>CM077034.1:142363289-142830637 GCA_039090855.1 Macrothele yani
AAAACTGGCCAGAAAAATTTTTAAGTGGCCATATAAAAATTGCGTTCTGAACTGCTCCTTGGCTACGTCTCTCAAGATTGGTTATCTGACACACATAAAATTCCGGTAATTTCGTATTCTCTTATTTACGATATTTTTCTACAAACTACAGCTAAACAAATTCTCTGCGAGTATGTGCAAACCCAGGAAACATGTTGCGGTTGGGAGTGGGGGGGGGGGTGCTTAAAACACAAAATATGAAATATAAAGACTTTCTCGTCCGATCGGGGAATTATCAACATTTACAAGCTACAACTCAACGAATTATCTGAGGGCATGTTCCTACCCAGAAAACCTGTCCGGGGGGGGTGATAACACCAAAAGTGTGAACGACAGAGTATTTCTCGTACAATCGGGAGATTTTCAGCACTTATGAGTTACGACTCAACAAATTATCTGACGGCATTTGCTGCCTCAGGAAACCTATCGGTCGTGAGGGGGTGGGGGTAACACCAAAAGTGTAAAATGTAAAGTATTTCTGACAGAGAGATTTCGAGCTTTCACAAACTTTATCTCAACAAACTCTCTGCGGACAGGTGCTAACGCAGAAAATCTGTCTCGGGAGGGGGAGGGGGCCACCAGAAGTATAAAATATTAAATATTTCTGGTCCAATCGGGAGAATTTCAGCATTAACAAGCTGCAACTTGACACACTATCTGAGGGCATGTGCCTGCGCAGGAAACCGTCGGGGGGGGGGAGGTAATACAAAAATTGTAAAATGCGTTAGCACATGCCCTCAGATAATGTGTTGAGTTGTAGCTTATATATGCTGAAAATCCCCCAATCGGACCAGAAATACTTTATATTTTATACTTTTCGCGTTACCCCCCTGACACGTTTCCTGAGTAGGCACATGTCTTCATTCAGATAATGTGTCGAGTTGTAGCGTGTAAATGCTGAAAGTTTCCCGATCGGACCAGAATACTTCATATTTTACACTTTTGGTATTACCCCCAATCCCCTTTGGACACGTTTCTTGAGTATCCATATGCCCTCAGATAATGTGTCCAGTTGTTGCTTGTAAACGCTGAGAATCTCCCGATCGGACCAGCAATTCTTTATAATTTGTACTTTTGATATCACCCCCCACTCCCGACAGATTTTCTGAGTCAGCACATGTGCTCAGACAATTTGCAGACTTGTAGTTTGAAAACCCTGAAATCTTTTGTAGAGTTGTAGATCATAAATATTTTTTAAATATAATTACATTAATTATCGCAATTAAGAAACGACGAAATTACGGAAACTTTACATGACTCAGATAACCAACCTCTGAGGATCGTGGCCACGAAGCGGTCAAAAAAGGCATTTTTATATGACCCCTTAAAATTTTTGCCGCCAGTTCTCTTACACCCAATCGACACATCCCACTGCAAATAATATAAACATTTACTCAGCTGTGTGAAAGGTCAAGTTGTGATAACGTATTTCAAAGAATAACTAATTTTGTTAATTTGTGTTCTATTCTTTCGATTCAATTTAGTTCTCGTTTCTCAGATCTACACATATTGTTTTTTATTCATTGACTGCTTATAAATTTTTGATTTTTTTAAAGTGCAAAAGTTCAGAAAACTCAGGATTTATTTCAATCGCTGATGACTTGTATGTATAACACGCATTACAATGGTGAGAATATCGCACAAACGACATTGAAACCATTCAGCTCAAAGAATTATGAAACTTCAATCCTCCAACACCACGATTGTTTTCATAGGATCGTTAATACCTGATCTTTCTGTCTGAGGGGAGTGAGGCTAATTGTGTGCGCATTTTTTAAGGGTGACAATAATTTCATGTTCGCCGAAAGAAGTGTACACTGAACCATTGCGAACGATATATGTTTTTATTTTTTTTTTTTTTTTTTTTCAATTTATACAAAGGGGTTTATAAAACTAAAGTTGATAAACCACGAAAAATAATTTCATGGGAAATCAAGGTTACAGTAATTTTTAGTAAATAAAAGCATCGCCAGACCATTGCGCCACCAGAACGACGGAATAATACATTTAAAACTAAAAATGATGTGCTGCACTTTGCGCACCAAAACCACGAATCATACTTACTCCAACCATGAATGATGCACCATCAGTGGCAAAAGAAATTATTATTCTTTTTTCCACATGTTTTTGATGATTTCCGAGAAGGTCTGATACTAATTTTGTTATATCCTCATCTTTTGTCATATTTGAGTAGTAGGAGTTCACGTAATTCTTCCTTTGGGCTGATATTTGTTACATACCTTGCAAATAATATTACTTGTGTGGTGTCACCCAAAGTGCACGATTCATGCATTACCTGCCAAAATGCGGTAGCGACATTTATATCGCTTAGTTGTTGGTTATAAATTTGTTTTGACATTTCTAGTTTACCATATCAACGCAATTCTTAAAATCGCGGAAGACATACCTTGAAGCTCTTAAAAACACACTTTTATACACTGAGTGGCCACTTTATTATGAGCACCCCCTCGGTACTTCGTCGGGCCATCTTTGCCCCGCTTTAATACTGCGTCGATTCTTCTTGGCATGGACTCCATGAGATGTTGATAGGTGGTTTGTATGGGATCTGAGACCATGAATGATGAATAGCACTTTCCCAGGATTGTGCAAAATTGCAGGGTTGTGGATCAGCTGTCTGATGGCTCTTTCAACTTCATCCCACAAATTCTCAATGGAGTTGAGATCTGGAGATTGTGGGTGCCACCTAAACAAAGTAAACTCACCGGAATGTTCCTGAAAACAATCCTGTACCAATACAGAAGCACTATCATGGGGCGCATTGTCTTGTTGAAAGTAGATATCGCCATTAGGATAAACCATCTACATGACAAGGATGCACTTGGTACGCAACGATGTTTAGAATATGATGTGCCAGTCAGACTTTGATCAACACGAATTAAAGGGCACAACGCATGTACCCAGGAAAAGATTCCCCAAACCATAACGTTGCCTCCACCAGCTTGAAGGGAAGTTGTTGCAATGCATTTGGGTTCCATGCTTTCGTGCTGTTTCCACCAAATTTTCACTCGGCCATCGGCATTCTGTAATTGAAAAGGTGATTCATCGGACTACATATTTTGTTTACAATTATCGACTGTCCAATTCCTGTGCTCCTGTGCGAACTGGAGACGTTTTCTCTTGTTAACTACAGACAGCTTCAAGGTGTTCTTGCTCGAACAGTCCTTAGGCAGCCTTATCCCATCCGATGCAGTGGTACGGCAAACATTGCGTGCAGAGATCATTTGAGGGATCCGCGCTTGAAGTTAAGATTATCTCTAATTTGCTGCACTGTTGCACTTCTTTTGTCTGTTGTTACCATTATGGGCACTCTCCCGTTCCGCCCGAGCAGTCACTAAGTCGAAGTGACGACCACACGTTGCACGTTGAGACCTAGTTTTTTGGCTGGCCGTCTAATCTTTAAACACCTTAACAACAGCTGCTCCTGGAACATATTACGAAAGCGGCGGTTTCAGTGATACTTGCTCCATGGCTCCGAGCTCCTACTAATCATTCTACCGTTGAAAGTCCATGGCAAGGGAAATCGCATTTTTTAGCCATCTCGTCACCCAAAAAATCACTGCTACTACTGTCACAAGCACTAAGCTTTCCCTTTTTATACTAGCCTCGCCCTCTGGCGGCAACCGCGTGCAGCCATAGCTGATTTGCTGAAAATTGTCAGGTGGTCATAATAAAGTAGCCACTCAGTGTATACTCACCCTCGGTAAAAGGCTTACCTCGCATCACAATCTCCCGATCGACTATAAAACTTGCAGATGTAACGTGATTAACAGTCTCTACACAGTTGCTTAGCATCGACGTATTTTAAATATCCCCAACTGATGCATTATGTATGATATGATGATTTACGAAGTCATGCACTCGGTAAGAATGACTACGTATCGGATTATGTCTGTAGAATAAACCTTTATACCGTCTAGGCACGTTAGAAAATATTTTAATTTCTTCGCTAAAATACACTAGCGCTTTCGAAACTATTATATGGTCTCACCGTCAGGTGTAAAAATAATACACAGATCCTTTTAAATACACACTAACTAAATGTCCGCTTGAGGTTAAAACGGCAAGTAATATATCTTACATGATGGTTATGAGCATGAACCCTGAGGCTGTGTTTGATTTAAATAAAAATTGCTTTTGAAGTTAGCTATAAAGTGCAGTTGCCGCTTTTGATGAAGATGAGATATTTAACATAGCAACATGTTATAGTTGTTGTTAAGATTTCTTTGTCAGTTTGTGAAAAAAGCATCTTCGTTAATAAGCTGTTTCCAAGTATGGGGTAAAATAAGAGGAGCTTTTTATTTTCAGCAAACATTTGCAAATCTATGTACTACGACTTATTTGTCATATCGAAGAGTCCAATCATTAGTGTATCCAGTTATAAGGGTTATGTCGTCCTATAACGGATGGAATTGTTCTTCCGTACTAGCTCTACCTAGTGCTCTTGAACGACCATTTTTAGTAAATATTCGCTGATGTTCCATGATCCTAGTACGTAAACTTTTCTTTGTTCTTCAACTGTACATGGTTCCTAAGACTTCTGAGTAGGAATGTACATTTTTAACTAATGGTGCTAAGTAGATACCTGCAGAGGTATGAATATTTTGGGGTTTCTCTTTCTTCTGGTGCTCAGAAACGTGTTCCTTATGTTTAAACAAAGACTCCGTGAATGTCTCTGTCAAGCATATTGCATTGAACTGATAAATGTTTTCGGTTTCTTTTGAGATTTTAGAGATGCTTTGAAAATCATGGAATGTTTGGCACACAAACTGTATCTACCAATTGGGATCATAACCATTGCTATGTGCTAAGGTCTTAATTCGCTTTATCTCTTCCTTCCGATAAATGTGATTAGAGGTACAGACATATGCTCTTATGTTACAGGAAAGAAAAGCCGTCATTTTTGCTGGTACGAATGATGATAGTAATTGGGAATGATGGAAGGTAGGTAGGTTGGTTTTATATAGATGGTGAAACACAGTTTTTGAATTACAGTATTGCTATGTAGCTCAAGATCCAATATTATTAAGGTGCCATGAGATTCCAATTCATAAGGGAATTTTATGTTTGGTATAAGAGATGACATAGATGAACAGAAAGATTATAATGAATTTTCACAATGAGTCCAAAAGTAACAAATATCATCCACATAGCGCGTGTAGAGTGCTGGTTTAAGATAACGTGACTGTAAAATGTTTTCTTCTAAATCCTGAATTATTATTTGTTATTTTACAGCTTTCCATCTGGATTCTCCCACCGGAGTGTCATCCGAAAACGTTTTGAAATGTCTTTGCAAATTAAGCTTTTGTTGTTAGAAAGTTTGACTTTACAAATTAAACAGAAAGTCAACCCATCGTAGTTTTTGACAAAAGCAAATAACGATCTCCACTCTTCTTTAAACTATCTATGTTCGTCATCCGTTTTCCTGATCTCGCTCATTGAACATGTTTCAATTGTGTGATTTATGAAAAATAAGAAAGATCTTTCCACGAAAACGTGTGTCGCGACGGAGATTTCACAGCGAGTATAACAAACGATAGACTGTCACAGATGGACTTGTAACCGCGAAGTATTATAGGCATAATCTGTCGGTGCACCTGAAGTCAACCATCTTGCCGAAAAGCGGGATTTAATGCCAATCAGTTACTCAGAGGCTGGCGAGTAGAACACTTTGTTATTCCTCTGAACTGAACTTTGGACCAAGCCATATTGGTGTGAGGAGTTGTAACGTGCGCAGAACCTTCTGACTAGCAGAGAAAGAGAGAGAGAAGGAGACAGAATGAACAAGCCTGAACGATTCGTTGTTTGTTTGAGCCTACACAGTAGGCCCGTAATCACTCACAAATACACAAACATTGGAAAGTAATGTCTTCGGTTATCACCAAGGGTTTTATATCTTTAGTTTCCTGTCCCTCACATTAGAGAGTAAATGCATTTTTCGTCAAAGTAGAAAGTGAAACTGCCCATTTTTCATTTCTTCAAGTATTAAAAACACATATCAGGCTGGCGACCCTTGTGGTGCCGACCCAATGCCAAATGAAAGACGAATTGGTTTGTCATTAAAGTAGATAGTAACAGAGTTAATCCCTTAAAAATATTTATTAAATTTATCTTTAAAATATGTAACTGAAAGTTTACGTATTATCTTATTAATTCAGTATACGCTGTCTAATGATCATATTTATCTTGATAAATATCTCTGAGGTGGCACTGGAAATTATTAAAAACTACATTACGGCTTATGGAGAATTATCCACATAGAAATGAAATTTAGAAGCTTTAAATATCATTCATCAATCTTCAAAGAAATTTCGAAACTGGATTGGCAACTCAGAATGAACAAAAATGGTCGAAACGTAACGTCACCGTACGTACTAGGAAGCTTTAAAAAAGGTTTTCAAGATAATTATTAATAATACAGTTACATAAGAGGATGAAGTTTTTTTTCTCACTTGCGGCAACCCGGTATTGAATAAAGTTTCCGAGTCAATTGCCGGTAGGTGTAGGTTTGTTTTGCCGCCCCGGTGGCGCAGTGGTCTAAGGCGCTGGCCTCTGATCATTCGTCCGTAAGGGGTCCGGGTTCGAATCCCGGTCAGGCATGGATGTTGTGTTTGTCTTACGGCACTGGCTCTCTCCCTGCCCTGGAACCAGTGACCCTAAATTAGGGACGGGCGACTGCTTATAGCCCATTGAGTTGCTCACGGTGGTCGTTAAACCTCCAATCAAAAAAAAAAAAAAAAAAAGGTTTGTTTTCTGGTGAAGCAGGAAAACATCATTCCGGCCTCCCTCCCGCCTTATAAAAAAGGCGTGCTCTATTTTCTAACACCTGAATGCTCAAGGAATTCAATATCATTTTACTGTTGTCAGAATAATAAAGGCAAATGATTGTTCAATTTTGTGTCTACCATCGGATATTATGAAATGATACCTTCGCAAATCCTTTACGTTTTTTCCGTTTTAAATGAGAAGAATGCGTTATGAATACCGCTAGCTGACTCTACTATATCGTTTAATTTTACGAGCAATGAAAACATAGCTTGGTTAAGGCTTTTGTGCCCACGAAAATTGTAACAGGACGAGCATAATAAAAAGCACATATTTATATAAATAAAAGCATCGGACTTTTTCTTTCAACAGAATATTGCAATCAGTCAAGAACAAATTGTTGAAAATGTTGAAGAACGCACTTCCATGATTTTGAAAAACTTCTTCCGGTTGTTGATTCACTCAACAGATTTAGTCGCCGCCCCGGTGGCGTAGTGGTCTAAGCGATGCCTCTGATCATTCGTCCGAAACGTGTCGGGTTCGAATCCCGGTGAGGCATGGATGCTGTGTTTGTCTCACGGAACTGACTCTGTCCCTTTTCTGGAACAAGTGACCCTCAATTAGGGACTGGCGACTGCTTATAGCCTTTGAGTTGCTCACGGTGGTCGTTTAACCTCATAAGAAAATAAAAAAAAAATGAAAATATTTAGTCGCGAACACACGAGCCTCTAAGAGCCTTGGAGGCAGGGAAAAGATGTGACGTCATACGTTAAACCGTCTTGAAAGGAGAAATAAGCAGATGTTCAGACAGGAAATCATAAACTAAAAGCAATGAAAAATTAGAGGTAGAATATATGTATTGCCTTAGGCTAAATGATAAGTTCGTTAAAAGCTACGCTAACATTTGTGCTCTAAACTTCTTCACTTATCATACTTAGTTTTTGTCATGAGTGGCTATGATTGGTTCTTTTGTTTAATCAGTGTCTATACAAATTTTGAAGATGACAATCCGATTTTTGGCGTAAATGTGACAAGGATGGTAAGTCAGATAATATGCGAAAACTTGAAAATTTTCATCGTCCTGGAGCGGGACTCGAACCCGCGTCTCCCAGAAAACGCCTAGGTATTTCTGGGAGACGTGGGTTCGAGTCCCGCTCAGGACGATGAAAATTTTCAAGTTTTCGCATATTATCTGACTTACCATCCTTGTCACATTTACGCCAAAAAATCGGATTGTCATCTTCAAAATTTGTATTATATGGCGTAATCCCGTATTTCTTTCATAATCAGTGTCTGTTGGTTTTTGTTATTTATAAGGCTATCTGAATGTGTATCATCATATGAGATGCCGTGTTTTGCTTTTAACAACATTCCTTTAGCATTTCATTTTATATACTTATTTTTAGCAGAAATTACTAAAAGCAAGGATTCTAAAATGCCGTACAAATCTATATCCAAGAGTAATTCAAAGTTATTTTCGATATACTGTACAGAATTTGCAATTCGTCACACAAATCTTTGCAAAACATTGAAATGTTCCCACCAGGAAAAATTGAGGCATGTGACCCGAAAAACACCAACGATGCAGAATATGCAGGTGATATACGCTTTAATTTCAAAATCAGTATATATGTTTGACAGGGAGCAAGATAGTATCACGTGTCAGCAATAAGTACCTTGCTCCATGTTGTACAGTTTCATCAAAAACAGAGCGCTGCGTAGAGTGATGCCGACCTCTATTGGTTCCCTGCGTACCTGGGGGAAGGTATCCCCTACCGCAGTCCCAGAAAGGTCCAGAAGAGGCTTGCACGTGTCGTCCAAAGACATCTCATACATGCTTTGATGGGTAGTAAGCCATGGGTCCTCTATCACACATGGAATATACTTGCGTCCCTTGCAATTAGTATAGGATGATGTTAGTAGTCAATGTTCTTGGCGTTGTCGGAGCAGTTCTATTATCGTAGATGACATCCTGCGCTAATAAATAAACGAAACGAACTATATAACAAGCATTTGTTGTTCTACATTGATAGAAAAACACCACAATATTAGCAATTAGACTGCACTCACTGCAGTGTGAAAGCTGCCTATCCATATGACCGTATGCGCCATGGTTTATATACACGTTTCCACAAACAAAGAATTATATTTCGGCATAATCATCCTTTTCCATCATTGGTCTAAAATTGTCTTGAGACCGTAATACTTCATAGTGCTTGTTTGATTACATCGCAGGAAAAAGGATAAGCTGTCGCACTCGCTTAATAAGTATCGACCGTAACGATATTTGCGGACTGGTGTCATCAACTCAGTTCAAAGTTTCGTCATACAAATGTGCATACAACGGGAATTAAAAGCACTCCTATGTGGAGAGCGAAAGCCAAATTTCCGCACACTTAAAATTTTAGGGTTAATTTACAACTCTCCTGCTTCGACGGCGTCATTGGGGTTTGGTGGTCCAAAGAGTTTATGTCGAATTAAATCCGTGAAGAATAGTTACTGCAAGTGTATGAATATGTTATATATATTACTATAAAGCTTAGAGTAATAAAAGTGTACGATTTGATTTGTGTCACATATCCGGAAATAGTAAAAGCACGCTACGTTTAACCTAATATGAAGTCTGTGGAGTCGTGTAATCTAATTACAGGAGATAATCTCGTAAACAGTACAGGTGGAGGTACCATTGATGGCCCTATCGATAGTATCGACAGTTGTGTCCAATTAAGTACATCGATAATGCATCGATAGTGTTTCGTAATTATCGATAGTAGTACGTTTTTCAATGCTGTAAGTGTAAATCAAGATTCTGTAAATTATTCAGCTTTAACCGATGCAAGTGAAATAAGCGTTCCAGTCTTCCATTGATGACTAGAACGCTTATTTTCACCTCATTTATACTGGCGTCTAAAACATTGAGCTCAGCTATATTGATATATGATGACAATGCGAAGCTAAAGTTAATTATAATCAAAAGAGTGAACGGTCAGGAGTATGTGGTTTTTGCTGTTGTTCTCGTTAAGCCAAGCTCAAAGCAAAAGTGTACGTTTCAGTTAGATAAACATCAAGTAAAAATCCTTGTTCTTGTTGTTTTGTACTGGAAGTTTAACGGTTCGTCAGGAGCTGAAACTGTTTTTAGTGGTAAGCAGTAATAATGGGTAAACGCAATACACTAACTACCAACAAGTAATTGGACACCTGTGATAGCAAAGAAAAACGAAGTTTTATTCACCTTCAATAGTTGGTAGAGCCTCCACGAGCCGCGATTACAGCTGCTACCCTCCGGGGCAAACACTCAACCAGGCGTTGCACGTCAGCTAGCGGTATTTTCTTCCACTCGGCTTGGAGAAGACAGGTCAGTTCCTTCACAGATTTCGGACGTTGTGGGGCACCCCTTAAGTCGACGCTCTAACTCGTCGCAGAGGTGCTCAGTAGAGTTAAGGTCCGGGGTCTGCGCCGGCCAGTTCATTCGATTAACCCCATTGTCACCATACCAAGCCATGGTGGACCTCGCAACATGACCGGTGGCATTGTCTTCCTGAAAGTAACATGGGTCCGCCCCGTAAAAGTGCCACAACGTAGGAAGCGCATGGTCATCCAAAATGGTGCAGTAGGTCTCGGCGTTGAGTCTAAAAGGAATTGCGACCAAGGGTCCCGTGCCATACCAGGAGAAACACCCCATAGCATAATTCTACCGCCGCCGAACTTCACAGTTGGCACAATACATTCCGGCAGGAGAGCGTTCTCCAGGCAGACGCCAAACCCAGACCCTGCCATTCGAGCGATAGAGGGTGAACCTTGATTCGTAGCTCCAGAGAACCTGTTTCCACTATTCAGCGGTTCACTGTCGACGTTCTTTGCACCATGTTAGCCGAGCAGCGCTATTGGACTTGGTGATCAAAGGCTTGTGGGCGGCAGCACGTCCATGATAACAGGGCAGATAGGCTTCCTTACGGATAGTATTCATCAAAAGAACACTCTCCGATGCCCATTGAAACTCCTCGCGGATGTGGCTCATCAATTTGGTGCGGTACTTCCAGATTTCTCCGGCCCGCACCCGTCGGTCTCCTAACTCCCAGTTTTGTGTGTCTGCCGGATTGGGGGCGCATTCCGACAGTCACCTCTCATCTTCAGTTGGCCCATCACGTAGGCCACTGTCGATTTTGAGTACTTCAACTCGCTGGATATGTCACGTATGGATCGGCCATTTCTGTGATACTCGACGATTACACCTTTCTCCGAAATCAGAGAGCTCCGAACTGCGTGGCATTTTGCATGCGACTAGTTGCGTTGTTGTTTCCCACACGATATTTAACGGCGGCGGCCGTGACGTGTAACAGGGCCGCAGATATCGTCGATTGCAGGGGTGTCCAGTTACTTGTTGGTAGATAGTGTATATCTTTTGTGCAACGATATTTTTCTTTTGGTAAGGATAAGGTAAACGCAGAATATACCCTTTGCGGAGAAAACTACAAAACGTAGGTCAATACGTCAAATCTTAAGAATAATTTTAAACGACTGCATGCAGCTGCTGCCGTTTTAAATGATCCCAGAAAAAAAATCAGTTGAGGAATAGCCCTACTCCAAACTTTATTTATTCAATATCTCACGAATTATTACAACGATTTTCTAAACATTACAGGAAAAAAATTATTTTTGCCCGCAAAACGGCAGAATTTTCTTTAATTTTGTGAACAGATACATACAGAAAGCAAACAATAGAAACAGAAAATAAGAATTGAGAAGCCACGAATTAGCTCGTTCTTCAGGCAAAACATTTTTTTCGCGATTTTTGCTCACTTACTTCGGGAACATATCGTCAAGACGTAGATTCCCCGCCCCAGTGGCGCAGTGGTCTAAGCGCTGGCTTCTGATCATTCGTCCGAGATCAGTCCGGATTCGAATCCCGTGACGAATAGATGTTGTGGCTGTGTTTGTCTTACAACATTGGATCTCCCTTCCCAGAAATCAATGGCCCTAAATCAGGGACGGAGGATTGTATACATCCCATCGTGTTGCTCACGGTGGCCATTAAACCCCAACCAAACAAACGAAAAAAAAGGTTAGTTTCAAAGTTTATCGGAGCTTAGCTTTCTGAGAATGTGAATAAGTAAAAATTTTGGTTGGAAATAATTTTTCGTTCCAGAAAATAAATTTCTCTCAAGAAACTTTGCCAACACACTATCGATAGTTATTTTTTGACTATCGAAAGCTATCGGTAGTCAAAACAATTGACACTTCTAACTTCATATTTGTAAGGCATCAGATTTCTAATTAAGGCCTACTGAAAGGCGAAGAGTAAGTGAAAAAGGGCAAAAAAGCATAATTACGTGTAAAGAAATTAATTTTAATACATAAAATATTTTTATAATAAAACACTGAAACATTTGAAAATGTTTTGATTGTACTTTACAATAGTGTGTTTTTAGGTTGGAAATGGAATTCATTGTTACTATTGGGTCGTCGAAAAAGTCATGACGTATTTTAGCACCCGATGGCGGTTGGGCGGTTTTCGAAGTACCAGAGGCATGCGCAGCTCTGCTATCGTTATGGCATTCGACAGGTGCCAGTTCTAGCTACTGTCTTAAAGAATTAGTGAGCGATTTGGTAATTTGTGGAGATTTGACATCAACTTGAAGATGGAAGACCAAACTGTGCATTTCCGCCATATTTTACTGTTTTACTTCCTTAACCTCTCGGCGCCAAGAAAATTTTTCTGTTTCGCTTTGACTTCGGTTGTGTGTTTTGCGAACGACCGTTTTATCAGCGGCCAGGTCTTTCTGTGAATTCTGCCTGATCGGCGGCAGCTTGTTTTTACATCCTCTTCAAAAGGGTGGAGCAAACTGCCACTGATTTAGAACCACGATAACAGTGACAATGGAATTAGGCTAATGGTTTCCTACCCCTGCCAATGGCAGGCAGGGGTTCCAACTTCGCTTTCTGAGGAATGCGCGCAGACAACACTGGTAAAGGGAGTCGTACAAAAGGTATGTTTCTCTACGTTTTGAACGTTTTACGTAGAATGCTATTTTCGTAGCGATTATAATTGCTTCCTTCAGATTATAAACGAACGTAACAAAAACTCCGGCTCCCAATCAAACACTAAGCTTTTATTTACTAAGAATTACTGTAACCTTGATTTCCCGTGAAATTATTTTTCGTGGTTTATCAACTTTAGTTTTTATAAACCCCTTTGTATAAATTGAAAAAAAATAAAAAAAAAATAAAAACATATATCGTTCGCAATGGTTCAGTGTACACTTCTTTCGGCTTGAACATGAAATTATTGTCACCCTTAAAAAATGCGCACACAATTAGCCTCACTCCCCTCAGACAGAAAGATCAGGTATTAACGATCCTATGAAAACAATCGTGGTGTTGGAGGATTGAAGTTTCATAATTCTTTGAGCTGAATGGTTTCAATGTCGTTTGTGCGATATTCTCACCATTGTAATGCGTGTTATACATACAAGTCATCAGCGATTGAAATAAATCCTGAGTTTTCTGAACTTTTGCACTTTTGTCGGGGTTCGAATCCCGGTGAGGCATGGATGCTGTGTTTGTCTTACGGCACTTGCGCTTTCTTTTCCCTGGTGCCAGTGACCTTAAATTAGGGACGGGCGACTGCTTATTGCCCATTGAGTTGCTCACGGTGGTCGTTAAACCTCCAAAAAAAATGTATTATTCATCAAGAAGCTTTATGTGCACAGTCCTTGCCTCATAAAATCTGCAAAGTGATGGAAGTCGTTATTAAGATTATAAGCACAATAATGTCAAGAAGCGTGCATCATCGACAATTGCAATATCTATTACGTGAAGTAGATAATGAGTATTACCACCTTCTAATGTACAATAAAATCAGATGGCTATCGCGATGCAGAAGTTTTGAAACCATTCTCACTATGTCTGAATGAAATAAAGACTTTCATAGTGGATAAAAACATTGATCGTCCTGAATTATCTGATGCCAATTGGATGCCCAAGTTCTACTTGTTAGTAGACGTAACATCGCACTTAAATAGATTGAATTTAAGACTTCAAGGGAAAGGAAACATTGATTTTTTCAAGCTGGAAGAAATCCGCAGTTACTTTTGTATACTTCTGCCTTGCAAAGGGGCACCTGCTTGAATTTCAATTTCTTAAAGAAACATCACGAATCTGAAGTTTCGATATATTTCAAACACATCGAATATTGTATCGATATATTGTGGAACTCCTTCCTCACAAGGTTCCAAGAGTTCAGAAATTACAACGACGTATTTTCATTTTTGACAAAACCGCTGATACGCGAATTAAAAGATTTAGATTTTTCAACATTTCCTAATTTAGATCGTGCAAATTTTGAATTGTAATTTATTGATCTGAAACCTAAGCAAGATATCAAAACCAAAATCTTTAGAATAGCGATGAAAATTGCAAAGAACATGATCATCAAGAACGCAGTAAGGTAATTTTAGATCACAGGTGGACTGAATTTAAAAACATTACTCCTATCGACAAAACTGTTTTCGAGACATGTAACAGTTTTCCAACATTATATTCTTCTTTGAAGAAGTACGCACATGGCTTATTTACAATATTTGGTTCAACTAATTGCTGTGAGAAAACTTTTTTCAGGATTAATTCACAGATGGAAGTCTGCGAGCTTGACTGAAGATGAAAATAGCGCAGTACCAACCGGACATTGAAAAGCTAACAAGCGTGGTGCACGGGTAGATTGTCAGTAGTCACTAAAACTGAAGTTTTTTTAATATTGTAACAATTTTTTTAATTTTTCACTTAGAATATGGTGAAAATCTTCCGATAACGTGGAGACAAAGTAAATAAACAAAGCCATCGCTCTTTCTACGTTTTTCTTTAATAAACG
Organism: Macrothele yani; assembly: GCA_039090855.1. NCBI lineage: Eukaryota > Metazoa > Arthropoda > Arachnida > Araneae > Macrothelidae > Macrothele > Macrothele yani. The sequence goes on from CM077034.1 coordinate 142,377,979, forward strand.
TACAGCAACCGAGAAAATGTATTTCAAGACCGCTGGGGTCAATTCGATCCCAGATTAGTCTAATGCTGACGGATAAACACACGTGGCAACGTGTATTGTTGGCACCGTAGCGTGAAGCGAACGCACTCGGTTAGTTATCGAGAGATTAGGGGTTCGATCCCAACGGTGTCGAAATACATTTCTACAGTTGCTGTGTGTTAATTAAAGAAAGACGTGGAATCAGCGATGACTTTGTCTTCTTACTTAGAATATGTTTGTGACGAAAAACTCGGCGTCAGCAAAAACCCGAACTCTAAATATTTTTTTCTCCCTTGGTTTTTATGCTTCCTCTGTGCTTTTTCTTTTAAAAGCCAGTTTCTATAGGTACCCTGTTAACTACCCACGTCTCTTTCATCCTGCTTTTAAATGGAGATTTGGTGAAACTTCGATTCCGCTATATATTCTAATTGGAAGCGAAATAATATAAAGTATGTATAATTAAGTTCTATATTAAATATTGTGCATACAGTTTTGCAAATTTTGCCTGTTTCTCCCTAGGACAGCAGTGTGCGTCGCAGTTCACATTACCTCCATTCATGGCTCTTCTGAAAGTAAATAATGTGTATTTTATGACTTTTCGGCCCTTGTTAAGTGCCGAGTTGCCGACCCCTGTATTAGGGTGTAGCAAATAATCAGGTTACGTTATTGCAACTGCTCGAGAATTTCAGTGGGCTACGAGTGAGGATCCTTCGGAAAATCAGGAACTTGACTGCGATTGAAATACGTACAGAACTTCATGGAATCCATAAATTGGTAATCATTGTTGATATGCTGTACCAAAAGTGTTACGTTTTCTTTTCACATAACTCAAAAAACTTCTCATCAAATAATCACGCACGCATGAAGCATTGAAACACTATGATTCTAGAATGCAGAAAAAAAGCTCGCAATGTTAGGTTCAACTTTATCGTAAAGACTTCCGACGGTTTAAAGTCATTTGTCTTTATTTCAGTTTTCTCCACAGCTCATTTGAGCTCCAAATAATGACGTCATGCTTAATGAATTCTGTCGAAATGAACTAACCATGTATTGAAACATTAGTATATTATTTACATACGAGTTGCGCAGCTGTTTGTTGCTTCATATTTAAAGATACTTCTTGCAGGGTGTTTGATAAATGCCAAAGATATTCGTTTGGGGAAAGATCCTTTTCATTCATTAGAAGGAACCGAGACAGAGTGGATGAAATTAAACAAATGTGGAGTATATTGTGTTTACATCAAGAGCAATGATCCTGCTGTTGAGGACAGACTATTCATTTAATTCTCCTTACGCATCTTAGATATCAAATTGTTCCGACATCAGTATAACACCAGACAGCGGTCCTCTACCACCGCGCTATTGCGATTCGCCAGTGTAGACAGCCACTGAAGGGCGTATATATCCCACTTTGCACAAAAACTAAAAAACGGACTTTATTTGCAGAAAATTTGCTGATTCACAAATACAGTAAACAGTGTTATAATAATGAACTGTGTACATACGTACCGTTGCCTTGGAGACACCTTATACAACAAGATGAGTCCAGGCATTATCAACAAACGTTTCCCCCTGTGATTGGTGAATAAAAAATTCTCCAGTTCTTTTTCGTGGAAATACGTCACTTATTCATGAACCCCATGAGACTGCGGTTTAGCGACTTCACTGCGTAATAAAATAGCTAAAGCGTAGTCATGAGATTCATGAATAAGCGACGTACTTCCACAAAAAATGACTGAGAATAATACACAATAAAAAAATACAGCTAAAACTAAAAAGTTATATTCATAGTTGAGTCACGTTATTGTGACCACATCCTACTTTTGGGGTCAACATTGCGTGGCCAATAAAAGAAAGCACGTGTCGTGAGCTGGCTTGGAGGGTATATAAAGTGTGCTGTAGGGATCTTGAAAACACATGACTCCTTCCTGGCATGGATAAAATGATCGATTTATGGGATTTACAAAAAGGGGGTGATTACCAGCTTTCGGGCCAAGGGTGGCAGTATTTCTGAAACAGCGCAGTTTGGGAACTATTTGCGTACTGCGCTGGTTAAAGTGTATCCGGATTGTAGAAATAGCAACATTGCGAACAAGCGATGTCGAAACTGCAAGAGCCCCACGTGCCATTGATGTGAGAGGTGAACGTTGGCTTCGAAGGTGCGTGAGGGCGTGTGGAAACGCTACAGTGGAGCAACTCACTGGCCGAATAAATCAGGGATACCGGAAGTGTGTTTAAAACGACAGCTCAGCGAACCTTGTTGCGTTTGGGGTTCCGATGCAGAGAGACGCTCATTGTAACTATGCTAACGAAGGTCCATCGGTAGAAAAGGCTTACATTTGCACGGCAGTATCGGAATTGGACATCCCCCGATTGGCAAAGTGTTGGTTTTGCCGACGAATCACGTTTCTCCTTCATCGAACAGATGTACGTTGGTGTATAAGACGAGAAACATCGGAGAACAAACGCTCTTCAACAATTTCTCGAAGAACACAAGCTGGTGGGGGCAGCGTAATGGTTTGGAGAATGTTTTCCCGGCATTCCTTGGGTCCACTAATACCTGCGGAAGGCAGTATGGACCGAAGTCGTTATGAATCCATCCTTACAGACCACGTACACCAATACATGCTCATTGTCTTCCCTGGTGCGGATGAGATCTTAGAGAACGACAATTCGACGTGTCACACAGCTAGAAATGTCAGTGAGTGGTTGGAAGAGCACGATGAAGACTTCAAAATACTTTCCTGGTCCCCTAATTCCCCAGATTTAAAGCCAACTGAGAATCTGTGAAACAACATCGATCGTGTTGTTCGCTATATGAATCCTCCATCACCCACTCTCCAGCAGCTGTCACATACACTGCAACTGCAATCAGCATGGCTCTACATACCTGTTAACACCTTCCAGTACCTTACTAAGTCACTTCAAGGCCATCTAGATGATGTACGCGCTGCACACTGCTGTTAATCTGGATATTAGCTGGTCATCACAATAAGGTGTTCTCAACCGTGTATAAAGATACTATTACTCCTGCACACATTGCAACCTAAAGATGACCTACTGGATGTAAACCGTTTCATTTTAAAGCACATTTTAAAGGCATTCTTGCCGTACTCCCAGGTAATGAGGTTAAACTGAGGCCCCCGCAGACAGAAACTCGTTAACTTTTCGGAAATCTTTTTTCTCTAATTTTGTGATCTCCAATCAAACTAGTTCGATGTTCAATTATTCACTTACACATTTTTACAGGATTTTTGTTCTTAAGCAGGAATACATTCCTTCCATAAAAACCCAGTACTGTTCCATAAAATTTTCATATAATCTCAATTTTCATTCATTCACCCACCCTGTTCGGAAACTAAAACGTTTTCCAATATATGTAGGAACCGCACTGCCCATCGAGACGCATCACGCACTAAGATACCACCCTAACAAGCATAATTCTACAAATCATTTGGATGAGACACAGTTGCACCAAATATCATTAGCATTTTAATAATAAATGCATTATGCTCAAAACAATCGAAAACAAGTTCTGTCCGCATTTCCAGTAACTAAATCTCGTAAGCCAGAAATTTTCTCGAATTTCTGCATAGCTTCCAAGATGAATTTTATCGGGTCCTAAGTAGAGAAATTGACAGATGCAGAGGATGAAAACATACCATGGTTTTCGGTACTTCGTAATAAAATTGAGATATTGCTTTTGTAGTTATTTTGAAATTTGTCATTGTTCTTATATGAACTATTTTAGAAGAGTCAGCAAAAATTCATTTAAGATGTGTTTTCCTTTCGCAACTACTGTTTTCTTGTGCCCATTCAAGAAATGGTATGTATAGTGTTTACAATGCGTAGTTCTGTTTTAAATTTTGGAAATACTACATGCTGCGAAAATAGTACTGTTCATATAAGAAACGAGACTGCTAACAGTTCAGGTAACAGTATCGCATGTCCTTTGATACCTACTGGAACAAGAATAGATGGATTCAATAATTAAGTAAGTATTTGAATCCAGTTAGTGTATGCTCTGTCTCAATTTGTTCTATTGTTCGCTTTACGACGTTACCAAAATTACAATTTCAGCAGACGCGGAACAAACGAGAATGTAGTGTTACCATTGTTAACTGTTTGAAAAACGAAATCACATATTCAAAGAAAACGAAAAATAAATACAAATTCCTGAAATGGTGTATAGCAAAAATATTTTAATCGTGCCAAGCTTTCGCCCTCAAAAACGAGATGGCTTTATCAAGGCGAACCAAAAGTAGAAAAACGATCCGTTTGATGTTTTAGAACACCAAAGTTTGAGATTCATGCATTTATTTGTTTTTGTAATGATACAATAATGCTCCAGAAATATCTTGAACTTTTTACTGTTTACATTTAACACTTTACTGATTTGGTTTTTAATTTGATGTACTTCTAGTTTGCTGTTCGTTAACCTCTCTTGCCTATTGTATGTATTAGCATTGTAAGATCATAGTCTCTGGACATGAATAAAAAAAAATGTACTCCTCAATTTGAAATTGAGATAAATTACGCATTTTAGTTTTCATGATATTTGCTCTTAAAATTGAGGAATAAATTGTTTTCAACAAATCAGTCATTTTCTTTAAACTTTATATTTCGATATATTTGAAACTTATATACTCAGCTTTTTTTCAAAATTGATATTTGATTCAGTATGAAATACGAAAAATAAATTTAATATGAAACAAACTTTCGATAAAGTTCATGACAAATTGGTTTATCAAACGTATATATTAACAAGTTAGTAAAATCAAGCAGGGCATTGATTATAATACTCCTTCCAACATACCAGAAATAAATACTCAAGTTATGAGGATAATGGCTGTGGAATAAATCTCGGTCCTGTGGCCCGACCTTTGATCCCATTTCGATTATGTTTAACAGAACCGGTTCAGTATACCTCCGAAGTAACATGATAAAGTTTTGTCGCAATGGAAGCATTTTTATGCAAGTTATGATGCATAATGGCTATGGAATAGATTCCGCTCCCGTGTCCTAACTTTTGACCCCATTGCGTCCATTTTCGATAGGATTCGTCCCCAGGTAGGCCCCTACCACATACTAACATTTCATCCAAATCGAAGAAATTTTACCTAAGTTATGACGCATAATGCCGATGAAAGTGATTCCGCTCCTATGTCCTGACCTTTGACCCCATTTCGCCCATTTTCAATTGTGTTTGTCCCCAAGTGGTCCCCTACCACATACTAAAATTTAATCAAAATCAAACCTTTTTTACGTTAGTTATGACGCATAAGAGCAGTGGAATGGATCTCGCTCTTATGATCTGACCTTTGACCCCATTTCGTTCACTTTTAATAGGGTTCCTTCCAAGATTATCCCCTTCCACATACTAAAAGTTCATCGGAATCGAACGATTTTTACGCGAGTTATCGTGCGGACGGACATCGCACACAACGCGTGACGTAATGAGGCAAATGGGAATCGCGACTATCTGCTCGCAAGAGTGTGACGTCATAAAACTTTAATAGGATCCACACACAATGCGTGACGTAATGGGACATATGGCGTGACCGCGCGCCAACGTCTCAAGCGCGAGATTGTGACGTCATAAGATCTTACCCAGGTGGTCCCCTACCACAAAATAAAATTTCATCGAAATCCAGCCATTTTTACGCACGTTATGACGCATAATGGCAATGGAATGCATTCCGCTCCTATATCTTGACCTTTGACCCCACTTCACTCATTTTCAACAGGATTTATTCCCAGGTGGTCCCCTTCAAAATACTAAAATATCATCGGCATCGAACCATATTTACGCAAGTTATGACACATAGGGGCAATGGAATGGATCCCGCTCCTATGCCGTGAACTTTGACCCCATTTCGTCCATTTTGTATAGGTTTTGTCCCCAGGTGGTCCCCTACCACATATTAAAATTTCATCCAAATCGAACCATTTTTACGCGAGTTATCGTGACGACAGGCAGACAGACGGACGGACAAAGCTGGAGCATATACGCTTCTTCAACTTACGGTTGGAAAGCGCGAAAAACGCTAGCTGGTCTCAAGGCAGATGGCAAGAAAAACAAAGAAACCGCGGTAGAGGTTCAGCTTCGGTCGCAATCTATGCGAAATGCAGTGAAGTTATTCAAAATGCGGGAGAAAAATGTTTCCTCTGCAAAATGACGTGAGTCGTTTAAATATCAACCCATCAGCAGATTCTTTTCGGTCTTTTCTATTTCTGTGAAAACTAATTCTTCCAAAATTCTGGCAGCAATTCGCACTCCACTAATGTTATTTTCTTAATCCTTAAAATATTTTCCTACAGCACTTGTTGTCTCAACCATGCATTTCCTACCTGCCTACCATATACGCCTACTAGAACATTCCATAAAAGCTGGGGAAAGGTAAAATTACAGAGGCTACGGTGATTAGAGGCCCCCATTGAAATTTCAAATTTAAATCAGAGTGGGCAGAGACATCTACGGCAACCTTCCAATGCCATAAATAACCCCGTATCATCAATAAATTCGTGAATTCATCATTAAGTAAAGCAAATATTGTAATGAAAGTGCTGCTAAATCAACAACAAAAATGTCAGTTAGAAAAAAAGTGTAAATTCTACTGAATCTATACCTTCTGAGCAACATGTAGAAAATGGTGTTCCCTTAACAAACGGGTGTAAGTTTACTAGACGGGAAAAATGCCATATTTCAAATGGGAATTGCGTGTTGCAATAAGAAAAAGAAAGCAAAGTCCTGACGAGTGATAAATGTAAGCGAAATTTCTTAACTTCTTTTCTTTCATATTCCATATTCTTGTGCAATGCTGCTAATTAATAAAAAATGTTTTGAAGTTGGAATAGCCCCGAATTAGGGCAGGAGGACCAGCTGACCTTTTGTCATTTTTATTGAAGACGGAGGACATTTCGAGTAAAAAGAGGACACAATAACTTTGTAACAAAAATTAATATGAATTCACATAACCTGCATTTAAATTTTACAGTTTGAGAGTTTATACGAGTAAAACTTTAAAAGAAGAAGAAAGATTTTAGTCTGCTTGACATTTTTACTTCTATTTTTATTGGAAGAGATTTTCTTCAGTAGATCAGGTTTATTTCACATATATTTATGAAATTCAGAGCATGATATGTCTTTCAATCGGTATTTTACCAGCAGTATGCCTATCACTGACTGATTACGAAACATGTTCCTTCCATCAGTTTGCTTAAATTATAAAGAGAAGAAACTCACAGCAACGACTCGCAACATGCAAAACAAGCCGTATGAGCTCACTGTTTACACGATTACACAACACGGAACTCTCCGTATGCGAACGAACGTTAGGCAGACAAATGACTTACTTGCACGGGAGGGTTTTCTCTGTGTCTTTGACTTACAAGAGACTGGCTGTAGCAGGTAGATGCAGGATTGCAGGAATAAACTGTCCTGGGGAGAGGGGAGGTGCGAGGGGGATCCAGAAATGAATTCGTACATTTTAGTAGTAGCTTAATAGGATATGTGATTACAATAAAAGAATTTGATCAAAATGCATTTAAATTATTCCTTATCAAAAAAGCCGGACATTTAGGCTATTTCCCGAAATGCCTAAAGGACATGGTAAGAAAAGGAGGACATGTCCTCCAAAAGCCGGACGTCTGGTAACACTGAGTGGGGAGTAACTAAGCACGCTAACGTTCCATCGCACACGAGAAAGGCAAAAACGTGTGCATAACGACAGAAAAAAAAATGAACTTAATTTTAGTTTTGCCAAAAAGCCACGGCTACCCAGCTGGAGTAAAATATCAGAAAGCAATAGTTCAGTAACCAACTGCTAAAGGCTCCCTCTCCACTGCACCATACTAGAAGAAAGAACGAGCATAAGACCAGAACAGGAAATATAAAATAAAAATACGGGTTAAAGAAGACCTTAAAGATAATCCCGCTGGTCCCAATAACCGGAAAATATGAACAAAGATTCAGGAAATATCTGTCAGCCAATAAGTGTTTGATCATGTGGTTTGTCATCACATATTTACAATCCTAAAGGCGGGGATTAAGGGGAGTACCAAAAACATTAGTAGAATATATTTTACAATTGCAGGGGTAGGATGTGACTTCTTTTTCGTTCTGATTTACCGCAGTACTGAAAAAGTAATAAAAATATATTTAAAAGAAACGGAGTTAACTAGTGTACTTAACCTTGAATGTACAAAACTACAGAATACCCAATTCGAAAATATTTTGCACTGCTATGTTAAAGACTTAAAATAGAAATTTACGCAGTCTTCTTCAGCGAAACATTTAATGAATTCGGTGAAACCATGAAAATTCTGCTCCAAGGAGTGGAGATCCCAGAGCAAAACAAGGACGAAGTACAGTGAAAATCTCCCACGTAAGGTGAAGTTTACGTTGCCCTCCAAACTTTGCCCACCCCCTCATCTATCAGTGAGGAAGTGCGAACGCAGGGGAATGATTGTCGCACAGATTTCCTCTTAACTGAATTTCTAATCTTTTAGCTGCTGGAAGTACTCGCGTAAAACACAACCAAAAATAACAGAAATATTTATGTTTTCAGAAGATTGTGTGTGCAAAAAAGCCATGGAAATGGTTTACTAGATTTTCAAAACTGTTATTTATTCTTTTATGTAAAGGATATAGCATTATACAGATACATACCAAGAATCAAAAATTCTAAATTCTGTACTAACCTTGAAAGCCGTCTTCGATTGCTGTTTCCTCAAAAGCTTTAGTCGCCAGTATGCAATTCAACCGAACCTTGAAAGACGTGAAAGACGAAACGCAGTATTTCCAACCGCCTTGACATTAGGAATGAACAGATGTTTAGCTAGGAAAGCTTTTAAGGGAAAATAATAAAACATTAGAGTTAGAGCTTATGCATTGCCTTTAGCTAAATGCTTAGTAGGGGAAAAGCTAGATATCAGCTTAGCTGAAAAAATTTCTCTCTGTAGCCCAAACTGAAGTAGTATTGGTGTCAGTACTATCCTATGGTTAAGTGTTATTATTTTATATTGGGAAGTGATTTGCTTTGTATTTTACTGTATATTTTCTGTTTTGATCAGGTATCACTTATAATTGATTTTTTCTTATTATTATAGATGAATTGATTTTCTTTCTACCTTTCTTGTATGTAACTCTCAACTGCTTTTGCCTATGTCTGTTAGAGCTAAAAAGCTGCCCTAAGCAAAGCACGATGAAGAATCAGAAATCGCCAAAGGGTTATATTTGCTTGGGTCTGTTAAAGCTTTATAGCTGTCCTTTACAAAGCAAGTAGAATCCCGTTAGTGTCACCTCAAAGGAAAAGATTAGTACCAGAAGGGAGCATTGGAATTATCAGAATGCGCCGAAAAGCAGAACAAGGTAGGGTCACTTCAAGATACAAACAGCTTAAAAGTGATTTGCCGTTGGACAAACGTATAAGTCAGCCACCGGGCGAGAAGGGTGGAGCGTGAAAAGAAATCAACGTACGGGGCTCTATTACCCGGAATGCAATGCAACTCATCCTAAAGATGGTTCACCATGTATGCATCCAAAACCCATCCGAAAGAAGGATACCCTCAATTAATGTCAGCAGTTTATGCATACATGGTGCTTTGTGAAACGAGACGTAATCTCACTAACTCGTTTACTGAGCTGTTCGAGTCCACGCTCGATTCGTAATCGTACGAAGAACGTAAAGGAAACAACAATTATTTGGGAAAGCTTTTACACGAGCATTTTGACCGAAAAAAGTTAATGCTTTTCCAAAAGTGTACTTACAAGAATTTTTAGCCCATATTGTATACAAAGGTGACAATTCGAAAAAAAAAAAAACAAGAGGAAGAGGGCGCTGAAGAACGAATTGATCTTAAGCATGTTGTGCAAACTAATTGCATTGGGCAGAGTAGTTCCTGGGGAAAATCGTTTGATGAATCATTCACCAGAGCCGAAGAATATGTATATGATTCTATGAATATTGCATATCTTCAAGCTAAAGGAAATCTAGCGACTAAGAAATTCAGTGCATTAACGCAACTGTGTGGCAAATTGGTCTGTTCAAAACGTTTGTGTTTGGATGTAGACAGTGACACAAAATACAGAAATTTACGATAGTGTACATGATATGTAGGAATCAATAGCAACCTATATTAGAGGAAATAAATAGTCCGTATGATATCACAGGCACGATGCATTTCGTTAACTATCGACGAATACACAGATGTTTCAGTCGATCAAAGACTATTGTTCGATATGGCCAGCCAAGCGTTCATTTTGACTCATAATGGAGCAGTTGTCCTTTAATATAATAATTTCAATTTGAATTCAGCGGAGAAATTACTGGTACAAGGAATAATATGAATGGATTTCCAGAATGGAAACTTTCTTTAGGTAACATTAACCTAATCTAATGTAGGAAGCAGAGTTGTACATGTTGTATCTTTATTTTATACCTGATGCCCAGCTATAGAAAAACTGACCATGAGGCTTTGACAAAGATTCAGATAGAACTGTTTGTTCTCACATTCATAACATTTTCTGTCTCTTTACCTAATCTAAAAATTTTATTCTTTCAGTCAGATATAGCAAGGGTATTTTAATTCATATTTATTCAAACATTTGCATTTTACTTTAATGCAAAAACAGTAAATTCAACTCTTAATTTATTTATACAGTACCTTCATCTGTTTCAATGTTCTTTATTGCATGCATATCGTAAATAAGGAGGATTTAACCTCTATTTTGTAAATAGATTTCTACCTACTCAGAAGAATCAATACTACACAAACTGCTCTTTTTATTTATATAGTTTTTTTCAAAATTAATACTAAAAACTTATTTTGTATGCCGTGTTGAATGCATTTCATGACGTGGTAAAATTATTTTTCAAAAGTACATTTATAAAAGATAATTCTACCATATAATATACTCTGTTAAGCAACACTGTTGATTTTGGAATTTCAGAGTTTTTAAAATAGGAAAAGTAAATGTTTCAAAATGATTTCTGAAATTAATTGTCTATTCTAAATAGAAAACATTTATTGCAGTAATTTAAATTTTCTGCAAAGATTATTCTGTTCTAACAAATTTCAGTGAATATAGAATGTTTCTTGAATTCACTACTTAATAAAGAATGTTTCTTGGGAACCGGTCAATGGTATAATCTGCAACAACGCCTTTTTTTCATATTTGATGTTGAAACATGAAATCAATTACTTGACGGCTGTTTGCAATTCGTAATACCAATTAAAAGGGTCAGCAATGTATTGCCATCCATCGATACATATCAAATTTGTTCTCTTATTTCCTATACTGCGCTATCATCATGGTTAGTAACTTAAAGCAAAAAAATATTGCAAAAGCCTTTCACCATTTTGTCAAGCGCTAAGTATGTGGTTTTCAGCTGTTAGGTATATATGGAATATATTTATGAGACTGTTTGTAAACGAAGCAAAGGTCGTCTGAATGTTTTAATTAAGATTTATGAATCACATGTTTGTAAAAGATTTAGGATCACATATCGAAACACAACATCGTTTGCAAAAATTACGTTAGTAGCATTGTAATGATACTGCAATATGCTTGATACTAAAATTCATTTCAAAACTGTTGCTAATTCTTAAATGAAAACAATATTTTTACTTTCGATAAATCAATGAGATACATACAAGTTTTTCAAGGTGTTATTTCACATACCCAAACTAGGTAATTAAATTTGGAAAACTTGTTAAGGCAAAGCAAGTATTTATAAGCAAAATTTTCTCGCGCAAAAACGTAGTACGAAAAACTGACGGAAATGCTCATCATGCAAAATTCATTTAAGTAATTTTTCCTGAATTTATTTTAAAACGAACGTACGAACGTATCTCTTCCAATGACGTCTAGGCCATCGCTTAGTGGTTCAAGCGATGGCCTCTGATCATTCGTCTGAAAAGGGTGTGGGTTCAAATCCAGCTGAATTATGGATGTTGTGTTTGTCTTATGGCACTGGCTCTCTCCCTTCCCTGGAACAAGCGACCCAAATTTAGGGACGGGCGACTGCTTATAGCCCATTGAGTTTCTCACGGTGGTCGTTAAACCTTCAATAATGAAAAAAGTTGACGTCTAGAAATATATTTTCTCAGTTTATGATTTATCCAGCAGTGTATCTCAATTGTTTTTCAACACCCCTTTAAAATCGTTTTAAATTCCAAATAGGACGGCTAACTATTAAATGATGATTAACAAGAAACAGGAATTGGGACATGCATTTTAGCAAGGCGTGGAATGTAACAAAACAATGGCAGAGAAAATGTTTTGGTGCAGCATAATATCATCCCTTTTTCACAAAGTTCATGGTTTGCTACATGTACACTTCTGTGTGTTGAAAATGAAATACCAAAAAAAAAACCTGAGTTACTGAAATACTTTTATAGGATGCATGATTTCTGACATTAGACACAAGAGATCAAAATTACAGACCTGTAAGTGATGTAGAACATGCAATACTCAGTATTTTGTAAGCCCGCCAAGAGAAGGGTTAACTGCTCGCACAGGGCGTTAGAATTAACGGAAAGACGTTCTGGATGTGCCACTGAGCCCACTTCATGATATCTCAATTCGTACCCAAAATTTATTTTGTCGCCTGACGACACAGGCAACAAATGAGTATATTTTTCACTTCTGCGACCACACATCGAGGATTTTTCTGTTGAAAGATTACAGCGTGAACAGTTTGCAGGTATGGCAGCATTTCAGCCTCCACTTATTTCCGCGATGGACCGCAGGCTGATCAGGATTTCTTCAATGTGTTGAAGGCGAGAACGTAAATGAAATCGATCATGACTCCACACCCGAACGCCAGGTGTCGGGCCTGTTTGACGGTGCGTAATACATGCTTCTAACAACAGCTCACAGCGGTGTCTCCTTACAAGGTCACGCCCATCATGCGTAATTGGTTCAACCGCGACTCGTCAAAATACAATATGCAATGTGATTCCTCATGCCAGTGTCTGCTTCTTCGCCCCACTGCAGCCACTGTCGTCTGTGTTTCAAGGACAAGGAATGTCTAACTAACGTCAGTGAGGCCTCTCTAAAGCAAACTGCTTCGGACAGGCCTTTGAGGTGACACAGGTGTTACCCACGGGACATCGCTTTTTGTTTCACCTGCATCAGGCGGTGCAGACAACGATTTTCCAGTGTGTTTATCCAACTCTAAGCTTTACACATCCCACTTAAGCATGTTACACCTTGATCTTCACACTGATGAATCTTTCGCTTTAGTGGGCTCGCGTTTCTTCCATCGCGAGCTGCAATGTATCGAAAGGAAACACTTCTCAAAGTCCAACGCATCGGCCTTTTTCAAAGTCTACAGCTGTAGGTACTGCTGTCATCTTCTGCGGCTGAGAATACTCAGTTACTACCATTACCGTACAGCCAAAATCCTTGAGAATTGACTATGGAAACTGTACCTGTACATATATCTCCTGCGGTACAGCTACAAGGGCGTGGCTGGCACACATCATTTGTACATGCCCTGCGGTTGTAATCACTTTCACCTCTGCACATAACCTACCCATCCTAAAGTTTCAATTAGTTCCCACACGTTTTAACTGGTTATGAGTTTTCAAAAATAGTAGATAATTTTTTAATCAGTTTGTGTACAGGTATTGCAGAAATGGCAATATACTTTATTTGATTAAAATGGCAGGGTCAGTTTTGCAACATCAACGAAGCAGAGTAAGTTGATTCTATAAGACCAAACTTAGCCTTCCACATTTGAATAATTTATACTCCTTGAATTGCAAAAAGGGCAAGTGACATATGCATATCTACCACACCCCTAGCATGACAACTCTTATGACAAAAAAAACTACAACATTAGTACGACTCTCTTTTTTTTCTCTGTGTGAATCACTGTGTATGATATAAAAAAACTTTCTGTTCTCTGACCAGTTTCTAATGCATGTCTATTATTGGTCGAGAATAAAGAAAGAATATCAGTGCAAGTTATATAATTGTATCCACGGAGAACTGCATTTTAAAAGAAGTTAGCGTACAGTATAATTATTTAAACGTCGTCGTGTTATATAAACGGAAGTTAAATTAAATTTTAGTTTTGTATACACATTGCTTCTTGGGCATCAGATTTGTTTGTAATGTTTTTTCCTCTACCTTAGAAAGGTTTAAAAAATTATGGCAGCATATTTGATATGCTGCCACGTTGTCAAGGGAAGTCGTTCCCCCTATATACGTTGGTAAAGTTGATTTCATCCCTCCCGTAGTTTCTATATTGCGGAAGGTATGTAATAAATATAATATTAAATTTGGAATTTGCACCAAAAACATTTTTTCTACCATTCGTAACGACAGAGATCAAGTTGCCACTTTGAATAAAGCAGGAATATATCGTATCCCATTGCTTCCCTCGGCTCCTAACGAAGATATCAAATACTACATAGGTTCTACCCTTAGAAGTCTGAACATTAGATTGTCTGAACATAAATATGCACTTCGAATTGACTGCATTTCTACTTCATTTACTACAGCTGTTCGCCAGGGAGGTTACTCTCCCGATTGGCATAATACAATAGTACTCTCCTCCAATGTAAACAAACAAACCGTCTTTTTTACCGAGAGTCTGTATATAATCTTTTATGGTAATACCTGTTGTAACTTGGACTTACCTGTTTTTGTTCCTAGACAATGGAGAAAAATAATTACTTCTCCCATTCAAAAAACTGAAGAAGAGGACCTTAATTAATCGATTATATTATTTGTACATATTACTTTTGTTCTGCTGTTTTCCTCAATTGGCATCACCTGCGGTTTTGAACAAATGTATTGTGGGTCTCGCGGGGGAGACTGGTTATATATTGCGGCACTTCCCTATGCTTTGTGGCACTGTTGGGTGGCCTGAGGACGGGTGCTATTGTAGCCCCGAAAGATCTTGCCATTTTTTAAATATTTTAAAATCATGTCTTTTATTGTAAATAAAGTTTTTTATTGTACAGTCAGAGATGTTTATTTGATGATATCGTACGGAGACAGCACGCCTCTAAGTAATTATCTCCTATACGTACGAATTTTTAACAAGTATTACTCTTTTTAGCTGCAAACATTGTGATACTATGTGTGAGGGATTCTGGTAGAATCTGTAGCACTTTAAAGCGCACGTAGCATGGAAGCTGCAACCAAGACCTTCTGTAACATCCGACGGAAACTAGCCCGCTGTGAGACTCACCTTAGTTTTCTACTCAACTGCCGTTCACTCGGTGTGGTGCCCAAGGTCCTGCGAATACGAACCTTTGCCATATCTCAACAGGATGCACACGTAATTGTTAATGCTCAACAAAAACGACTAACCAAAGAAATAAGGAGAAAAAGAAGTTACCTGGACTTGTTAAACCTTAAATCCTACAATGCTTATACTCAACTATCCAGACTTTCCCATCCTATTTTATTAGGTAAGACTTTGTTGGTTTTCTTTACCACTATACAGACTTTAATAAACACCATGAATCAAGGACACACTCGTAAATTATGCAATCTGGTTTTCTACACGCCCTCACTTGTTCCAACCTAAGAACTTCAGCTACAGAACCACTAATCGTGATTTACCTGATTCTTTCATCAACTATAGCTCCATAGTGTTATCTGATATTCAACGTTCGGCCCTCAATCGTGGTTACAAGTTCAGCTATCCAGTTTTAACTTTTCGACCATTTCAATCTTTACCTCAGATAGAGAATGTCATTGGGGCCTTGCCAGAGAAGGAACAAGATATCACTCGTTATGCCTTAGCTGACTCCCTTTCAAATTCTGATAAAACTTCTTCATTTCTAAAATATGAACGCAACCAATTGTTACAACTTTCTCGAAACCCGGATCTCTCAATCATTAGCGCTGACAAGTCCCAGCAAATTATTTTATTAGATCGCAAAGATTACTACAATAAGATGTACCAAGCAATAGCTCTGATTCCACATCGGATACTTCGCTCTGACCCGACAAATGCGACTGTAGCTGAGTTAGGCAAACTCAGGAACCGGGGTCTCTTGCCTAAGTCCATTTCTACTAAAATGAAGCCTCCTGTAGGTACTAGAGTCCCTGAGTTGTTCGGGAAAATCAAAACCCACAAACCTGACCACTCCCTCAGACTGTTGATTTTGGGGGTATGCTAGCCCCACCCGTACGTTGGAGAGAGCTTTAGCAACTTACTTAAAACCACTTATAGCAAATTCTTCAGTTTCCATTAATAGTTCTACTCAGGCATTAACGCGAATAAAATCTTTTGATCCCAAGGAAACTCATTTGTTATGGCTTCTCTTGATGTAGTGTCTCTGTTTCCAAATGTTCCACTTGAAGTAGTCCACTCGATTATTGAAGGGAAATTGCTTGCTGACAACTCAATTTCCCCTTTGGAGGTTGATGCAATCATTTCCGCTTTGAAATTGGTTGCAAAACGTTCTTATTTCAAATTTGATAGCAAATTCTACCAACAAATGGAGGGGGCACCAATGGGGTCTCCTCTCTCCCCTGTTCTGGCCGAAATTTTACTGCAGTCATTGGAAGATAAAGTTCTGAGACAATTCACGAATCAACCGGCACTCCTCTTAAGATACGTGGATGATATGTTGGTCTTCTGGCCTCACTCCATGGTACTTCTGAACGAATTTACCACATGTCTGTCCAACCAATATCCTACTATCACCTTCACAATGGAACTTGAACAAAATGGTATATTACCCTTTCTGGACATTTTATTAACTCGTGACTTGACTTCTAACCTTATCAAATTATCCGTCTATAGAAAACCGACCTTCACACCTTGTCTTATACCTTTTATCTCTTCGCACCCCCGGAACACAAAGCTTCAGCCTTTCGTTTTTTAATTAAACGAGCATTTACTCATTCCTCTACATGTAAGATACGTCAGGACGAGCTAGCTCTTATACAGAACATGGCCATATCATTTGGATATCCCGCCTGCTTCTTTCGGGAACTTCTACAGAAATTTGAAAGACTAAGATTTACGACGTTGTCAAGGGAAGTCGTTCCCCCTATATACGTTGGTAAAGTTGATTTCATCCCTCCCGTAGTTTCTATATTGCGGAAGGTATGTAATAAATATAATATTAAATTTGGAATTTGCACCAAAAACATTTTTTCTACCATACGTAACGACAGAGATCAAGTTGCCACTTTGAATAAAGCAGGAATATATCGTATCCCATTGCTTCCCTCGGCTCCTAACGAAGATATCAAATACTACATAGGTTCTACCCTTAGAAGTCTGAACATTAGATTGTCTGAACATAAATATGCACTTCGAACTGACTGCATTTCTACTTCATTTACTACAGCTGTTCGCCAGGGAGGTTACTCTCCCGATTGGCCTAATACAATAGTACTCTAATCCAATGTAAACAAACAAACCGTCTTTTTTACCGAGAGTCTGTATATAATCTCTTATGGTAATACCTGTTGTAACTTGGACTTACCTGTTTTTGTTCCTAGACAATGGAGAAAAATAATTACTTCTCCCATTCAAAAAACTGAAGAAGAGGACCTTAATTAATCGATTATATTATTTGTATATATTACTTTTGTTCTGCTGTTTTCCTCAATTGGCATCACCTGCGGTTTTGAACAAATGTATTGTGGGACTCGCGGGGGAGACTGGTTATATATTGCGGCACTTCCCTATGCTTTGTGGCACTGTTGGGTGGCCTGAGGACGGGTGCTATTGTAGCCCCGAAAGATCTTGCCATTTTTTAAATATTTTAAAATCATGTCTTTTATTGTAAATAAAGTTTTTTTATTGTACAGTCAGAGATGTTGGTTTGATGATATCGTACGGAGACAGCACGCCTCTAAGTAATTATCTCCTATACGTACGAATTTTTAACAAGTATTACTCTTTTTAGCTGCAAACATTGTGATACTATGTGTGAGGGATTCTGGTAGAATCTGTAGCACTTTAAAGCGCACGTAGCATGGAAGCTGCAACCAAGACCTTCTGTAACATCCGACGGAAACTAGCCCGCTGTGAGACTCACCTTAGTTTTCTACTCAACTGCCGTTCACTCGGTGTGGTGCCCAAGGTCCTGCGAATACGAACCTTTGCCATATCTCAACAGGATGCACACGTAATTGTTAATGCTCAACAAAAACGACTAACCGAAGAAATAAGGAGAAAAAGAAGTTACCTGGACTTGTTAAACCTTAAATCCTACAATGCTTATACTCAACTATCCAGACTTTCCCATCCTATTTTATTAGGTAAGACTTTGTTGGTTTTCTTTACCACTATACAGACTTTAATAAACACCATGAATCAAGGACACACTCGTAAATTAGGCAATCTGGTTTTCTACACGCCCTCACTTGTTCCAACCTAAGAACTTCAGCTACAGAACCACTAATCGTGATTTACCTGATTCTTTCATCAACTATAGCTCCATAGTGTTATCTGATATTCAACGTTCGGCCCTCAATCGTGGTTTCAAGTTCAGCTATCCAGTTTTAACTTTTCGACCATTTCAATCTTTACCTCAGATAGAGAATGTCATTGGGGCCTTGCCAGAGAAGGAACAAGATATCACTCGTTATGCCTTAGCTGACTCCCTTTCAAATTCTGATAAAACTTCTTCATTTCTAAAATATGAACGCAACCAATTGTTACAACTTTCTCGAAACCCGGATCTCTCAATCATTAGCGCTGACAAGTCCCAGCAAATTATTTTATTAGATCGCAAAGATTACTACAATAAGATGTACCAAGCAATAGCTCTGATTCCACATCGGATACTTCGCTCTGACCCGACAAATGCGACTGTAGCTGAGTTAGGTAAACTCAGGAACCGGGGTCTCTTGCCTAAGTCCATTTCTACTAAAATGAAGCCTCCTGTAGGTACTAGAGTCCCTGAGTTGTTCGGGAAAATCAAAACCCACAAACCTGACCACTCCCTCAGACTGTTGATTTTGGGGGTATGCTAGCCCCACCCGTACGTTGGAGAGAGCTTTAGCAACTTACTTAAAACCACTTATAGCAAATTCTTCAGTTTCCATTAATAGTTCTACTCAGGCATTAACGCGAATAAAATCTTTTGATCCCAAGGGAAACTCATTTGTTATGGCTTCTCTTGATGTCGTGTCTCTGTTTCCAAATGTTCCACTTGAAGTAGTCCACTCGATTATTGAAGGGAAATTGCTTGCTGACAACTCAATTTCCCCTTTGGAGGTTGATGCAATCATTTCCGCTTTGAAATTGGTTGCAAAACGTTCTTATTTCAAATTTGATAGCAAATTCTACCAACAAATGGAGGGGGCACCAATGGGGTCTCCTCTCTCCCCTGTTCTGGCCGAAATTTTACTGCAGTCATTGGAAGATAAAGTTATGAACCAATTCACGAATCAACCGGCACTCCTCTTAAGATACGTGGATGATATGTTGCTCTTCTGGCCTCACTCCATGGTCCTTCTGAACGAATTTACCACATGTCTGTCCAACCAATATCCTACTATCACCTTCACAATGGAACTTGAACAAAATGGTATATTACCCTTTCTGGACATTTTATTAACTCGTGACTTGACTTCTAACCTGATCAAATTATCCGTCTATAGAAAACCGACCTTCACACCTTGTCTTATACCTTTTATCTCTTCGCACCCCCGGAACACAAAGCTTCAGCCTTACGTTTTTTAATTAAACGAGCATTTACTCATTCCTCTACCCGTAAGATACGTCAGGACGAACTAGCTCTTATACAGAACATGGCCATATCATTTGGATATCCCGCCTGCTTCTTTCGGCAACTTCTACAGAAATTTGAAAGACTAAGATTTACGACGTTGTCAAGGGAAGTCGTTCCCCCTATATACGTTGGTAAAGTTGATTTCATCCCTCCCGTAGTTTCTATATTGCGGAAGGTATGTTATAAATATAATATTAAATTTGGAATTTGCACCAAAAACATTTTTTCTACCATACGTAACGACAGAGATCAAGTTGCCACTTTGAATAAAGCAGGAATATATCGTATCCCATTGCTTCCCTCGGCTCCTAACGAAGATATCAAATACTACATAGGTTCTACCCTTAGAAGTCTGAACATTAGATTGTCTGAACATAAATATGCACTTCGAACTGACTGCATTTCTACTTCATTTACTACAGCTGTTCGCCAGGGAGGTTACTCTCCCGATTGGCCTAATACAATAGTACTCTAATCCAATGTAAACAAACAAACCGTCTTTTTTACCGAGAGTCTGTATATAATCTCTTATGGTAATACCTGTTGTAACTTGGACTTACCTGTTTTTGTTCCTAGAGAATGGAGAAAAATAATTACTTCTCCCATTCAAAAAACTGAAGAAGAGGACCTTAATTAATCGATTATATTATTTGTACATATTACTTTTGTTCTGCGGTTTTCCTCAATTGGCATCACCTGCGGTTTTGAACAAATGTATTGTGGGTCTCGCGGGGGAGACTGGTTATATATTGCGGCACTTCCCTATGCTTTGTGGCACTGTTGGGTGGCCTGAGGACGGGTGCTATTGTAGCCCCGAAAGATCTTGCCATTTTTTTTAAATATTTTAAAATCATGTCTTTTATTTTAAATAAAGTTTTTTTTATTGTACAGTCAGAGATGTTGGTTTGATGATATCGTACGGAGACAGCACGCCTCTAAGTAATTATCTCCTATACGTACGAATTTTTAACAAATATTACAATTCAGTTAATTCCACACATATAATGAAATCGATTCGCAAAACGTTTAGCAGGTATACGCTGTAGTCACTGCCGGTTTACCTATGCATTTGAATAAAATGTTCTTAGAGAATTTGAATAAATTTTTCTCAGAGATAATTTCTCCAATCTGATAGAAATCTAATTTCAGGAGTAATAAGAAAACCAGGAGGTTTATTTCACAAGATGGAAAATCCGAAAATTTAAACTTTATAAGCACAGGAAATCTCGAAACGTTAATTAAGAGAATAAATATTTTACATGACTTAATTGGGCTTTTATTAGTATCAATGCTTTCTTAAAAGTGTTATTTCATTTAGGCATTTCTCTGACAAATCAATGCAAATACAGAAGAACGGACAGTATAAAAGGATATACTGTCCGTTCTTCTGTATTTGCCTTTTCTACTTATGTTGACTGTTAGATATTTTGTGTTACATTACAATAATGGGAAAACAAACCTGGGCAAGTTGTTTTGTTACGAACAGTAATTTAATCATAACGTCAACGAGCAAATATTTTCATTACTACTCGTTATGGAAATTTTCGTTCTTACAAAACCTAATTTATTTATTTTGCACAATATATGCTTAAATCTTTAGATCTTTTCTTTCCGTTGAAATTACCCACTAAAAGAGCTTGGATAATTTCAACGGAAACGAAATAATAAAGGATATGCTCGTTGTGATAAAAATCTCAAAATACCGTTTTAGAATAATGTTTCAAACTCCAAAAAATTGGAAAGGGAAACAAGAAATAAATAAATTCTAAATCCTAAATATTTCTAACGTTCAAAGCAAATATAATGGATTGTCATATTGCATCGATATACAAACTAAGAAAAATGTGTACTATAGCGTCCTAAATTATTTCGTCGAAAAAATTTAACTGTGTGAGGAAATTGCGAAGTACAATTTTTTAAGCATGCAAAATAATGGGGAAAGGTGAAAAAATGTAGTATTTTTTATATAAAAGCAAATATTTTTTCCGAAGTATTTACCTGGGAGAGCGATGGTTTGTAAGAGTGCGTGCGGTGGGCCTAGGACGTCGGAGCGGCGACGGCGTCAAGGCGGAGTCCAGTGAATGGAAGCTTCGTTGAGAAGGGCAAGTAACGGGCGGAAGAATACAGAAGGAAGCGGTTAAGCAGTACGTAGTCATCGAAGCTTCTTGTAGGAATTAGTCGGTTTCACGCAGCATTGTATTTTTTTAAAGGGTAATTTTGAGAAAGCGTAAGAAAAAATCGTCAGTCTCTACACTTCATCTCGTATTTCGGCAGGGCTTAAAATTTAATTATCCGCCACAATACAAGAAGCTGAAGTCCTCCCTGCCATAGTACGACATCTACATATGAAGTGCTTGAAGAAATCACCAACAGCACAACTACATATGAAGTCCTCCCTGCCATACTACGACATCTACATATGAAGTGCTTGAAGAAATCACCAACAGCACAACTACATATGAAGTGCTTGAAGAAATCACCTAGCCCTGCACATCTTCCAAACCATAACCAAAGCTTTTAGTACAACCAGAACCAAAACTTCTTCCTCAAAACTCCTGTCGTACACAAATTCATTAACATTACCCAAATCTTTCCATTCGGAGACAGTGTGAATCTAATAATAACGCCATTCCGAACATATCTTTCGCAAAAATTAATAAAACATGTTTGAACTACTTCTACTTGCGCACGATTACACGACGCACACACACTTCCGAAAAATACACCCCACTCCTGTTGTATTCTTCCGCGAATTCACTACCACCTCGTACTCCGTTCCGACGCACGGAAAATTCACGTGGTGCCCGTTAGCATCGCTTCAGCCTCCCGCACCAACTACTGCAAATCATAGTACTTGCAGGTTAATACTTCGGAAAATTTATTTCCTTTTATCTAAAAATGCTATATACCTTTCATCTAAATACTAATTTTGTATGTTCAAAACATTCTACGTTGCACTTTTCTCACACAGTTACGTTTTTCCGACGAAATAATTTAGGACGCTAAAGTACACATTTACCCAAACTACATTCAGGCTTACATTTATTTGTTTCTGGAATGAAACACATTTCGGTTGCAGAGTTTCTACGATATGTTTTTTGATTCCTGTTTATGTTAAATCGAAAACAAAACAGAATAAAAACAATATCAATTAAAACTGTTTTCATTATTATTACGAAATACTTTGCTATTCTCCAATGCATTCATTTTGTAGATACAATCTTAATGATGTAAGTACATATTTGCAGTATTTAATTCGGAATATTTATTTAATATATTTTAATTTTTCATAAATTTTTTAAATGATCTGAATTTACTATAGCTCAATGAAATGAAAATAGGTGAGTAACATTCCATACTCTCAAAATGTGGTTTCCAAGTAGTTGTATTTTTTTTATTTTTAAACATTATGGAAACCAATGAACTACAAATTACTATTTTTCCAAAAGCTATGATTTGACCTTTTATTGCTCTGAAATTCACGTTTCTCTCCCCAAATACATAATTTCATGGACACAAGATCAATTGCGAAAACCATTTTCATGCTATTTCTGATATTTTGTAACCCAAAGATTCAGCCCTCAAATAATAGGCGCATGTTTTTGTTTAGAACACACATCACGTTGTGTTCAAATCTAGAAGTGCGAGAGAAACTACAAATATTATTGAGATACTGATCACGATGAAACATTTTATTCATTGTCCATCATCGACAGAATTCATTGTTTCCTTTGGGTGGAATGAAAATGCAATAGCTTTTTTTTTTTTATCTAAACATATTTTTGTTCCAATGTAATGAAAAGTTTTCAGAGCTTTTGTAAAAGACTGGATTGCGATTTTTGCCCCTACTACTGAATACTTTGTTAAGCCTAAGTCTGTTCCTATATAACGTAACCTGCATTTATATTTGCTTTGGTATCTGCACTTCTGTGATAACGATTGGAAATTATCATGCGCATTGCATGCTGTCTACTTTGGTGAAGAATTACTATCCAGCTAAAATACTGCACATTTCGCTCGATGGTAGGAAAATACACCTTTGAAGATTTTCAGGCTTGTAGGACTATGAGACAATCATCTCACTTAGTTCCCCTCCTTGGACGACGGCTAGATCCTTCTTCGTAATTATGTATGATCTGACTTATACTACTGCTCCCTAGACAGCCTTACTGCTGCTCATCTACGGCTCAGGTAGTGTGTGATTCGTCGAGACAACCAACTTGCTTTCTGAAGTTACACGATACCGACATTTGGAAATGTGCTTATTACTTCGTAGGTTTTGTAGGCCGTAAGTTTAATTCTTTCTATAAGGAATATACTGGAGGTGAAGACAACACAACCGATAACGCAGTAAGAATATTCGCAACGACTGTCTGACAGCTACTGTCTAAACCAGTTTGTGCGCGGTTGGAAAGCACTCGAGATCCGATATTTTTTTTCATTGGTAGTAAAATTTCAATCATTCCATTTCCGGAGAACGAATACTTTCGTACTCGCTTTCATGATTCGCTCAGGATTTTTATAGGAACGTTTCAATCTTTAATATCTGTCAGCGTATATTTCATTCTGCAAAGAAATGATATTAATAATAGGTAGTGAAACAGACATGTAAGTCAGTACTTGCAATAATCATCACAAAAATTATCCCATTTCAATAAGTTATCTCAACCTGAATTTTAGTCGATTTTTGTTGTATCTATCTATACAAATGTTCTCTATAATATCACAACACTGGGTAATTTTAAAACTCTACTGGAATGCACATGAGCAGAAATCACTGAACTTTTGCTCCACATGAATTGCATTTTTCGGTGCGAAAGCTTTGTACGCTCTTCAAGATAGGAGTTTCAAGTGTGTTTTTCCCTCAGCAATTTGAAGATTCCAAGCTACAGTTAAAAGCGCTGTTGTTAAAGCCAATTGGGAGGAACTTTATACTATCAACCAAACGAATTCAAATTGTAATCAAAACCTTTGCATTTTCAGAAAATTCATGAACTATAAAGATCATGCATGTTGGAATCTAACTGAAAATGTACAAATAAAAAAGTCGTAAACATTTCACGATATG
This sequence comes from Macrothele yani, assembly GCA_039090855.1. NCBI lineage: Eukaryota > Metazoa > Arthropoda > Arachnida > Araneae > Macrothelidae > Macrothele > Macrothele yani. Next base: position 142,402,796 of record CM077034.1, read on the forward strand.
TCATTCAGAATGATGTGTATTTCTCAAAATATACGCATCTATGGAGCAAACTTGCCGAGAAGCCGCAATTCTTAATTTCCGCTGTATGCGAATAGGTTAGTAATACCTTGAAAATGTCGCATCAGTTACAAAATTGTTACAAAAACGTTTTTGGCTAGACATATTATACACAGACATTTTTCGAATTATTAGATTTGTATAATTGGAGAAACATTGGTGTTCAATAAATGTGAAATTCCATTTGTTCTGCCAAATCATATTTCAAAAATATGTTGTTTCCATTTTCAATAAACAAGTGTAAGACCAGTGAAACAGTGCTCACTGAAATCGCGGCAAGGGATATGAAAATCGACATTAGTGGTTTTCCTGTCTAGCTGCAATTGTTGATTTCGTTCTCTATGAGCATATATTTAGAGAACGATCATAAATTTCACGAAAATATTATAAAAATCTTCTTAGACGGAGTATTACTTTCGACACTTAATTTTGACTCTTTGTCAATTTTTCTAATACGATTTTTTAATCGAGTTTTAAATATTCTCTACACCTCTCATATATATTCCGAAGCAAACCTAAGGAATCGCGTATATATTTTATATCGGTTATCTGTATATTCAATACGATAAACACTAGAACGAGATATTTCATAAATCAATCAGGTAATCAAATCTGTTTGATCCTTTCTCAACTAATCGAAATGACTTTGGAAGAACAGCAGCGCCGCCGCGGAAGTTAATGTTCCGTGATCGTTTTCATAACTACTGGTAATGGTTGCTGCAAGGAAGCTATCAAGAAATAAAGGAAGCTGGTTCTCTTCCACCGCGCCGTTTTTATCGCTTTCCTAAAAGATGTGGTTCTGAATGCTAGAGGAAAAAAAATTCTTATAGATTTAATTTTGACAGGAATACCGAAACATCAGAAACTGGAAAATATGAAAACGAAATTGAGGCTCAAAATGTCTGAAGCTGTTCGTCACTTTCCAAGAAACAGAAACTGTCAGTGACAGTTTTATTTGATCCTTAAACTGCGACTCAAGCAAAACGATATAAACATAGTAAAGTGGTAAAGTAGATAATTACAGTAAGTTATTGAGAAATTAAATTACGTATATTTCCAAATTTGCTTTCGTTTAATAAATCAATTTCCAAATATTAATCGTTTCAGGTGTTGAAAGCAAAACTCCTTCATGAAATTTGAATTACTGAAATGTTCTATAGTAAATAAATTCTTCTCTTTTTGTAACTCAATGGACTAATTTTCCCAAATCTAATAGATTCATTACATTGTTTTGAAAGAAAGAAAAAAGAAGAATTTCAGAAACTGGTTTTCACCGCAGATCATTACTATTTATGATGGGAAAATATTTTCAGTTCCGAAAAACATTATTTTTGCCTTTGACGTTGTGCCGTAAAAAAACTTTGGTAACTGCTTCTGTGTGATTATCGCAGACATTGACGCTCTGTGGTATATCTTTATATTTTCTGCCAGGATACTGAAATTCACATTTGCACTAGGCACACTCGTAGAACAATGAGGAGTCCAATTTGGAAATTTATCTGGACATATATTTCGATGTGCTTGTAACACCAGATTTGCGTCTTTGTCTTTAAACATCCCGTTCGTTTTTTTAAGGAATTGCAAAGATATTTGTGCAATAATAATTTTTACATTGTTCAATTTCTATGTTCTCTGTCATTTTCAAACAAAATATTTACTCCATACGTAAATAGATTGCACTTGATAATTAAATTATAATTCATTGATAAGTGTCCGATAATATTTTAAGAGAATTGTAATTTAGTACATATTTCCCAATTGCAATGCATACTGGTAAAAATGTTATTAAAATATTTCAGAACAAACGAAAACTAATATTAATTCCTTAGGTCTGTGTTCATACAGCTAATCACTAATGGTGTGGCCAGAGTCGAGAAAAGGATTTTTTTTACTAAGTAATAGGGTACAATTATATTATATTAGTAAACAAATTTATATTTCGTAAATATTTTAAGTCAATAAATCGGATTTCTAATATATTTTCACTAATTTTTGTATTGATGGTATTCCAGTCCTTGCTATTAATTGCTTTAGTATAATTTAAATACTGGCACATATGAATTTTAAGGGAAAATATTCAGAAGCAATATTTTTTATTTACTAAATTGCGCGATTTATAGAACAAATTACTTGTAATAGTTGTTCTTCACTATAATCTTCGTTTTCTAAAATTGCGCATGCTACGCTATAGTTACACAGCTATTTTTGTAGCCTAGTAAGGCTGAATTCGAGAAAATGCCCTGTTTATCATTCCTAAAATGGCATTCTTAAAGAATTTGCCCAAAACGTTTTTTACACCCATCAGTGATAAAAAAACTGCTCTTTCTGATGAAATATTCTCCCTGTTCCTCTTCCTTTTTCAAGAGCTGCTCTTCTTCAGTTTACTTTTCTTTCGTAATCCACGGCTTTATGTGACTACAGATGTGCAACATACACTTTGAGGTCAAACAATATGCATGAAAATGAAATAAAAAGAATGAAATAGAACATAATACACATAATAAGCATTATTTTATTAATGAACTAACGTTGCATTACATATGTGCGTTCATAAATTCGTTCTGGAACCCATAGGAGGAACAAAGAACATGAGCAGCGACTACACCTATGAACTACTTCCTCGAGTTCAGAACAGATAGGTACAGATCAGTCGAAGAGGAGATGGCTACAACCACTCTAGTTACACGCAAAAGAAATAGAGCTCTGTACTACAGCAGAGAATTACCACGCTTTCACGTCCAAAAATAAAGATTTGAGATCAGTACAAAACAAAAATTATGGCACATTCAGTTCCGCGCAGGAAAGAACAGAAACTAGGAGCAGAAGTCAGGAACTCCATAATAAAGCTGTACAACTAAAACTCCCAGGACTCGCCTCGTGAGATGTTCTCGAAAAATGGGCTCAGGATTTCTCCAGATGGATCTCTTTAACCGTAAATACAGATGTAAAGAAGAAAAGAGAACATTCATTGCTTAATGGGTATTAGCACCATGGTAACAATTTGCACCAAATGCTAGTTACGAAGCAGCGTTATTCCTGGACCCGCTTCCTTTTTCTTCACATCCAAACAAAATGAATAAGGTTTGATTGATATACAAGCGAGAACTCATTAATTAGGTTTTTATGGCAAAAGAGCAGAGCAGATAGCAGGTATTTGTCAATTGAATAACAGGCTCTTCCCCTTCACTGGAAAGAACTAATGAGAAAGAACCGATTGTTCTTATCTTTCCAATCTCCAATTTCTATGCACGTTACTTTTCATGAACTTTTGTTAAGGACATTGCTTTTCGTATAATTGTGTCTAGGCTTTAAAAAAAAGCAAGGATATACCCAAGTATAAAGCGCATGAGCCGTAAGGGATGTACTGTTATGTTTAGACTTACCTGTAGTTCTTACCATGCATGTCGCTCAAACACGCATATTTTCCATTACGGTGATAGGCATAACATACCGAATAATTTATTGAAAACTTAGAAACGATTTGTTTTCTCGCAATAAAGGAAATTTCGTTGCTTCTTTAATAGGGTTTGAATCTCTCCTTTGGGTGAAACCTTAACATTTAGTTAGGAGGAAATATTTCCTTCAAATTTAACATCCCTGTTATAGACGAACACTAATTCGGTTAAACTATGAGGTACATTGTTTTTTTTTTCTTCATATGTGTGAAGCTATACCATAAGGAAATCGACTTGTCATAGAAATAGAAAGTGATTTAGTTTGGTTTTTCGTGAGGTTCAGGCCTTTCATTGGATTGTTGAGCTCATACTAAGAAATGAAATGAGTCTCTTCCGATTAAGGCAGATATTCCCGATCAGTAAAATTAGATGGTCCAGCTTCCGAAGGGGAGTTTGATGTTTCGTAATTCAGTGCCCATTTTCATGGTGTTTGGGAATTAGTTAGGAATCATAGTTCTGAACAGGTCTCATGGCTGAAGAAAAATTCAGCTAAATTATAATGTACTTATTTTTCGAGAAAAATCCAGATTCGATCGTTAAACAGCAGTCAGGCGCTGCCACGCTACTCTAACTACGTAGGATTAGTACGTGAAATGAATCCAACAGTTCTACGAATAAAGAGAAGTAGCTGCTTTTAGTTTTCACAAAGGAAACAAATGAAAACTCTGACAGACTGGAAATGAGTCACACAATGGGAGGAGCACACTCGAACTTATCTATAACAACAGCGTTAGGTGCAGGGGAAAAAATAAATCCATTATCGACCTAAACGAACGTTAGGTGCTAAGGAAAAAAATGAATTCATTGCACTTCCTAAAACGAACGGTAATATTCTCAGTATTTTGAGTCGGGACAACTTTATCTGTTATAAATGTAATCAGTAATCAGTCGAAATTTAAGAACACGCCAAAGCCAGGATACCGAAACACTTCCCCGGAGACTATTCAAAGAAATCATGGATAATTTGTATACTCAGATTTATCAAAGGTCCAAAGAATATCAAAACCTCGAATTTTGCACTTTGTTACTTTCAAGGAAATTTGGGGTTAAGAAGGAAAAGTTTCTGGATTTGGCATTTCAGGTGTTATTTCAAACTTTCAACACAAACATCAATCCAGTGCGTTTGAGAAACGAGATCACTGCTTTGGGTCATCACTTGACAATAAAATACACGAATTGTGCTGTACATGTTACCATTTGGAGAGAATTGAAAATTTTGTGGACCTAAATGGAAGTCTTGAATTTATGTTTAAGGTAATTTAATAGATGCTAAAAAGGGAGCCAGTATATAAATCAGTCGTTGCGTATACTAATTATATTGTGGTGTAAATTACCTTAATCATTCTTATATCTAAAAGTGTAACGCAATAATGCTGAGGCTTTTTCTCTTTTTCATGTAAAAACAATTTCTTAATGTTTAATATTTTGCGTTCCTTTGATCAACAATTTAACATCGCAGATTTCCCTTTTTTGAAACCAGCATACGACACTGGTATAAAAACGAAATCGCGGGGAAAGTTTTACAAAAAGGTTTCCTCCTTATCTGAAGCATAATATGCTATTATATTTCATGAACTTATTTCCCTAAGGTTATATGCACTGCCGTCACAAAAGCCTGACATAAATAACTGCTTCCGATAAGTTAAAGATTTTGCGCTTATAAGTTCAGAGGACAAAATAATCTGAAAAAAATTAAATTAAGGATTCATACACAAGTTTACCTTAATTTTGTGAGCAATAACATCTTTCACATCCCAACATTTCCAATATACACTGGCGGAAAGTAAAAAAAGAACACCAAGAAGGAGACGTCTGATACCAACGAAATTTATACAGCATAATAACGGATTACAAAGGACAACGTGATCAAAACATTATGTCAAAATACAGCTGTATTTGCTGGTAAATTGAAAGAAAACGTTTCCATTTAACATGGTTAGTACGAGGTTGAACCGCTATGAACTGCGTCACACTGTGCAATTCTGGCATGGAGTCTGTCGTACAGATGTTGGATGTAAGTTTGGGGTATTGAGTTCCAAGCATCCTCACAATAGACGCGTAAATCGAAGATGGTCGTGCTGGCCGTGGAGACCGGATAAGTCGTTGTCCCATAAAATCCTACACGTGCTCAAATCCGGTGACCGTGCAGGCCATGGAAGTTGTCTCACACGATGAAGTGCATGTTGCGTTGCAGGTTCCGTGTGAGGGCGTACGTTATCTTGCTGGAAAACACCACGATGGACCGACCTTACAAATGGCACAACAACGGGCTGAATAATGTTGTTGATGTAGGAGGTGCTATTTAACGTACCGGGTACAAACACTAGTTGTGTACGGAAGCGACAGCTGATCACTCCTCACACCAGGAGACCAGGTGTAGGCCCTGTGTGTCGCTGGCGGATGCAAGAAGGGTGGAGACGCTACCCTGTGCGTCTGCGAGTACGCATACGTCCATCGGGGGCTCCTAAGCAGAATCTGCTTTCATCGCTGAACACGACAGATCTCCATTGCTTTCTTCAGGTGGGCTGGAGTCAAAGGTACACATGCCAGACGCACACGTGCACCTAGTCCTGCATCCAGTAGACGGTTGCGGATTGTTCGCACAGACACCTCAGGTGCAACGGCAGCTCGGATTTGCGTCGCAGTGGATGTTCTGCTTGACAACGCAGCTCTTCTTATGCGTTGATCGGTTCGCTGACCTGTCCGTCTGTGAATCCCGGTTCCACGTCTTCTCGTGTGGGAACGTTCCTCGAACCATCTACGCCACCATCGTACCACCACTGATACTTCGCGTCCAATTCTCTCCGCAATACGACGATACGACCAACCGGCCTCGCGGAATCCGACTAGACGACCTCGCTCAAAATCCGATAACTGCTGAAATTGTACACGTCTTCCATGTCCAGGCATTGCAGCTTCTTCAGGGTCTTCGCACGTGTCCGTACGCCGACGATTGATTACATTCATTTCGCCGTACTCCTTAAATACCACCGACGATAATTTGCATATTATGCCATGCTGTGGTGTAAGCGCTTACGGGTTGGTCCCGAAATTAACATCACTCCTACGTAAACTTGACCCCATTAACATATGTAAATTTCATGATCTTCCGCCAATTCCTTTTTGGTGCTTTTTTTGTCTTTCCGCCAGTGTATGTAAAGTAATCCACAATGCTGCTAACCCGTACGTTTCCATTATTTAGGGATGTAGTTTAAAAACCTATAGCTATTTAATTACAAGGAAACAGTAACGAAGAATCAATAAATATGTAAACACTCTCCATCAAATCCGTATAAAACATAAATATCTTCATCTCAAGTATGAACACTGCTGGCCACCCAAAATGCAACACCAAGAAGGACACGAGATAGCAAAGCCAGATATACTGGACATATAACAACAGATACAAAGATGAATCGATTCAGCTTACAGGCCGGTGCGACTTGTGGAACACGCAGACATCAACATTTCGTGTGTCCCCCATGGCTGGCAATAACAGATGCTACACGCCGCGTCATCGAACGAAAGAGGCTTTGGATGTGGGCTTGGCGTATGTCGGTCCAGACTGCTACCACACGTTGCTACAGTTCATCAGGCGTAGCCGCGGGTGGTGCTTGCGGGGCCACTTGGTTGCCGATCAGCGACCAGACGTGTTCGATGGGCGAAATATAGGGAGAACAGGCGAGCCTCGGCAGCAGTGACAGCTGGTGGGCCGTGAAGAATTGTTGCACGATGCGTGCCACGTGCGGGCGTGCATTGTCCTGTTGAAACGTTGCCGCTAGCAGGTCCTACAGGTAAGGGAGGACTACAGGCTCCAAAACGGTGGAGCTGTAGCAGTGGCTATTGAGTTCACCGACGATGCGCACCAGAGGGGTGCGGGTGTCATATCCAATCGAACCCTAAATCATAACGCCAGGCGACGGACTGGTATGGCGTTGCATAATACAGGCGCCATACAGTATCTCGCCGCGGTGTCGCCACACGCGGATCCGAACATCGTGGTGTTGCAGGCAGAAACAGGATTAGTCGGAGAAGACAATTTCGTGCCATTCCGTAGTCCAGGTGCGACGTTGAACGGTACGATAAACCGCTGTCGCGATAAGCCACTATTCGTCCTCTGTCGAACTCCGAAACAAGCTGGAATGACTGCAGTATTCTGCGACGCGGCATCAGGAAATTTTCCACGCACAGGTCCGGCAGCACAACACACTTCCACTACTTACACCCGGCCTTCTGTGCACCCTTCTTATAGTTCTTCTCGGTGGCGTGCCGAGCGCCCACCATTTGCATATGCCCTGCAATGCTAATCGTTTGGATATCTTCTCGCGGCGACCCATGCCGCAAATTTAAGGCCAATTGGATGCTTCCTTCTTGGTGTTGCATTTTGGGTGGAAAGCAGTGTATTAATTAAAATATAGGAAATACTACTTAAACCTTTTCAGGAAGTTGCCCGCTGTTTTTATTACATTCCAAACATTTCAGTACGAACATTTCGAAGACACAATACTTTTCTTACAGCTAAAGGAAATCTGAAAAACAGTTTTCCCACACAACATAAAGAAGCGGACAACAACTGAACTATATTTTGAGAGTATAAGATAATAAGCAGCATTTAATCTTTATATTCTGATATACCTGTAATTCTTCGATTCAATTGATTTTCAATAACATTTTTAATGAATCCTGCGGGAGAGTGTTCTGATTATGTAACATTAGGAGGTTTACTCAATTTTGTAACGTCACCCAATCCCCAAATTTTATAAAATTCATCAACTCTAGATACAAAACTTTTTTATAGCAAATCATTGGGGGTATCCACTTATTCCCATATACCAAAGAAAGAAGAACAAAATGGCGTCACACAAAGTATCGTTGAATAAATTTGACATAATTATCCATAGAGTTTATGTGACACATACGTTTGAAATTTCCTGCCAGTAATAATTTTCGTACTAAGAATCTGTGCAGTTAGTTGCTGCATACGCTGCAGTTTATGTTATGCAAATTAACGTTAAACAACAGAATATCCCCTTTACATACTATTTAATTGACATGTTACTAATACATTTTTGTATGAATGACACAATTCGAAAGTTGCAGTTATTTTTTCATGAAAGGAATTTCTTAAATATTATTGAAAATTAATGTTCCCCTTTTTCCCAAATTTCGAAAAAAAAAAACGTTTCGTCTTTAAGTAGGCTCAAAAAATAGATATTTACTTACTAGTGTCTGGGAACGGCAATAGAAATGTCGTAGGAAGATCCTCATTGGTAGGAATAAAACGCAAGCAACCAATTGGCGTGCGTGATGTATATCACTAGTGCCAGGTAAGTATGAAATAAATAGAGAGAGATATTTCCTATCTGAGGTTGAGAGACCCGAACCCTCAGCGCTCTGCGCCTTTTGTCAGGTGAAAAAGAGAAATATTAGATGTTTGGGAACAGATTTCCCTGATAGAATAGTACGAAAGAAAAGTATGGAAATATTAGAGGAGAGGGAGTAGACGGTTACCCGTTAAGAAGTGAAGTTGTAAGCTGCCCTACATACTTACCTGTAACAACAAGCCATTTCAAGTGCTATTGCTCTCCGCAGAAAAATGCCCGGTACATCTGTGCCACAGAAGAGCACAGGGGAAAGGAAGGAAAGGACACGGGAGAGGGGAACCTGGAAAAAAAAAATCATCACACACAGAACATCTTTCCCAGAGAAGATCGTCTTTAAACTGCGGGTAAGACAAAACTGGCCATTCGCTCAGTGTTGCTGGCCAGCCAATGAGAGAAAAGATTTTTCCCCATTGGTTTACAGAATTTTTTCACTGGTTTACTTTTGTTGATTCTTGACAGGCATGTCACATTAACCATAGCTGAGGTGGTGTGATCACAAAGTTACACCGATCGAGTTTTCAGATGCAACATTTTGCTCGGCTCTTAAAAGGGCCTTTTTTTTTTGTTTTGTTTTGTTTTTTTAATTAAGGAAAAACAAGAAAAGATTTTTCCCCATTGGTTTACAGAATTTTTCACTGGTTTACTTTTGTTGATTCTTGACAGGCATGTCAGATTAACCATAGCTGAGGTGGTGTGATCACAAAGTTACACCGATCGGGGTTTCAGATGCAACATTTTGCTCGGCTCTTAAAAGGGCCTTTTTTTTTTGTTTTGTTTTGTTTTTTTAATTAAGGAAAAACAACAACAAATTTTAACATAAAAGGCAAGACCAACAATACCTTGTTTTTTTTTGTTTTTTTTAAGGGCAGAGATATTTAGTACAAAAAAGATAAATCTTTTATGCAACATTTTGCTCGGCCCTTAAAAAAGCCCTTTTTTTTTTTTTTTTTTTTCTCATTTTAATTTAACTAGGTTTCTTCACATGGGTGAAGTATGTTTTCAAAACAGAGTACGGCTCTTAGAGGATCCCACCCCCTTTTTTTTTTATTTAACGATATTAATTCACATGTGTGAAGTAAATTTGCAATCAGAGTAAGGCCCTTAAAAGAGCCTTTTTTTTTTTTTATTCACATTTTTTTATTTAACAAGGTTTCTTCACCCTCTAAACTCTAGTCCCAATTATTGTTATTTTTTTTGCTAGGGTAGCTGTGAATTGGGTTCATTTCTGGAACTTTATTCAAAATAGTTTTTGGCCTTTTATAACTGTCAGTTTCATTGACAGTATAGTTAATGGCCGCTCTGACTAGAGGATTAGGATGAATCTTAGCTTTTTCATAGTATCTATAAGCTAAGTCATACATCGTGTAATGGATGGAGTTAATATTTAGCATACTTCGGATAGCATGGTTTGAAGTTCTTCCATCAAGTCCAACCATATATCGTAGGGTTTTATTTTGAAATGAGGTAATCTTATTTTTCTGCTGTTTGTTGCAGTTACCCCAGATAGGACAGGCATAAGTAATAACAGGGCTGATACAGGCTTTCCATATCAGAGTTTTGTTTTTCCTGCTAAGCCTTTTATTTTTTATTATTGGCTGGAGACTTCCTCTGATCTTAAGAGATTTGGACACAGTTTCTTTAATATGCTTGTTCCAGTTTAGGTTGTGGTCCATGAAAAGTCCTAAGTATTTAACATCATTTACCCAAGGTATTTTTTTTATACATTTCTATTTCAAAGTCTGGATTGTGATTGCATTTAATCCTAGAAAATAGAATTGCTTGAGTTTTTTCGGTATTGATTTTAATTTTCCAATCTAAGAAATATTTCTCAAGTTTTTCAACATAATGTTGCAACATGAAAGTTGCTTGATTTTTATTTTTGGAAGTATAAGCGAGTGCAGTGTCATCAGCATAGAGAGCTGTAGTCATATTCCTGTTATTATAGTTGGGAAAGTCTGACGTAAAGATAGAATACAGCGTTGGTGCGAGTACACTGCCTTGAGGTACACCAGCTTCGATTTTTTTTTTAAAGTTTTTTTCCCATTGATTTTTACACAGAATGTTCTGTTAGTGAGGTATGATTTGATTATATGTATAATCCAGGGTGGGAAATCATGTGCTATTAGCTTGTAGATAATTGCCTCATGTGGGCATTTATCGAATGCTTTTGCCACATCCAGAAATATGGCTGCTGTGTGTTCTTTTTTTATAATTCCTTCAGCACATTTTTCAGTTATTCTAGAGAGTTGGTGCACCGTGGAGTGTTTATCTCTAAAACCTCCTTGAGTAAATGGAATTACTGGGAATTCCTCACAGAATTGTTGCATTCTAATAAGAATTATTTTTTCAAAGATTTTTCCCATGGTTGGGAGCAACGAAATCGGTCTGTGATTTTCAGGAATTGCCGGGTTTTTGCCTGGCTTGGGTAATAGTATTACCTCTGCTGTCTTCCAAATATCAGGGAAATAATTTAATTTAATGGCACAATTGTATATTTTAGTAAGGGTTTGCACATACTCTTCCGGTAATGTTTTCATAATTTTATTATTTATGCCATCATTGCCTGGTGCCTTTTTATTTTTAAGATTGTTAATATGAAACTTAACTTCCCTTTCACTGATGGGTAGTGGTTTTTCAAAGTCAGGAGGAACAAAAATTTTTTTTTTGGCCCTTAAAAGGCCTTTTTTTATTTCTGATCTTTTCAGTTTCTGGCCTTCCGGACCCGCGAGAGGTCGTAGCACCTTTAACTTGTCTATCGGACGTAAAGGAGGCCGTAGCATTTTCTACTTTTGGCTGCTGTTTTCTATGCCTTGTGCTTCTATTTTTTTTAAAAGGGATTTTCTCTTTGCTTTTAATTGGTGATGTTAATACAGGTTTTTTTTTACTAGTAAATTCTATGAAACAAATAGAAAACTTTCTGTATTATATATAATTTTTCGAATTTTTTACTGGAAGCCATTGATCAAATTACCGGGTATATGTGTAGATTATCGTTCTAAATTATTTCGCGAGAAAAATGCTAGTAACTGGAAAAAGTGCGACGTACGGATTCAGAGTATGGATATTAAAGGCAAATGGTACAGAAATTTCATATTTTAAATGTGTTTTGAAAATTTTCATCGGAATATTGACCTGTAAGTTCGATGCTGTGAAGAGACGCTGCGGTTGGCATAATGCATCTCTACTGCGATGATGTCAACTGTGCTCCGTTAAAAGGAAGGTTCGTTGCTGAACCGAAATGACGGGTGGAAGAGTACGAGAGAAAGCGGTTACTTTTTGGCAGGAGAGCAATAAATTTTGTAGTGTACGCTACAAAAAATAGGTCCAAATTATGCGCACTTTATTGGTATCCCATACGTTGTTGGCAGGAAAACCCGGAAAATAAGATCTTTGATTAGCAAACGATACGTATCAGTGAGAGAGAAATTGACCTGCGAACAAAGTATCAACACGAGAACCAAAAGTACAGTGGTACAGCAAATCAACGACGAATGGAAGCCGTTCAAAGTAGAACCGAAGTTATGGTTCCCCAGTTTTCTGCACAACATAGAAAGGAATTGTAGATTAGCGTCCTAAATTATTTCGTCAGAAAAATACCTCGAAAAATGGCGCCGTATAGATTTTAGAATATGAAAATTAATGACAAATGTTGTAGCCATTTCATGTTTTAAATGCCTTTTAACGATTTTTATCGTAATATTTACCTGTAGGTGTGATTTTTTGAAGAGACGCAGCGGTCGGCTGAACGCACCCTTACCACGACGATGTGAAGCTTTAATCCGTTGAAAAGAAAGATCCCCTGCGGCGAGTAATTCACGCGCGGATGACTACAAGTGCAGCTGCATATGCTCTTGCCAGGAGAGCGAAGCACCATGTACTCATACGTTACAGAATATAGTTCGCTCATGTTTTTTCATTGTTTTTGAAGCACATATTCAGAAATGTTTCGTTCTTTCACACATCATTCCCTAATTCCAAATAGAAAGTGCAAATATTCCTTTCTATGTTGTGCAGAAAACTGGGGAAGCATAACTTCGGTTCTACTTTGAACGGCTTCCATTCATAGCTGATCTGCTGTATCACTGTACTTTTGGTTCTCGTGTTGATATTTTGGTCGCAGGTCAATTTCTGTCTCACTGATACGTATCGTTTGCTAATCAAAGATCTTTTTTCCGGGTTTTCCTGCCAACAACGTATGGGATACCAATAAAGTGTGCATAATTTGGACCTATTTTTTGTAGAGTACACTACAAAATTTATTGCTCTTCTGCCAAAAAGTAACCGCTTTCTCTCGTACTCTTTTGCCCGTCATTTCGGTTCAGGAACGAACCTTCCCTTTAACGGAGCACAGTGGACATCATCGCAGTAGCGATGCATTAGGCCAACCGCAGCGTCACTTCACAGCATCGAACTTACAGGTCAATATTCCAATTAAAATCTTCAAAACACATTTAAAATATGAAATTTCTGTACCATTTGCCATTAATATCCATACTCTGAATCCGTACGTCGCACTTTTTCCAAGTACTAACATTTTTCCGGCGAAATAATTTAGGACGCTAATTTACACATTTACCCAGTAATTTGATACAGTGGATTTCAGTAAAAAATTCGAAAAACTATATTAAATATAGAAAGTTTGCTAATCATTTCATACTTACCTGACACTAGTGATACACATGACGCACGCCAATTGGTTGCTTGCGGTTTATTCCGACCAATGAGGATCTTCCTACGACATTTCTATTGCCGTTCCCAGACGCTAGTTATTTACTTTTCCAGTAATGTACAGAATGCTGTCAATTTCACTACACTCAAGGTGATTGATGCACGTGCCAGTGACTGCACTCAAAATCTTTTTCTACTGTACGTATTTGATATGCTGCCGAAGAAGACGTGGTGTACTGCGCATGGTCCAGCAGACAGGACAGAAAAACCTTAAGCCATACACTCATAAGTCTCGAGTTTCCGATACTGGTTGGACTCCAAAAACATTACAATGATATTGGGGAAATAACCCAGTTTAACGTGGGTTACTCGCTGGTTAATAAAATAAAGATATTTGCAAATATATTAAGAAAAAATGGAATTTTCAAAATAGTATCTTTATCTTTTCCCAGTCATAGCAGAAATTTAAACTTTGTGTCAGAAATAAATTGCTATAATTGGACATTAGGAAAATACAAAATGTCATTTTCTAATCACAAGAAAATTTAAAACTTTAACTAATAAGTAAAAATGAGGCATGCGTTCAGATGATCTGAATTCCGAAACACTACCAAAATATTAAGTACCCTCAAAATCAAATAAATCAAACTTATGCTAAATACAATATGTATTTAACTGTTACAACAAAATATAATGTTTATTGCTAAAATGTGATGAACCATTTTTTTGATATTTTCTGGCGTTGAACATACAGGGCTTTATAATAAAACGAAAAAACGAAAACACACACTATTACTGGAATATACTCAATGTGCAACATGCGAAGCTCAGGAATGACGTTACACGATGTGATTTACACAATGGGATGCAATACGGTTCTGGCTGTCACGTAGCCGTGTCACATTTGCAGGTGTTGTACTCTCAAGAGGAGGGATGAATTTACCGGCAATTATCTTTTAATCTATTTATTTTTCTTCTGCATGTCTCTTTTTCTGCTTTAATAAGGTCGACACTTCGGATGGCTAACATCATGAATTCCATTAAAGCAAAAATGGTGTTGCATTTATTTAAAATAAGAAAAACGTTACTATAACAAACAAAAAATCACCGAGTTCTGTGCCACTGGAAATTTGTGTGATTCGTGGTTTAATAACCACCGGGAGGAACTCAGTGGGCTGCAGTCGCCTGTTTCTAGATTATGTCCACTGGTTCCAGGGGAGGGAGAGATCCAGCGCCGTTAGAAAAACACAACATCCATGCCTCACCGAGATTCGAACCCGGACCGATTTCGGATGAATGATCAGGGGCGGCAGCCATTGGAATGAAATACCTCCTATTTCGGACGCAGTTGACAATGGCAGAAATAGAATTCATACGACAGTCCAAACTTAAACAGAGAACAGGTTACTCGCAACAAACCAAAACTAAAATTTTGCTTACCGATACTGTACATTTCAGCAATATTTCGTAAAATACTTGCATTTTCCTTAAATAATTTTACCGCCTTAAATTACATTTGTTAGAAGCCGTTATAACACACTTTTCGTGAATTGTTTCACGTGGCATTTCCTTTTAACTTTAAAAATGATAGGAAAGTTAGAGCATTAAAGTTCGGCAAGTGCATTAGGTAATTTCAAGTCCAATGATGAGACTATAAATAATATAAGCAAATGATGTGAAAACAAGTAGAAATCCTTTTGTGTAAAATATTTCGAGAACAAAATAAAACTTTTGGCATGAACCAGAAATACGGAATAGGAAAATAAATTTAGAAATGTTATTTGCGCCGTTTCTAACATTTGGTTGGCTAAAACTGTGTTCTTCAGTAACCTTGGAAAAGAGAAGGATGCCTCTTTTTATCATACAAACAAATAAGTAGATTTAATTTATTTCGTTGTTGGGCAAATGGAAGTCATCGCTCTTTCCACGTTCATAAGTGAAACACGGAAAAATCATCATCGGCAGCCACCGGGAATCGAACCCCAGATTAGAATTTTTGCGTGACTCACCTATAAACGTGGAAAGAGCGATGACTTCTATTTGATGTTCCTGGTCCACTTCAACAGTGTATTCATCATTCTTTGTTGCTAATGACGAAAGGAATATGGCCGCCCCGGTGGCACAGTGGTCTAAGGCGATGGCCTCTGATCATTCGTCCGAAAGGGGTCCGGGTTCAAATCCCGGTGAGGCATGGATGTTGTGTTTGTCTTATGGCACTGGCTGTCTCCCTTCCCTGGAACCAGTGGCCCTAAATTAGGGACGGGCGACTGCTTATAGCCCATTGAGTTGCTCACGGGGGTCGTTAAGCCTCGAATAAAAAAAAGAAAACAAAAAGAAAAATGCTTTTGACCGGAAGTGAGAATATTATACCACTGTAAACACAAGTTCACGGTACTGAACGGTTAAATCCTACTGCACGGGATCCAGAAATTTATTGTTTTTTCATGTCTGCAGATGAACTACCACTGGAGTGTATGAAGAAGTTCCAAGGAGTAAACTGCCCATAATTTATGTACACTGGTCTCCTGGAGAGGAGAATCTCAACAGCGTAAAACAAAAACACCAGCAATGATTCATCCGGATTTAAATCTAAACCCAACTGGAACAATGCCTGACTCAAACATATTCTAGTAAATGGTGTAAACCTTGAGAAGCAAATAAAAACTAATCAAACTATTTGCTTTCACGGGGAAAAATTTCAGGAATGTGCAAAATAAAAAAAGGGTGATACAGAGCTTTACTTTATTTTTCAAATATACAACATCATTTAGATTTATTCACTTCTTTTGTAATCTTTGCTTCGTAAAAATAGAATTCCTGTTTCTGAGGTTGGAAAACGAGTACTGGACGTGAAGTGGCCATCATCAACGGCAACATGCTAGAAACAACGGAGTCACAAGCCCTTCTCTGTTCGCGACATGCCACATCTTGTAAAGGCTAGAGTGACTGAAAGGTTTATTCTATTTTTCCTAAATAGTTTGTTCTGTCAATATCCAACAACTTCAGGGACGTGGCTGTTCTTTTCCTTCGTTTATAGTGCCATTGTTCTCCTTTCGGCGAAATTAAAATGTATTTCTTCAAAATCGTTTTCCTATGTTCTCAATAAGCTACATACCAAGCATTGTCGCGTTATCTCAATTTCTCATTTTCCTGGACATCCGAGAAGGACAATTATTTTATAACCACCCATTACTTTTCAAAGCAGTCCGCGTTTTTGAATTAATTCCTGTCATTGTTCAGGAGCAATGTACAGAAATTATGTTAAGCCAGTCAACGAATCAACCACTTTCTTCCTATCATTCACATTCTAATCTTGATGATCTTCGGCCCATTTCATGCGTTGTTGGCGAAAACCTGCAGTGAGCATAGGGAAATGGATGTCTCTTCAGCAATGCAGGCCCATGCGCAGAAGTCTGCGGTGAATTGTGTTGTGTGACACATTGCGGTGATCACCATTGTTGCAGATGCGTGTGATTTGTCACACTTTGGCCCTTTGTTCACTAAGAACATTGCGTGCCGCCCCGGTGCCGCAGTGGTCTAAGGGATCTCCTCTGATCATTCATCCTAAAGGGGTCCGGGTTTGAATCCCGGTGAGGCATGGATGTTGTGTTTGTCTTACGGCACTGGCTCTCCCTTCATTGAAACCAGTGACCGTAAATTAGGGACGGGCGACTGCTTATAGCCCATTGAGTGGCTCACGGTGGTCGTTAAACCTACAATACAAAAAAAAGGACCTTGCGTTCTACTCTGGCACAAAGGAGCTGCGGACGACAGACGGCTGGATGACCGTTCTTCTTTTGGCCATTTTTACACCACTTTTAGTACGTACTCACTACAGCCACACGTCGACAACCCACAAACCGCGCCGTTTACGTGATCGTAGTTCCGAGGCCCCGTGCGATCACAATTTATTCTATATCAAACTCCAAACTCCGATGAACCGGCAGCTTTTCCCATTCTGACTGCGAATACTTTACCACCCGAAAGCCGGTCCTCGTGTTGCATCTATACTGTTCTGTGAACTTCGCCTGTGCCAAAGTTCGGTCACCAGGCGCGCTTATTTCTCTAGGCCGGGGTGGTCATAGTGTAATGGCTTACCGATATATAAAGCTATGCAAGGCAATTCGGAAAAATGTCACTGAAGAAAAGGGTATTAATTTGTGAACACTTCGCTTAAAAATTTAGTTCAACTACTAACGCAAAGTTGACTGCAATGGAGTTATTTTGATGACTAACATATCGAGTGTTACATTCTGAAATAAAAAGAAAGGGACGATTATTCTAGAATTTACTTTGGGAAAAGCATAATTGATTCAGGCGAAAGTCAAAATGATAGCATAACTACGGTTTCTGAGAAAATAATTTTACAATGTAGTATTTGTTAAAGACTTTTGCTTTAAAAAACTGATTTCTTTTAAAACATGCAACATATGGACTTACCTGAATGTTTCCTAATATCTTATTACTATGCTGTATGTATGTTACCCACAAGAATTTGTGTCGTTTTTCACGTGAAAAAACGGTAGTAATTTAGCTCACTTATAGACGTAATGATATTAACAGAAAAGATAGGTGCTTATATATCATTTGCCAAAATATTTGATAATTTACCTCTCACACATTACAATGTGTTTCTCGATCAAAGCATTAAGTTAAACATTAGCTCGCTCTAATATTGAATTTTAAAGTATGAGTGCCAAATTGAATACGCTAGGTTGTCTCAACATCAAACCACAGAAAGGGTTATTTCTTGATGCAATATCCATGAGAAATTTGATTTTGTATTTGGTATTGAACTTCTTTCGGTAACCATCCAATGATTTAGTCT
The DNA here is from genome assembly GCA_039090855.1 of Macrothele yani. NCBI lineage: Eukaryota > Metazoa > Arthropoda > Arachnida > Araneae > Macrothelidae > Macrothele > Macrothele yani. The sequence continues at coordinate 142,421,188 of CM077034.1, forward strand.
GCACAGCCATGCTGGCTGGCTTTGTAGAGATGAAGTGATATCCCTCAAAAATATTAAAGTAAAGGCTTTACGTGAGCAATCCTGCCAGGATCCCTAGGGTCTTCATCCAGACAGGATCAGTCAGGGGACCGGCCGGACTACGCCGTCCCGACGGGACCACCACTGAAAATATTTATATAACCCACGTACCAGCACACACATATTAAATTGCATGCGCATGCACCAAGTACTTGAGTGTAAGTCAATATTAATTGCGGATTGTTTCTGTCGCTATAACTCAATAAACGAGCGAACATCTTATTAATCGCTATATTTTTCATTTGCAGTTTGGTTTGATATATTGAAAAATGCTCTACTTAATATCGAAATACATAATAATTATTAAAATGCTCCAATATTTCCCTAAAATATATAAAAGTACCATTTCTAAACCAAGATTTCATGGACAACCTTATTGCTAAAAGAGTTTCATGAGGGATGTAGTCGCTCCGTTGACGCAACGGTCTAAGCGTTGGCTTCTGATCATTCGTACGATTTGAGTCTCGGTTCGAATCCCTGTGAAGTATAGATGTTTTGCTTGTCTTAAAGTCATGGCTCTCTCCCTTCCCAGGAACTAGTGGCCCTAAATCATGGACGTTCGATTTCTCATTGCCCGTTCGGTTGTTCGAGGTAGTCATTAAACCTCCCAATGATAAAAAAAGAAAAATGGCAAAGGTAGATAAATTTATATCTGAGCATAAGTAATATCCGGAACCTAAAATAGCCCTGTTTTGAAAGTACATGTAAAGATTAAGTTGTATGAAACCAGATCAGTTTGGTGATATTACTTCAATACACATTTCTTTTCAGCGGACTGTGCTTAGTTATATCGAAAAACTGCCATGGGTATCAAACAATGTGAAAAATGTTGCGTCGTGACGAAGCGAATTGTAAGAGGAAAATGCACGTTATCCTATTATATCTGAATCGTCTATTACTGGGTTTCTCAGGCTGTTGCATGGTTTCTATCAAGGCTGTGACATATTTTACCATGTGTTTTGAAATTGAGCATAATCTAAAATATTTTCAAATGCACGCAACTTAAAAATTCATATCAGACAAAGAACGATATAATTTCGTGATTTCAAACAACGCAATCGCGGACACGTTCAAACATACACTGTTTTTATAATAACTAATATATATATATATATATATATATATATATATATATATATATATATACAAGACAGACCGTTGTGGAGGAAACTTGGGGAGACCTTCGTCCAGCAGTGGATTGATAATGGTTGACAATGATGATGATGATGATATATATATATCAACATCATCATTGTCAACCATTATCAATCCACTGCTGGACGAAGGTCTCCCCAAATTTCCTCCACAACGGTCAGTCTTGTGCCAGTCTCCTCCATGTCACTCCCTCACACTTTCGAATTTCATCCACCCATCTTCCATGTAGTCTTCTTCTGGGTCTTTTCCTGTCCCTTGGAATTCAATCTAAAATTTCGGCTGTCCATCGATGGTCTGTTCTTCTGGCAGTATGTCCAGCCCATTGCCATTTCAATGATTTAACTCTGATCATGATGTCTTCCACTCTCGTCATTTTTCGGATCCACGTGTTCCTCTTCTTATCTCTACTGGTTACACCAAGCATGCACCTCTCCATGCTGCTTTGAGTTGTATGCAGTCTTTGTATGTCTCTTTTAGCTAAGGTCCACGTCTCTGCACCATACGTAAGCACTAAAAGGATGCATTGATCAAACACTTTTTTAAGACATAATGGCATATTGCTCTTGAAAATTATGCTGTTTCTTCCAAAAGCTCTCCAGGCAAGTTTTGTACGCCGATTAATTTCTTCACCAATGTGACCCTTACTTGATATCTGTTGTCCAAGATAAACGTACGTGTCTGTTATCTCCAGCTTTTCTCCATCAATCGATAAATCTTAATTTCTTGTAAAAGCATTGAACATCACTTTTGTCTTCTGAAAGTTCATTTTTAATCCCACTTCTTTACTCTTGTCAGCAAGTTCCTGCATCATACTCTGTAGCTCTGATGGGGTAGTTGTAAAAATGACTATATCATCAGCAAAACGAAGATGGGTTAAATAATCTCCATTAATCTTTATGCTTTTGTTTTCCCAGTTCAGTGATTGAAAGACATTTTCCAATGTGGCATTAAAGAGCTTCGGAGATATGGTGTCACCTTGTCTCACTCCTTTTCCAATTTTTATGTGTGTTGTATTTTCAAATAGCAGAATCTTTGCACTTGCATTTTCATAGATGTTATTAATAATATTAATGTATGCATCTTCAATACCGCAGGATTTCAGAGCCATTGCAACTGCTGATGGTTTCACCGAATCAAAGGCTTTTTCATGATCGAAAAAAACCATGCACAATGGAAGTTCATATTCCCTCGCTCTTTCAATTAGTTCTCTCAGTACGTGGATATGATCTATTGTGCTGTTGCCACTCCTGAATCCAGCTTGTTCTCTCGGTTGAGCCATGTCCAGTGTTATTTTCAAGCGGTGTGAAAGAACTTTAGTGAAGATTTTATAAACCACTGATAGGAGGCTGATAGGTCTGTAGTTCCTGAGATCCTCAATGTCACCTTTTTTATGTAGCAAGATCATTATAGCGTTGTTCCAATCCTAAGGAATTTTCCCTTTATTAAGGCATCTAGTGAAAATTTGGGCGAGTACTGTTTCGATTTCTCCACTTGCTTCTTGTATGATGTCTACAGTAATTCCATCTTCTCCTGGAGCTTTCCCCGCTTCATGTTCTTGATTGCAAGTGCAACTTCTGCTGGAAGGACTGGAAGAACTCTGGTACCTTTCATGATGCCTGGAGTACATGTATCATCCCTTTCATATAATTTGGATTAGAAATCTTTCACTCTTGTCAAAATTGGGCCTCTATTTCTTGTTACAGAACCATCTTCTTTTCTTAGTGCCATAATCTGTTTTTTCCCTTACTGAGATGTCCCTTTGCTATCTTTAAGCTTTGGTTGTTTTCATTTGCTTTCCTTACTAGTTCACAGTTGGATTTCCTTACGTCTTCAGTGATACTTTTTCGTACTGTCTTGCATAGCTCTATATATTCCACTTTGGAAGTTACATCTTCTTTAGTTGTCCTCATCTCTCTTCTTTTTTGCATCAACATTGTGGTTTTTCCTGATAATTTGTTTACATGCAATTTGTTCTTAGACCCAGCTAATTTTGACGCTGTTTCCATAAGAGCTTTGGTTACTTTTCTGTTAACTTCAGAAATATCCACTTCTTCCGATGTTAGGCCTTCTAAAGCAGAGAATCTGTTCTTCAGTTCCAATTTGAAAGTATTATGGTGTTTTTTAAGGTTGGTTATGTCAATACATTTTGTTTGTCTTATGAGCTTGCTACGTTCGAGTTTAGTGTTAAGGTGCATCTTACATCTTAAAAATCTATGGTCACTGCCTGTGTTGAACTTGTTTAGCACACTGCAGTCTTCTATGACGAATTTTTTGATACACATAATAAAATCAATTTCACTTGTCGTCCCATTTGGATGTCTCCACGTCCATTTCCTGTGTGGCTTTTTCTTGAAAAAGGAGTTCAATATGAAAAACCCTTCTGCCTCTGCAAACTCTGCAAGAGTATTTCCTCGCTGGTTTCTGTTGCCGTGACCGAATTTACCTACTGAAGTTTCATTGTGTTGCCGCTGGCCTATTTTTGCATTGAAATCTCCCATAATTATCTTCAAGTGCTGCTTACCTTTATTATTTAGATCACGAATTTTCTCATAAAATTCTTCAATTTCTTCTTCAGGAAGACTTGTGGTGGGTGCATAAGTTTGAATAATCTGAGCCTGGTATCTTCTCGAGAGTTGGATAACGAGTCGTGCAGCTCTGTCAGAGGAACTTTCAACTTCTACAACTTTATCCTTCAGTTTCTTGTTTATTATAAATCCAACACCACTAGTTCTGCCAGTATCTGTCCCACGATAGTAGAAGAGATGTCCACTTTTCAGTTCAATGAGATCTACTTTTCTCCTTACCTCACTTAGCCCGACGATGTCCCACTTGATCCTTTGTAGTTCCTCTTCCAATTCAAGAAGCCTTGAATCAGAAGATAGGGAGCGTCCGTTATACGTAGCCAAGGTCAGCATCAGATGGCAGCCTAGTCCGGTCCTCCGGGGATTCTTAGCACCCTCTGCCTTCATGTCGCACTGGCCGCTGCCTTGGCCAGGTACATTCCAGCTGCCGGTGACTGAGGGCCAAGATTTAAGTTGTGGAGTCGTTTTGGAGGGGTTTGGCCATAACTCACCACGCTGGCCAAGCGGGTTGGTGAGTGTGGGATAGCATTTCCTCTAATCCCGATGGTGTGCTAAACCCACTTTTTTCCAGCAACAAAAAGCGCACGAGACAAACGTGTTTAATGAAGTAGGTTCCGGGAGAAAAATCCGAAAGCATGTGATACCCTCCATTTTTTTCCAGTAACAGGATATTCAAATGCATTTTTCAAACGGCTTTCCTAACGAAAGTTAGGTCAAGGAAAAGAAAACTGAAAACAAAAAATTAGTTCAAATTTTCGAATTTCCATGGGGTGTAAATTATATGTTTTGTTGTTCATTTCACAAGAATTAATTCTGTCACGCTATTTGATTTCTTGATCTAGACTAGAAACCCGTCTTTGCATGAGCCATAGCATAAATTTACAATGATGTTTTACATAAAATAAATAGGCAGAAATCAATTTCATATGCTCCAAGGGCTAATAAGTTGAGGTTACAGTGGAAAATTTAATGGTTTAAAAGTTCTACCTTTCAGGTGCTCCAAATTTTAATGGCTATTAATGCGTACAATATTTATAACGTCATGGGAAGTCAAAGAAGATACCGATTTATAACATTTTTCTAAAAGTTGTATTTGTATATCCGCAGAGTGATTCAAATTTCTTTGAAAAATGTGAAAAGTTAAACGGTAGCCATGTATGAATCTGAATTGCACTGAAATATCGATCCCACCCACTTAAACAGTATACTTGCAGTTTAGCTAACGTCTATATAAGCATGAGATTATTAAGACTAGTTTGCAAATCATAACTGAGTTAAAGCGTCGGATAAATTCGATTGAGAATACTTATGAAAAACTCACGTGATGTCATCTTTCGCTCAATGACTCAGCTTTGTAATCAGTTGAAGTTGTTGTATAAAAAGGTAAATCTTGCGGTTGAATTACGAGCAAAGATTTTAGAAACAAGTAATTTGAGCTCCGGTAAATAACGCCATAACGAAATATATGCAGAATTACAGGGAGTATCTATTCCTGAAAGAAAAGTACTGTTGTGTATTTGTTCTTTTTTATCCTAGTGAAAATTTATCATAAGTAAATCATGATGTTGTTGCCGAAACTTATCACTTCAAATTGAAATAATTGATAACAACAAATAACGTTTGTTATGTATTGAGTAGACTTTGACCGCTGGACGAAATACATAATGGAATGTTTTCCCTGTGGTTCTTTGCGCTCTATACTAGGTTATGTCGTCTATGTAATGTTCTTTCAATATTGGTTTCTTTTAATTATTAAAATTTGTCAAGTTGTGTTTCACAAATTATATGAATAAATGAACACACTTAAACTGCGTGAAATGTTTGGCTACGTGTCTATGATTATGCAACTGAGATACACTGATGCAAAGAAACGAAATTCAACATTACTTAAAATACACATTAAAGACAATAACAGGACGTCTTGTTTTAGTTATGATAAAAATTCTTGCTGCAGGAACCTCGTCGATGCCTTTTCCCAAGCATGTTATTTGAATACCTAACCTATAGTTTCTTTTGAAACACGTGAGTTGGGTCAAGGATATAAAGGAAACAACTAAATATTTCTAGAATATGCGCCATCCTGCGGAAGAAAATAAATTATATCTTTGTACATATCTCAGAAACCTACTCACAAATTACCTTCCGCTGAAACGGTGATCGATCTCTCATTTTTGAATTTCCCCCGAACGTGCCTGTTCTTTATATCTTAGTGCTATACGACACACCAAAATATGTTCGCAAGTATGTATAGCACAGAAATAAAGATCATAAGGAAATTTGCGCTGAATAAACTACTGCGAGCTAGAGCGATTCAAAGAACTTTCGAATCCCTGAGAAGGGTTAGTTGTAAATCACCAATATGTAGCACTTATTGATCATATCCTAAAAGAAAAAGATCAACACTTGATAAAGGTTAAGCAAACAAGTATTCTGCCAAAGATTCGTGTGTGAAGCTTGATTTGGAAAACTGATGGGGATCTAGTCATTAGTATAGTGTTTTAGTGATTGCTAGGCGTTCGTACAATATCAAGCTGTTTTAAGATTTAATAATAAATCTGTCGGTTTAGCGAATAACTATTAGTATGAATATATATATCTTTAATTTATATTTAAATATATACTTTTAATTTAATGAGAATTAAAAGCATGTTTAGTATTTTAATGAATAGTTGTGTACGTTACTTCCGAAAAAAAGATCGTAGCTTTCGAAACACAACATATTTCAGTGTGTCGAACGGATGTCTACTGTTATGTCTTGTTACGAAGCATGATGAGAAAAAGGAGAACGTCACATAGAAAAGAAGTGTTACCTATTTTCCGAGAAAAATATTTTCTTAACATGGAGACCACGAAAGCGAATTGCTCTTGTTGTGCTTATTTTGTGTGTATCTGTAGGCGTGTTTAAGTTTCTTTTAGAAAACCACGAATATGAGTAATTTTAGTTGCACCTGAACGTGTGAAACCCAGACATAGGTTTTTAGAAAATGCAGAAAGATCCTGTTTCTTTGTTTCAGTTTAGCTAGACAATACGCATGAAGATATGTGATATTTCCATTATATTTCGTTATTGCGAAAGCTATATATAAAATAAATATCGTCCGTGCAATTATTTCCATCACATTCGCACATGCGCAGTTGTGTTGTATGAGCAGATAGGCGCTGGCGCTATTTTTCTAGGTTATGTTTCTGAAATTGACACTCCATTGATCGTGGTAAACTGCATCCACGGCTGGAAGGTCCTCAACAACTGCCTGTCTTGCCAAAACCAGTTGACTCCATTCATGGTCCCGATTGGTGCATGCATTCATTACGGTCATAGGAAATACATGTGTTCAAACTGTGATAACATCAAACCCACTTTTGTTACCATCCAATTTGGCTTTCTGCCCACAAACAGGCAATGCATATTAAATTTCAAATGTCCAGCTGTTTGGGATCGGAGCGTAGGTGTAGTACTCATACTAGTAGCTGTTTTAGCCCTTTCAAATGCAATAATGCAGACTGTCCTTCTTGAGTTCGTATATCACTTCCTCTTAATTCATTTGCTTTGTTTATTCCCTCACTTCCTATCCTTTGTAATGTCACTGTTTGCTCACCAGCAAGGTTCTTGTCACACAGGACACATTTTTCAATTAAATGGTTACCAATCATAATAACATCAGCTCACAATTATCTGAAAGAAAATTACAGTGCAAAATAAAAAAATAAAAAATATAAAAACATAAATACAAAATAGCAAAAAAAATTACAATGATAATGAAAACAACCCAACTAACATATCAAATACTTTTCCTTAAGCTTCTTACCAAAGAACAGTTGTTTAAGCAGCTTATACTTCAACTTATTAACATTCCTAGTTCAAACACCTTCCATTTGATACATATTTGAAGAAAATCGGAGTCATACAGCATTAAGTATGAGCATTTAACATATAACAGTAAATCCAAGATTGCGGCCTATTATGCTGCTTTCGACTGCTAAGTTTTTTCTAGACTTTTGACATGTTGTTTAGGATGGTTATCCGAGTCTAAAAAAGTTACTTCATTTTTATTACAATTAGTTTGAAGCTTTCTTTTAAAATGACTGGACTAGTATGCATGTGCGGAGTCCGGTTTGTGACAAGATTTCTGAATGCGAGAAATATCAGACCAAATGAGATGCATCGGCAAATTTGCGAAACATAAGGAAAAATCACAATGAATTCAGGAATGGTGCTTAAGTTGTTTCGAATTTTTCACAAAGGATAACAAAGCGTTCATGACGAATTGCGCAGCGGCAAGCCTATTCTGGTTACCAAAGATTTGGTAGAGAGCTAAAACAAAAACATCAGGAGAACCGACGCTGCATAATTTCTGAACTTCCAGAACATTTCTCTGAAGTTTCGAAATCATAACTGCACGAAATCATTGCACAAAAGCTTCACAACCGCAAAGTGTGTGCATAATGGTTGCGAAAGCTGTTGACGGAAGAACCCAAAACCAAGTGTCTACTTTGGATATTGTGGGGCAGTACGCGGAGGAAGGCGACGATTTTTTTATTCCGTATAGCGACCGGAGATGCGACTTTGGTCTCTCACCTCACACTAGAATCAAAACAGCAATCCTCAAAATTGGAACACTTCATGGCGTCTCGATAACTACTTTGTCCTGAAGGCGACGTTTCAGTGCTGACAGATTTCTATAATAATGCATCCAGAAGCTTTTGTCACGATATGACAAATGCCTTGACGTCCACGTGAAATTTGTTGAAAAAAATTAAGGTATGTAGTATCTAACGCACATTAAAAATTAAATATGAATATTTTTTTATTTATCTTCAAACGGTACTTTATGAATGGCCCGAGTACGTATCACCACGCATTGCCAAAAGAACTTTCGAGAGGAAATTTTTCTTGGTAACTTTTTTAGAAAATATTATTTACGTTGTAAATCGTTTCTTGCATATTCTGTTGTACCTCTTGTTTCAGACTGTGGTCACTGTGTAAGTTGTGGTCTGTTTCACATTGCAATATGATATTTCGACCGAGCTTGTATATACAGACAGTTGAAATCAGTGTTATGAATTTCAGAATGGATATGTGATATAAAATTTTAGAATAATACAGTACCTAATCGATTTTAATTTCACGGAAGTCAATGTACATAAATTCATGGAAATTAATGTACATACTGAGAATCGTTTTAAAAATGATATATTCCCAAAGGAGCTTTTTCAATAATAGCGTTTCATATGAAATTATTTTAAAAAACATGCGATGAATGTAATATATGTGGAAGTGAAAGATCATTTTAAGATAGCCACTTGCAGTATATTGCTCATAAAATACTGTATATCAAAAAATGAAAGACAAAGTTTCACATAAACTTTTCGACAAATTCGGTGTTGCGTTTTGCCTTTAACTAGGCTTTCTGGAAAGAGAGATGCTGGGGGACTTCACTCTGTACTAGATTTCATGACGTACCTTTACCTTAGATGACAGGGCTTAACGTTACGGTGTGTTATGGTCAATCAGGACTGTGTTTAACATATTGCTTACTACGTCGCTTTCCAGTGGCTTTATGGTACGTGGGCGCCTTTTGCTAGCCTGTATGTTAATATTGTATTCACGACCAAAGATCTTTCAAGAAAGAAAAATATATGTACTGTTATTTAGTCCTCGCCGTCTGTTATTGCTCCCGCAATAACTTGTGCTTTTTTAATCACTTCTGTGTTCATGACACAGCCCTTAGAAGTCATTATTTTTACTGCTCGAAAAAGCATCATTAAGATATATTTGACAAGTTTTATTTATACGCTTTCAAATGAAAACTTGCCACCGGTATTTTGAAATAGTCGGCAAAAAATGAAGGTGAATATCGCTAGATTCAACCATTGAGAGATGGCAATCAACTTTTATACGAAAGGAGAAATATTTCCGGAAAGTCGAAACATTTTCAGACAGTTATTTCCTTTCTTTGAAGCTTTCGCCTTTGTTAAGGTACTTACTGAGTACACGCTTTCAAAGCTTCGAACGCTTTATTTAGGCCCTAAAATGGGGTTCACCCTCTATTTATTACAATAATTGTAATTTAGAAATTTCCGAATGCGTAATATTGCCTCATTTACCACATGAGAAAGGTGCTTCTTCCAAGTTGTGAAGAATGATTGTTTAATTTTGCGATCTACACGTTGTTGTGCAATCGGAAATGAATGATTCGGCTTCAGTCTTACAAAACATATACAATATGAGTTAATGTTCGTAGCGATACAGCAAATATGGCGAAACTCGAACATTGTCACTACTGTAACATTTGAAGTCAACAAGTTAGCATGCATTGTGCGCATCCAGCATTGTTACTTTACGCATCACAGTTTCCCACATTTTGATCAGCTCTCTGTTAGAAAAAAATAAATACAATAAAAGGATCATCTCAGTGTATTTATCCCTCTCACTGCTGAATTTAGTATGAGTGAAATCTTTATTTTAGGAACAGTTTCTATTCGTAGATTTACTTGCCGACAAAGAATGTAAAGCAATCATTGAAGAATAGACGGGGAGTCACCAAGCAGCTGCTCCCCATGCTGGGAAAATTGATTCCCAGATATTTTTCGCTATACAACATAATATAACTTAATTTTTTTTCCACAAGAATGTGATTTGATTTCATGATAGGGCGTTAACATCAGCAGCAACAACAGTGTTCTTAAATCCTAGGTTAGTTTGAGCTAAAACCACTTTATACATGGAACATGTTACACTTTCTGCATGAAGAAATATGCATTTAGTCGAAACATTTTTTGCTTTCTACAGTCCCCCACATGAATTTATGACGAAGTTAAAGACTTATGATAGTTTTATTATTGATTTTAGATCATTGTTTAATGCTGGCAGTAAAGTTGATATTATTTGCTTCAGAGTAATAATTATTAATAATAATTATCCATAGAAAGCAGAATGCCATTTGGTAACCAATAAAGAATCCTTAAATCCCAAACTTTGAAACTTAAAGTTTGAAAGTACACCAATAATCACTGAAATCACGAGACCTCACTGTAATGCGCGACGCAGTATATAAAGGTAGAGGAATCAAGTACATTATAGTCATATGAGACACAAATCAAGCAAATTGTCGAATCAACAACTCTAATTACATACATTCGCAAACGAAAGTGAAGCCTAATTAAAGCAATGTCAATAGTACCAAACACAAATAAAAACTCTAGAACGGTAAGTATAGTCAATAAAAATTAAAAATAATTTGGCCTCACAATTATGTCTAAGAACGCTAATGCGAATACGAAGTAAAAGTTTCAGAATGTCTAACTCAGACCCACAAAGAATAAAAAGAAGAGTAACACAAACCAAGAGAAAAACATAAAGCCAAAATTTCAAACCAAGAAGATGGTTGTCTTAATTAGGGGAATCCAACCCTCAGTGACTTTTCAGAAAGGGCAATGGCAGAATTCTAAAAAAATCAGCCCTTGTATTCCCAAGATCACAAAAAATTTTGAAACAAAATAAAAAAAAATGAATTTCAGTTATTATTGAAACGAACACTGCAAACGACAAGCAAATAAATAAAACATTCAAAATTAAAAGAACTGCGAGAATAAAGCTAATTCCGAACTCCAACGTATCCCTTCGAGCAATCCAGCTACACCAAATCCGTCCGTTCCTCGACATGAACTGAACAACTGAATGACTAGTACATTATGAGTGAAAACAAATCAGCGGTTAACGAAGACACCAGCAGAAGATAAGAAAAAAATCAAAAATTTCAGATGTCGTCTAGACGACGCATACTGTTCATAAGAAATATTCAGAGAAGAATATTTAACATTGTCAAGTCTTTTCTCAGTTATATTCAAAAAGTATATCACATTTTTTTCAAAATAGTGTTTTGATGAACTGCTGTTCAAAAATTGACTCATAATCCTGTATAGAAAACCAAAAGGTTAATCATTACATACCAGTGTGTTGTATAAGAACTTGATATTTCTTATAATAACAGGGGCAGTGTTACAAACTCTCATGAATCCGAGATATTCAGTGATTATGTGATTCATGTGCACAGTTTTTGAAATATTTGAATCCCAGTTAACTAAATACACTGGCGGAAAGTGAAAAAAACAACAAGAAGGAGACGTCTGATATCAACGAAATTTATACAGCGTAATAACGGAATACAGAGGATGCTGGAAAACACCACGATGGACCGACCTTACAAATGGCACAACAACGGGCTGAATGATGTTGTTGATGTAGAAGGTGCTGTTTAACGTACCCGGTACAAACACTAGTTGTGTACGGGAGTGATAGCTGATCGCTCCCCACACCAGGAGACCAGGTTTAGGCCTTGTGTGTCGCTGACGGATGCAAGAAGGGTGGAGACGCTACCCTGTGCGTCTGCGAACACGCATACGGCCATCGGAGGCACCCAAGCAGAATCAGCTTTCATCGCTGAACACGACAGATCTCCATTGCGTTCTCCAGTGCAGACGTTGGCGACACCACTGCAGCCGGTCCTGACGGTGGGCTGGGGTCTGAGGTGCATATGCCAGAGGCACACGTGCACGTAGTCCTGCATCCAGTAAACGGTTGCGGATTGTTCGCACAGTCCCCTCGGGTGCAACGGCAGCTCGGATTTGCGTCGCAGTGGATGTTCTGTTTGTAAACACCGCTCTTCTTATGCGTCGATCGGTCCGCTCATCAGTTCGTCTGTGACTCCCGGTTCCACGTCTTCTCGTGTGGGAATGTTCCTCGGACCATCTACGCAACCATCGTACCACCACTGATACTTCGCGTCCAATTCGCTCCGGAATACGACGATACGACCACCTGGCCTCGCGGAGTCCGACTAGACGACTTCGCTCAAAGGCCGATAACTGCTGAAATCGTACCCGTCTTCCATGTCCAGGCATTGCAGCTTCTTCAGGGTCTTCGCACGTGTATGTACGCCGACGACTGATTACATTCACTTCGCTGTGCTCCTTAAAAACCACCGACGATAATTTGCATATTATGCCGTGCTGTGGCGTAAGCGCTCACCGGTTGGTCCCGAAATTAACATCACACCTACGTACGCTCGACCCCATTAACATATGTAAATTTCATGATCGTCCGCCAATTCTTTCTTGGTGTTCTTTTTTAACTTTCCGCCAGTGTATTATCTGTGGATTTCATTCTGGCTTCCGTGGTTTTTTCTGATGATATATTTTCCAGGAACTGATTGCGTTATTGTGTCTGGTGTGCGTTGACTTGATGCACACATTGCCTATGACTCCTTGCAAAACTCTCCTTAGTGGAAAACTCGTTCAACAACTTTGCTTTCCTAGGACGGATACTTATTCACAGGACAGTACTATATTGGTGGACTTAGATATTTCTGCAAACCGAGGACATTGATTCGCCTCGTTCAGTAAAACTTCTTCACAAGAAGATCGCCCTTTTGAAATTAACATTTCTCGCCAGGTCGCACTGTGTTGAATTCATTGGTTTCACTAAGTGGTGTCGACGATCTAAGTTTGTCGATGGGTTTCTCTCAACCAGACCCGCAAGTGATGATTTCTAAGAGCCAGTCTTACAATATTTTAACAACTTTCAGTAATCTTTCATCGACTTTGTATATTTTGAGTTCTTCAGGACCGTTTGGGATCTTCCATTCGTTTCTGAGCTAATTTTTGTTCTACGAAAAAAATATATTTATCCATTCAGATCATATTGTGTGATTTTTGGTAACTTCGGTATACAAAAACTTACTGTTTTCTATACATAATTCGAGACTGACTTTATCCTCCCTTTCCTTGATTTATTATTAAAACGCGACGCCATCAACCACAATTCCATTACATCTGTATACCGAAAGCCTTCGTCTACTACTTTTATGATAACGGCATTCCCAACACATCCTCTAAGTCGAAAATTGTATTCGATTCGTATAATGTTAAACCGGGCCAAATCGCATTCTTCGACATCAGATTTATACAATTGTGAAATAGCAAAAATAAAGAATTCATCTGTTGCCTTCTTCTATTCCCAACCCTTAATGAACAAAGTACTCCAACAAATGCAGGAGCGAACGTCTTGTACCTTGACCAGAAATTACAGATCACGTAAACATTTTGTGGGATCTGTACCCTACGTCCCGCCAATAACTAACGTCTTGAAAAACATTTGTGGGCCTTAAGGTCTGAGCTTCGGGAAAAAGACCCACAACATCTGATCTTTAGTCATAAATGACAGGGATCCAATCCAGAGGCAGGACAGACATGGAGTTTATGTAACCCCACTGAAAGTGATCGAACTCAGAAAGAAAGTCGAAATATATATATAGGATCGAAGAGCCGTAATCTTAAAATTCGCCTGGTGGAGCATAAATATGACATAAAATCCAGATCCACAAACACACAATTCGCCTGGTGGAGCATAAATATGACATAAAATCCAGATCCACAAACACACAATTCGCCTACTTCGTGAAGAAGCGTTTCAACCTTTCCTGGACGAAACAATCATACTAACTAATCCACAGTCAAAAATCATAATTCTCTCTAATGAAAGTCTGCAAATCTTTGCCAATCAGCAATAGCGTTGCAATGACGATTTCCCGTGTGTCGGGCCAAACCCTTGGATATATTTACTTCAGAGTGACTTACCAAAATCCTGACATTAATACAACAAATGCTATCACATTGCTATGAATTGTGTCACGGTGATTCACCAACAGTGTGCATGCTCTTCATGACAATATACGTCTTATTCCTTTTTCGATGTATTTAACATACTGCTCAAATAATATGACCCACACCTGATGAAGAGTCCGATACGGATTCGAAAGTTCTTGTGTAATTTTAACTTTTACGTAAAGTTCTTTTAACTATGGGGATTTTATATTAAAGTATTTTTACCTTGAAATATCGTGTTGAGACGGTAGGAGTACACCCAGTTGAGAACAAATTAACGCAGAGAGAACTCTCGTAAGAGAATTGATAGTTCCACGCGAAAAAAAAGCATCAAATATTATTTTTTTTAAACATTTTCCGAAACTCAAATTTAATATCTCTATCCTAATACCAAAAATAAACATTAACAAAAACCATTATAAAAAAAATCTAACTCGCATGATAATTGTAGCAACTGATGATTACCCGAGATTGGATTGTTGTCTGTATACACCTCTCCATCCCTTTTTCCTCTGATATTTCTTTGGGGGACATTCGGGTCCTCACGTAATTCAGTTATAGAAAAGCCTTGAGTAAGATTTGATAGCACTAGGTAGACTGCGACACTCTGAAACACACTCACTCGATTTGCATTTTAACGGAGTATTCTCGGGAATATCGTAAATAGCATCAGCTTAACTATTATACTTCACCTAACACAAGTTTGACCCGCTACTAATATAATTGAACGAATACAGAACTGTGCACCGCCGTACCATCGCACAAATTAATTTGCAATTCAAAACAAACAAACAAAAAGCAGGCTCGATAGCGTTTTTCTTTCAGAGAAGCATAACTGTTCGGAGACCCCGGCAGGTCCGTGGCTGTATTGTTACTTCACCTAACATAAGTTTGGCCTGGTACTAATATAATTGAACGAATACAGAACTGTGCACCGCCGTACCATCGCACAAATTAATTTGCAATTCAAAACAAACAAATAAAAAGCAGGCTCGATAGCGTTTTTCTTTCAGAGAAGCATAACTGTTCGGGGACCCCGGCAGGTCCGTGGCTGTATTGTTTCCAGAAGAACAAAATGCTACTTTTAAAGTGTTTTTGGTAGGAGCCGCATTATAGCACGCCTCATCTAGAATTTGTTTCCTTAGGAGAAAGATATGCCGCTTCCATTTGTAACGTATTTAAGATGTGAACTTTTATGTGATATTCGCCTGAAAAGCGTTAAAACATCGAATATAGACTCCGTAAACATCTTTAGTAGCATGCTACTTGCACTGATGTTCAACACATGACGCCATCTATGACAGCCTTATTAAGTAAACACAGTAGAGCGTTCACGAATGTCAGAAAGCAAGCAGTTACTCTGAATTTCTCAATTTAATTTTTTTGAAATGTATGACACCAATCCAAAAATTTATTTTTACTCGACAAATTGCATTGTGATTTTTGGGGATCGTTTGTTACGACCGTGATTTATTTAGATGTAAGGACATTTAAAATATCCTGAATAACTGATTAACTGTTTGGAGGTCGCTCTCAGATTTACAGAAGCCATTTGAGAGAAGAAAATATGATTCTTAAATATTAATGCTGACGGTATAAGTTTAAAAATGTTCGAAACTTAAATTTTTAATTCCAATGCCCGTCAATATACTGAAATTTCGCATCAACACACCGCATCATTCGGAACCTCTATTGGTGAAAACAGTTCGTTAGCTCATATATTGTGATCCTTTTAAGAAGTTAGGTGATTCTCTTCTTCACGACTCAAACTGACTCAAAAAACGTGTACTCGCAGCCCCAATGGCTCAGTGGTCTAAACGCAGGCTTCTGACCTTTCGTCGGATTCGGGTCCGGGTTCGAATCTCGTGTACGTTAAATTTGTCTTACGTCACTGGTTCTCTCCTTTCCCTTGAACCAGTGGCCTTAAATTATCGACGGGCGACGTCTTATACCGCACTGAATTGCTCATGGAGGTCGTTAAACCTCGAATCCAAAAGAAAAAAACGGGTAGCACTGCTCACACACTTGATCTCAAAAGAAAGGAAAATATCACTTATGGCGAATCTGTCAAGTAGGTAGGATGTTCAAACATTGTGATAAGTTTTAATGTTAGAAACTGCATCACTGCTAGCGCTAAATAAACTGGCGCAATTATCCAGTAAACAACGGAAACTTTTTTCACAACTCTGTGGTTTTCATTTTGATTCACGCTCTTAAATTCACTAGAACTTGTTTGTAGTCATGCCGAAAGCATAGTTTTCCGAATTAGGTTTACTTTGGCCTACTCTCTTTGGCAAAAAACAAAAAACGTGTATTTAAAAGATGTCCGGTCGTTCGGCAACTAATGCCTGAAACGAACGACAGAGCCCCAATCTTTCTCCTTTTTCGAAGTCTCGTGGCCAAACCTGTTTCGGTACACTTGTACACTGTGCACACTTTCAACATATCTTATATGGTTCTGTTTTCCATGAATGAAGGTATGTTTTTACCAAATATTATATTACTGTATTTATTCACGATGTTATTAATACGAACTTGGGTGAACATGCTAGCGGGACACACTGAATTTACAAATAAATGAGTCACACAGCACCTTTATCAGTCCCGGAAAGGTCATAGCGAAAGAACTACCCTTTAAAGTAATTTTCAGGATTCTGAAAAAAAAACATTTACTCGGAGAATCAGTTGGTCGAGAACTAAACAGTTTTATCCACCGTTATTTGTTGTCAATAATATTTTTCCTGACTGACACCACGCTTAACACGTTGTGAGCAGATTTTTATTTGTTTCTGTGGAGAATGTCTCCCACAGAACAGGTGCCATGAAGCTACGCGTTCAATTCTTAAGGAACTGTTACTAAAGTTTCTTAAGAATTGATCGTCTAGAGTTTCTATTGAATTAAATAACGTTGAAATGTTGGTTTGGAGCGTAACGCAGATTGCTTACACAACTGAACACAAATTCTGATGTCTAAAATGGATTGAGAGTTAACAGTGCGAAGAAGATTGTTAAAAGAAAGCGAGTTTTCGACTTGTCGTGTATCGTACCGCAATAGTTGCTCGTACTTGCTCACTCGCAGCTTTAAACTTTAAAAGAATCAGCTTACCAAAAATGTTTTGTGGATTTCTTTTAAACTTAATCATACGCCAAGAAGTTTCCGACTTAGAGTGTATCGTACGGCACTGTTTGCTATTATCTGCTCACTCACAACTTTAAACTTCAAAGGAACCTGCTTATCAATATTAGTTTGTGGATTTATACTAAACTTAATCACATGGCAAGAAGTTTCCGACTCGGCATGTATCGTACCCCACTATTTTCTAGTACCTGCGCAATCACCACTTTAAACTTCATAGGAATTAGCTTACCAAAAATATTTTGTGGATTTCTTTTAAACTTAATCGCATGCAAAGAGCTTCCCAATTTGATGTGTATCGTTCCGCCATATTTTTCAGTACCTTTTCAATTGCATCTTTAAACTTCAGGGGAAGTAGCTTACCAAAAATATTTTTTTGGATATCTTTTAAACTTAATCTTATGCAAAATAGTTCCCGCTTTGGCGTATATTTTTCCGCATTATTCCTTAGTACCTGTTCACTCGCAACTTCAAACTTCAAAGGAATTAGCTAACTAAAAATATTTTGTGGATTTCTTTAAAACATAATGTGATGCAAAAAAGATCCCGACTTGGCGTGTATCTTTCCCCACTATTTCCTGGAACTAGTTCACTCGAAACTTTAAACTTTAAAGGAAGTAGCTTACCAAAAATATCTTATGGATTTCCTTAAAATTTTATCTGATGCACAGAAGTTCCAACTTGACATGTATCGTTCCGTGCTATTTCCTTGTACCTACTCACTCGCAGCTTTTAACTTCAAAAGCATTAGCTTCCCAGAAATATTTTGTGAATTTAGTTTAAACGTAATAAGATGCAAAGAAGTTCCCAAAGAGGAATCACATACAAATCTAAAAGATAAGTATGACAGAGTACGTGTTTACAAAGCTCTCGGTTTTTTCCTCATTGAACGTCTTAGCAACTCTGTTAAGCCTCCCACAGATATTTGCCGTATCATCACTAGCTTGCCCTCTTATTAAAATTTTCTAACGTCCGGGGCACGTGAAATCCAACGCTATGCTTACACTTTCCGATATTATCAGCGATCATCGCTAAGCGAGTATTGGGTTTGTATACCACTCTGGTTGTGGGAAGTTCATTTCTAGTTTTCTTTTCATTCCACAGAATCTTAAATACTTTCTGCCTTGTAATTTATTTGCTTCATACTGTACTTAGTGAAACACATTTAGTCATCCTAAAAGTCCAGATTAAATTTACAAAATGCGATCAGTATGAAAAACATAACGAAAAAGGTATAAGGTTACCAGAAACCTGTGCACTAACAAAAAGAGCTTCAAACTCAATATTTGACCTTCCAAAGGTATACGATATGTATACAAAATTGAAAATCCTGGCTTAGACGGCTTTACAGGTTTCACCAGTTAACAGGATTTTACCTTTCAAAGTAATAGGTTGGAAATCTCACGTTTGGACTAAAAATTACCGTAAATTAAAACGTGAAGACAGGTAAAAATAAGGATTGGAAACAGGTAAAAGTAGGGATTGGAAACATCACACATATATTACATATGTTATAATATGAGCACTCCACCGAACAGATGCTCAGACGAGCGAACATGATAAAATATCCTTAAAAATTATGTTCAGATCAACAGCATTAATCACATAATATACTTTGTTTTTCAAATTTATTGCTGAAGATAATACTTCACAGCACAAGTTTTGGTGTTTCAAAAGTTAGACCTATTCTTGTATATATTTCGAGAAGTGCTTCCAAAATGGCATCAGTTTTTCCCTGTCAGCCATAGTTTTGGATTTAGGTATAGCCACCTTATATGTTGATTCAGCTGGTTTTGCGTGAACATTAAGATACCACATAATCCCGTGATCTTCAATTTTTCATAATCTGTAGGCAATATTGATGCAATTAATATTACATGCAATTAAAACAACCACCTATTACTAAATCAGTTTATTTCAACCCAAGAACATACGATACGATCATATTATTCAACATATACAAGAAGCTTTTCTTATAGAACTTTAGGACTTACTAGAGGGAGATCTACCGAGACCGTTCCACTGAAGGTTTCACAGCAGTCTGTCTTAGTGTAGGCATCCCCAATTTCCTCATATTTTTCTCTTCCTCGTTTTCATGTCCTGGTGAAATCTTTCTCCTTTCTGTTCGCTTAAATCAGCAAGGTTTTGTGGAAAGCGATCTACGTCGTGGTTTGCAGCAGGTCTCATTATCACCTACCACGGACGGATCACTAAGGCGACTATATCACCCTTTTGGCTGACCATGTGCATTCAATGGCGTAGACATTGTTTCCGTCAGAGGATTGCACCTTTCAAGATGATAATGCCCCGATTCACACAAGTCGAACTTTTCAACCATGGTTTGCGGAACATGTGGATGAAACTGAACGCCTTCCCTGCCCTGCACAATCACGGGATTTAAAAATCATTGAGCTCCTATGGTCTGTGTTGGAAAATAGAGCGCGATCCCGTTGACCTCACAGATTTCGCAAATTCAGAAAAATGTCGGGTCACCCACACTCTTACTGTTATGCGCAATCGACATCATGGAGTGTAGAAAATAACTATATCGGTTAAGCTGCCATCTACAGTTCCTGAATCTTTTGTAATCGAGCAGAGAAACGTTTGTTTGGCAAAACATATTAATTTCGGATGATAACCGTTTTCGCAATTTCCATTGTATCGAACAGTTAAAAAGTTTGAAGCACCATACGTGTAGCTGCTATTTCAGGAAATCTGCGATGGTCTTACTCTACTACACTTACCCAACCTCAGAGGGAGATATCAATGGAACGAGTGAGTCATCATGACATGGAACAGATGGTTTCTCTGCGGTTTCACTTTCCATAAATGTTCCGCGGATTCAGTATAAGAATGCATGCAGGTATACCTGTGAAGAAGAACATATGCAGGAATTTTTTTGCAGAGAACATCCTAAACGGGAGGCATTTATTTTCTTTAACATTTGGTCCATCTAAGATGGATTAAAATGAGAAATGGTTGTTAAAGATTTTTTGGAAGAATAAAACTCACATTTCTTGCCATATCTTACAGAAGGTGAGTCGAAAGTTTTGCTATATTTGCATAAACGCATGTGCTGGGACGGGTATGTCACGTGTTTAAACTAGTTCAAGTCGCGCACTGCAGTCAGTCGAATGGGATATAAAGTGGTAGTCGTTGCTGTGAACAGCATTGCATGTCGTCTTTCCGTCTGTAGTTGAGACGCCAAAAGATGAACAGCCACAACCGGCTAGTTAGATAACTTTTGCTTTACGAGTTTGAAATCGGCCATAACGCTACTCAAGCAAGACGAAACATCTGCCATACGAAAAGGGAAAGTTCCGTGGATTACAGCATCGCAACCAGATAGTTAAAAAAATTTCGCTCAGTTGACAGAAACCTCGACGATCAGTCAAGTTCGGGTAGGACGAAAACCGTGGATTTGAAAGCCGTGCGCCGGGCCGCAAAGGCGAATCCGACAACAAGCACTCGGTTATTATTTGGTAAGCAGAAGGTATCACATTCCACCGTGGTTCGTCACCTTCAGGATCTAGGCAAGGTCTAGAGGAGCTGCTTCATTGTCCCTCATGAACTGACGCTGGCTGAAGCAAAGCGCCGAGTGAAGGTGTGCACGAAACTCCTAGAAAACCCGTGCGATGTACGTTTCATCATAAGAAGTTTTACGTGAGATGAAACGTGGGTCAAGTTCTAAATTCCTAACACGCAACTGCAGTGGTTGAGCTCGGGCTAGCTTCCAGAACCTACTGCTAAACATGGACGCTACGAGTACCAAGTGGTGCCCTGTATCTGGCAGAATTTTCAGGAAATAATCCATAACGAGTTTGTTCCAGACGGCCAGACTGTCAACGACAACGTCCACTCTAATCAGCTGGAGCACATGTATGCCGGTTTGGAGGAAAAGTAACCGGCGCTGGTGAACCGAAAGCGCGCTCTCCTACTGCAGGATAACACTCGGCCTCCTACCGTGAGAACGACCAGGGCAAATCTCCAGGAACTTGATGGCAAAAAACTGATGCCACGCATAGCATATAGTCCGGATTTTGCCCAATCGGAATATTTCTTCTTCAGATCCATGTCCGACTTCTTTCGCGGGATGTACCTGAACAACCAAAATGAGGTGGTAGCTAGGGTGAAGAAGTTTTTCGCCTTGAAGGACAAGAACTGGTGGCCCCACAGAATCGATGATCTCAGAGACAGATGGCTAAATACGATGCAACATGATGGCTTATACTTTGAATGTTATTCAACTTTTGTCGTTAAGCAACGTATGACGTCATAAGGTCATCCAAATATTTCAAACCAACTCGCCCCCTATAGATTGACTCCCACTATTGTATATATATACATATATATACCACAGTTAACTCTCATATATGCGCTGATTTAAATCTGCAGAGCAGCAGCATAGGTAATGTTACGTATATTTTATTTCAATCCTTCATCATTGGGTTATTCCTTTTTTTAGATATATATTCCATTGCCGCGAAACGTTTACCAGTTCTGAATGCACGTCGTAGGGATTAATTACTTAAGTCAAGAAACCCATATTCACGCGGGATGATGTGCGGTCTCACTCAGCGCACCAAGTGAGGCAATTTAACATGTCAAAGATTGTCTCTGATCTTCAGTTGAGCAAGCGTAGTAAACACCAAATTCTTTCCGATCTCAAGATGTGACACATATTGAATCCTGGTTATAATACGTGCGACGTATATGTACCTAATACGCAACTATTTCCATCGCGTAAAAGTCACCGGTTCCCTTTGGCATGTGTAATTCCGTATTAGGAACTATACCAATTCTGCCCTCAGTGTTGTAATGTTATGATAAACACACACACACACACACACATATATTCGTCCGAGAGCGTTGAGGGTTCTTATCACGGTGAGGCGCATAGATGTTGTGACTGTCTCACGGTCTTGCCGTCTTGGCTCTGTCCCTTCGCTGGATCCAGTGACACAATTTTAGGCGCCGGTGACTTATTACTGCTTATCGAGTTACTCAAAGTAGTGGTTGGACCTCAAATAAAAAGTAAATAAATAAAATGTTGCCCAAGACCAATATTTCCAGAAAAATTCTGCAATACCAAACTTTTCCTCAGGAGTTCAGCTTAAGAAATGTGTTGTAATTCTTATGCAATTGAATTAACTTG
The DNA here is from genome assembly GCA_039090855.1 of Macrothele yani. Taxonomy (NCBI): domain Eukaryota; kingdom Metazoa; phylum Arthropoda; class Arachnida; order Araneae; family Macrothelidae; genus Macrothele; species Macrothele yani. Next base: position 142,443,956 of record CM077034.1, read on the forward strand.
CCTTTCTTAATTAAGATTATTTTAATTTCTGTCATGAGGAACACTCTCAGAAAACTTTGCACTTCTTTTTCTGTAAACTAGGATACTTAAAAATTTCTTAAATTCAATTTTCCGGTTTCCCAAGCTCATGAAATTGGTGAGATGCGAAATGAGTTTCGCTGACAAGATGAACAATTAATCATGATCATACCGTGGTTCCTGCATAAGAAAGTTAGTAACCAAAAACCGGATAGAATGTCGCTACCAAGATGAACAGATTATACACGTTGCTTCAGATAAAAAGCTAGTCTTGGTGTATTACTTAACGATCTTTCGTTCTGCGTAGATTGATACTTGGAAAGTAAAGTAGTGAATGACAATTACTCGAACTGAATCCGCAACGAATGACAGAACAGAGGAGGTTTATTTCCTTTTTTTCTTTTTTTTTTGAAATTAAAATTTTCTTTTTTTGCTCCTCTTAAAATTAATATTTGTCGGTTTGGAAAATTTTCGCATACGGAAAATCCCCATGCTGCATTATACAGTTCTGCATTTTCTAACAAAACTCTGCAAATTCCTTTTTCAGCAATAAATGTTCGGGATGTTTTTTTTTCAAAATGGCATTGTAGATGCAGTCAGCCAGTTTATGTTCTGATGGGAATCGCAATTATAATAATAAGTTATTAAATAAGTTATTATAATATTATAATAAATCCATGTGCTAATGAGGGATCGCCATTATAATAATAAGTTATTATAATATTATAATAAGTCCATGTACTGATGAGGGATCGCCATTATACTAATAAGTTATTATAATATTATAAGTTTATGTACTGATGAGGGATCGCCATTATAATAATACGTTATTATATTATAATAAGTTTATGTGCTGATGAGGGATCGACATTATAATAAAAGCACTTGCACATCATTAACTTGTGCACGTTTTCGGCAATCCTTCATCATTTTTCAATCCTTCATCATTTGGTTTCCATGATGGCATCGAAGCCTCTTTTCTTGTGATAATTGTCCGTTCCGCTTTTTCTTATTTCAATATCAGGTATTCTAATTTTCCTTCGTCCATCTGGTTGTTCCTTTTTCCTTGAGAAAATATCGGGATTTCCGTTTTTCAAATGCAGCTATCTGTCTAGCACCTAAGGCGATACGGAGATACTCTTCCAGATTTTCAAACCGACTGGTTAAATAACTACTTATTGTGATGACGCAGTTTTCTTGCAATATTTCTGCAGCACATGTTGTCGTCCCACACTTTTAGCCGCAGAATCGAAACCCACGTCCTATAAGTCGACGGGGGAAATGAGGGAGGAATAATTTGTTCTGGTCCATGAATCAGTCAGAAATGACTGTCGCTTATGTTTACGGAATTTCTATCAGTGTCGCGGTACAAAAGAATTATCCAAACTTGGAGCAAAACAGCCGTTTTAGGATGTCATCGTTGATCTCTACGCTTCGTTGAAAAGCAGTAAATTGATCATCTTTCCATGAAGTAGATCCATTTGTTCTTAATGGATCCTCATTTTGTGACACATCACTTGGTCCTCTTATAGCAAGCCGCCACTGCTGTTTTATAAACCTAGGGATACGTAGTTTTTTCTTTTTAAAACAACAAGACGCACAGAGTAATTAATGGAGAAATTAGTTAATAAGTGTTCTTACAGAAAATATGTGAAAGAAATTGAGGTGGAACTTGAAGAACATTAATAAATCTTATCATTTCAGAAGAAAATTTTTAACGAAATTAGAAACCGGAATGAAACGGGTCGGAAAAAAATTTAAGTTGTTAAGTTTGAAAATTCCTAAAGGAAATGTATAATTTTAATGTGTGTGTGACTATAATAAACAAAAAGGCATGAAAAACTAATTACCTCCTTTTCACAGGTAACATAATCTTCCGTGTCGCATTTTTTGAAGATAATCCTTCCAAGACATCACGAGTTTTAATTTATTGAGCTGCAATATTTCTCCATTATTTTCTGAAGTCACCTGCATGAATTCAAGAAGCATGTAAGCATTATACATTACACTTCAAACCAAGAACCTTTCTCCCAATATTGCCATTCAAGAATCAATATTATTTTCGACATTGCTAACTTCAGTTCTAGTTCGTGCGGGAATGTGATGCAGAAATTTGCCAAAGGTAGAAGTTGGGGTAGGCAGTTGGAGTGCCCTTCCTACAGAAAAGACTCGCAATTCCAAAAAATAATAGAATGTAACGTGCATTTTATCAATGCCTGTTGTTGCCCTGAATTTAATGCTCAAATATCAAGAATGGTAAAACTAAAGTGTCACAAATCGGAAGGAGTAATTTCTTATTCTATATTTTCCTTTCCTGATTTAGCAACCGCCCTCGGGAAACTAGGGACCAGATACGTTAACGTGAACCACTTTTGAATTGGGACCCTTTTTTCCTTGTAGAGACAAATAGTACCAGTGCTGTATGAGAAGCGTATTACCCATGCCACATCAGAACTGGATCCCGGACATATTTCGACAAACTCCCAGAGGCTGTCTCTGCTATTATAACTGAGAAACGGAGTTTTTTTCTCGGTTCTCTAGTAGAGTGAAATTTTAACGATCAGCGTGTAGAACTCAATGGGTCACCTGCATTGTCTTGTGACTAATTTAAGGCCACTGGTTCCAGGTAAGGGAAAGAGCCAGTGCCATAGAAAAAAATATTATTCGTGCCCCGCAATAATTCGATCGGCACCCATCTCGGACGAATTGTGAGAAGCCAGCACTTAGACCACTGCTCCATCAGGCCAGCATCAACAGAGTTGAGGATAGTTATCTCTGACAGAGGCTCCGTTAATACGTAGTAGATTTCCAACAGTGCGGGGTTAGTAAAGATATATGTGCGTGTGATGAATGCAATTTGAAATTCTTAAGCTCCCAAGCTGTAAGTGCAGATGAAAATAATAAAAAAAAATATTAATTGAATTCTGCAGATTAATTGCTCATTTTCCGTTTCTCGTAGTTTAATTTGGACAAAAGGTTCATTTTTTTCATTTTCATCGTCTGGAAGCCAGGCGTTAGAGTGCTTGCATCACGTTGAATAATGAATTGATATACTGAAATGCAGCAGTTGAGCTCCTATAGCAATCTTCCATACGAATGGCAGATCATGATCATCATAAAACATGATGCGACTGACATCATGTTTTCAGAATGATCTGTCAGCCGGATCCATTACGAAAACGTTAGGAAAATAAAGGTGTTATTGAAACTGAGCAGATAGTAAGTTGCAATTTGCCGACAAAGTGAAGAAATTGTGTTCAGTTTTAAGTGTACGAATATGATCAAACCTTTCTTCCACATGGTTATTTCATTTACATCGAAATCTAAGGTTTTTATAAGAGCAAACGACATTGCACATACTGTATGACTTTGGAAAAACATTGCTCCTAATTTGTTTCAGCAATGTAAAGATTTCGCTCAAATGCGCTTTTTATTTGAAGTCTAGTTTCACGAAAAATAATGCTTCAAGCACATACCATTTGTTAAACTTATCCAAGTACGAGAAGAAACGGAAAAAAATATCTTCCTTTTGTCCTTTGTTCTTTATGTGATATTGCTGGCTAATGAAGTGTTCATATTTAGTATCAGTGATTTTAGCTATAAAGTTATCCCTAAATTTTCACAGTACACAACTGGCCCATCTGTAGCCAAAGCGAAAACCGCTAGTAAGCTATAGATTAAGTTATATTTTAATCGTCTCTGTGAAAACTTTATATCGCCGGTGGACCCTCGACGATTGCTCTCTGTTCCAGAGAGATAGCAGTCGCCTAGCCCACTGTGTATTTCACAATGTACCCGCATATATCGATTCATTTAGATCAGTTATATTTTATCGTTTCTGCGAAAACCATCAATCGCCGGTGGTCCCTTGTCGCTTGTTCTCTATTCCAGAGAGATACCAGTCGCCTCGCCCACTGTGTATTTCACAATGTACCCGCATATATCGATTCATTTAGATCAGTTACATTTTAATCGTTTCTGCGAAAACCATCAATCACCAGTGGTCCCTTGTCGCTTGTTCTCTATTCAAGAGAGATGCCAGTCGTGTCGCCCACTGTGTATTTCAGAATGTACTCGTATATATCGATTCATTTAGATCAGTTATATTTCAATAGTTTCTGCGAAAACCATCAATCGCCAGTGGTCCCTAGTCGCTTGTTCTCTATTCCAGAGAGATACCAGTCGCCTCGCCCACTTTATATTTCACAATGTACCCGCATATATCGATTCATTTAGATCAGTTATATTTTAGTCTTTTCTGTGAAAACTATCAATCGCCGGTGGTCCCGCGACGCTTGTTCTCTATTCCAGAGGGATAGCAGTCGCCTCGCCCACTGTGTATTTCACAATGTACACGCATATATCGATTAATTTAGCGATGAACCACAAAGGGGTTAATAATTAATGAAGGAGAAGCATATGATCCGAAAAGAATGATGCGGATATTAGGCGAATTCAAAAATTAAGCCTACAACGGGTTGGATCTTTTAATTTAACATTTGATATATTCAAAATAGTATAACTGTACTAATGACCCGAATTTCTTGGCGTAGAATAGAAATGAAAGTTTCCAACCTTTCGCACATCATCCAGCTGGATTTTTCACGGAAGGTACAGGACAACTGGAAAAATTAAGTTCACGTGTGAACCTGGGAGAGTAAACAGCTAACTGCAAACAATTTGCTTTCTAGCTTCCTTCAGAAAGGCATCCGTTTGATGCGTGAATGCTTAGTGATTTCTATTGTACGCCACGAAATTCCGTTCATTAGTATAGCTAAAGTATTTCGAGCATGTTTGATTTGCTGTTTGTATTTACTAATTATTTGAAGCCTTGCTGTGCTAATTTTTATTTAATATATGTTGTCTTCTGATTTCATTTGAATAACTTGTGTGGGAAAAATAAATGCATTATTAGTATTATTATATATTCGTGCAGACATGAATTCGAAGATGATAGGGAAGCCAATCCGCTTATTATTATGTATTAAGTCCAGCTGGGAAGAGATCCCCACTCCATTCCGGCTTATGTTTATTATGCCTGTATAAATACGTGTTGCAAATTATGAGACCTTTCGGGTCCACACTGGACTCATCTTCAGATAAACAAACGATTACATAGAGATAATCTTTTAAATATACAAATACAATGTGCGCGTGACATATCGCGCTATCATTGTAGTTGTTTGTGTATCTCAGGATGGGTGCAGTGTGGACCCGGAAGAGTATTTTATGTTTATTATACCTGTATTTATACAGGTATAATAAACATAAGCCGGAATGAAGTGTGTGTGTTTCCTCTCAGCTGGACTTGATCCATGGTGTATGGGCATGGTGGATAATGGCTACCCCATCATCTTCGAATAAATGCAATATTCCTGTGCTTAAAACGAAACAGATCTGGTATATTTGTTACGTTAGGGTGCCCTTGTTTTAAGCATGAATTTGCTGAACAAAACGAATATTAAAAAGAAGACAACAGGTTTGAAGAAGAATAAAAGAAGTTAAAACTATTAAAATGGGAAAAAGATAACATTCAATTCCACATCTGAATACAAGTGCAATGGGATTCGTCTTTTAAGGGTTTCTTACACATTACTGTTTTATTTTCTGTTGTTATACTTCTGTGTTTAAATACTCCGTTCTAAGAGCACCATCATGGAAGTGATAACAATAACTGACGTACAGATTGCCACACAAATGGAGTAATAAGTAGTTAATGCACCAACGACATTTTTCTTTAAATCACGTACGGCTGACGTCAGCTTTCCAAAAAACAATATTAATACATAAAATCTAATTTCGAAGTTTTAAAAACATTTTGCTTTAATATTAATTTCATTCCAAATAAAAACTAATTGTTACTTTTTTTTTCAGTTTCGTGTTAGAGGTTGATGATTGCCAATCGTAGCCTTTCATAATTCAGTTTTACTGCGGTAAACACAAACAATAAATACATAAGATTTAAATGGTCATTATTATTTATCTCGAAAAAACTTTAAAAGCATTCTTGAAATAGAAGTAAAAAAAAAACAATTTAGTTGACGTGTGAACCAGGGAAAATAGAATATTGTTCTAACAAAGCGAATGTTCATAGTTCGTTATGATTGTTTGTAATGGATATTATTTTCCAGTAACATATAAAATTCAGGTAAAACGGACTTGAACATATCAGCTAAGGCTTACTACATGAAATATCGTGATGGAAGTAGCCAAAATAATGTTCGAAGTGTGATTATTGTGCTAATGATCAAGTATGTGAAGCATCAGATCACTAGGTTTTGTAAAATGTGTGAAAATATTCAGAAGTTTAGCCGTTTGAAGAATCATAGTGGATTGTACTTGCTAAAACATCTACACTGTACATGATATTTAGTATACAAAAGAACAAGTCAGCAAATAACTATAATAAAAAAAACTAGTACATACACAAATCATGCTATCCACTAGGCCTAAGCAGTTACCATTCGAGCAATCGCAGGTTGGATGCCAGGCTTTGATTCCGACTACAAATTACCTACCTAAAAAGTGTCGAAACATTTAAAGGTCCATATGGCGCCAACTAGTCTATCAACATTAGTCTTAAAGATCATTTCCAACATGCACTAGTTACGAACCTGTATACTGAAAATTTTCAACTTCGTCAGTGTGATATTGAGATAGAGATTGGCTCATAGTGCTTCGATAGAAGGGCCCATTCGACAAATTAGCTACAGCCTCCAGCGAGAAGCAAATGGTATTACACCTCTCATGGCTACCACAAGAAGTAGTCAACAATAGGCCGGAGATGCTTGTGGGGAAACTAAGCCGAAGACCAAACCGGGCCGATAACAGGACAAGACTGAAAATCAGTCTAGAAATGATACTTCCATGTAACTTCCTCTATTGACCTTTCCATTCGAGAAACCCAAGCGATACATCACACTGGCTAATTCATATTAATAATGAATATTTGGTGCCCTGAAATACCATTGTTTGGCATTTTCGTATTATACAAAAAAGGAGATGTGAATCAACCACAGACGTAGATACCAGCATTTTATGAGACGGTGAGGTGCTCAGTAGTATCCTTCATGTAAACACATGTTACCCGAGAAGTACAGTAATTCATCACTTTCAGAATTATTATATGAGTGCTTTATGTTTGCTATAATAAAGCAAAGTCTTCCAAAATGACTATCTTTGTGAGAGACTGCTTGAGTATCCACACAGATCTCAAGCAATAATCCAATATAAGTATCCAGTATGGATTCGAATTTTATTCCTCAATTTCCCACGTGCTGCACTTCCAAGTCTTCTCCTGTTTCTTGTGATTCAGTCTTTTGTTTTAGTTGCTTAAACCTACGAATATGTCCAGCTTATTGTGAAGTATGATGTCTCAATTCCAGGCTTTGCAAAATCGTTTTTATTTTCAAATGACTGCCTGTTCTCGCTTTGTTTTGTTTGTTTTTTTGTCTGTTTGTTTTTTGTAGATATTTTGTGTTGTAATCTCCAAGAAATGAACACAATGGAAAAGAAAAACAAAAAACGGGATTTCTTTCTCTTTGCAAAGCGCAGAATTCGTGTATATTATAAATTACTGTCATGAATATGTACCAAATCCAGTTAGTACAAATGATTCTTAATAAAACCCTTATATCTGAAATATTAAATATCGTGAGGAAATGGTAACCAATGCACCGTAATTTCAACAGAGACAGCATAAGCAATTGGAAAGTTCCATGAATACAGATTTCATCACATTTCCTGAGAAATTTCCAATATACCAAAAATGAAAATATGGAAACGCTCTTAAGAACCCCATTTGATTTCCGCCGACTTTTGTAACTGTGCTTTTGCCAATCCCTTTGACACGACAACGTGGAATTTTCAGAAAAAAAGAAAAGTCTCATTTTGCTAGATTAGTTAACCATCAAATTAGGCTCACAAGAGGATTTCATTTTGGTTTCAGTAGTGATTTTACTACTAAACTATGACGACGCTAAGAACGTAATCTGAAAAATCATTAAGAGAAGGAGAAAGTTAAATTATATTTCTTTTAAGCTGCTTCGTTCTGAGGTATTTTGCTATCCTCATGCAGTTTTCATATTTTAGAAATGATATCAAGGTAATAGTGTACATAGGAAGCATTTCTCTTGAAAACAGAATGTTATAGTTTTTATTCTCGCAGCTGGGTATTTGTCATTCCTTTCTTTACGTCATGTCATCATCATCATCATTGTCAACCATTATCAATCCACTGCTGGACGAAGGTCTCCCCAAGTTTCCTCCACAACGGTCTGTCTTGTGCCAGTCTCCTCCATGTCACTCCCGCATATTTACGAATTTCATCCACCCATCTCCCATGTGGTCTTTTTCTGGGTCTTTTCCTGTCCCTTGGAATCCAATCTAAAATTTCGGCTGTCCATCTATGGTCTGTCCTTCTGGCAGTATGTCCAGCCCATTGCCATTTCAGGGATTTAACTCTGATCGTGATGTCTTCCACTCTCGTCATTTTTCGGATCCACGAGTTCCTCTTCTTATCTCTCCTGGTTATACCAAGCATGCACCTCTCCATGCTTCTTTGAGTTGTCTGCAGCCTTTGTATGTCTCTTTTAGTTAAGGTCCACGTCTCTGCACCATACGTAAGCACTGGAAGGATGCATTGATCAAACACTTTTCTTTTAAGACATAATGGCATATTGCTCTTGAAAATTATGCTGTTTCTTCCAAAAGCTCTCCAGGCAAGTTTTGTACGCCGATTAATTTCTTCATCAATGTGACCCTCACTTGATATCTGCTGTCCAAGATAAACATACGTATCTGTTATCTCCAGTTTTTCTCCATCAATCGATAAATCTTCATTTCTTGTAAAAGCATTGAACATCACTTTTGTCTTCTGAAAGTTCATTTTTAATCCCACTTCTTTACTCTTGTCAGCAAGTTCCTGGATCATACTCTGCAGCTCTGATGGGGTAGTTGCAAAAATGACTACGTCATCAGCAAAACGAAGGTGGGTTAGATAATCTCCATTAATCTTTATCCCTTTGTTTTCCCAGTTCAGTGATTGAAAGACATTTTCCAATGTGGCATTAAAGAGCTTCGGAGATATGGTGTCACCTTGTCTCACTCCCTTTCCAATTTTTATGTGTGTTGTATTTTCAAGCAGCCGAATCTTTGCACTTGCATTTTCATAGATGTTATTAATAATATTAATGTATGCATCTTCAATACCGCAGGATTTCAGAGCCGTGGTAACTGCTGATGGTTTCACCGAATCAAAGGCTTTTTCATAATCGATAAAAGCCATGCACAATGGAAGTTCATATTCCCTCGCTCTTTCAATTAGTTCTCTGAGTACGTGGATATGATCTATTGTGCTGTAGCCACTCCTGAATCCAGCTTGTTCTCTCGGTTGAGTCATGTCCAGTGTTACCTTCAAGCGGTGTGAAAGAACTTTAGTGAAGATTTTATAAACCACTGATAGGAGGCTGATAGGTCTGTAGTTCCTGAGATCCTCAATGTCACCTTTTTTATGTAGCAGGATCATTGTAGCATTGTTCCAATCCTCAGGAATCTTCCCTTCATTAAGGCATCGAGTGAAAATTTGGGTGAGTACTGTTTCAATTTCTCCACTTGCTTCTTGTATGATGTCTATAGTAATTCCATCTTCTCCTGGAGCTTTCCCCCGCTTCATGTTCTTGATTGCATGAGCAACTTCTGCTGGGAGGACTGGAAGAACTCTGGTACCTTTCATGATGTCTGGAGTACATGTATCATCCGTTTCATATAATTTGGAGTAGAAATCTTTCACTCTTGTCAAAATTTCGCCTCTATTTCTTGTTATAGTACCATCTTCTTTTCTCAGAGCCATAATCTGTTTTCTTCCCTTACTGAGATGTCCCTTTGCTATCTTTAGGCTTTGGTTGTTTTCAATTGCTTTCCTCACTAGCTCACAGTTGAATTTCCTTACGTCTTCAGTGATACTTTTTCGTGCTGTCTTGCATAGCTCTATATATTCCACTTTGGAAGTCACATCTTCTTTAGTTGTCCTCATCTCTCTTCTTTTTTGCATCAACATTTTGGTTTTTCCTGATAATTTGTTTACATGCAACTTGTTCTTAGACCCAGCTAATTTTGTTGCTGTTTCCATAAGAGCTTTGGTTACTTTTCTGTTAACTTCCGAAATATCCACTTCTTCCGATGTTAGGCCTTCTAAAGCAGAGAATCTGTTCTTCAGTTCCAACTTGAAAGTATTATGGTGTTTTTTAAGGTTGGTTATGTCAATACATTTTGTTTGTCTTATGAGCTTGCCACGTTCCAGTTTAGTGTTGAGGTGCATCTTACATCTCACCAATCTATGGTCACTACCTGTGTTGAACTTGTATAGCACACTGCAGTCTTCGATGACGAATTTTTTGTTACACATAATAAAATCAATTTCACTTGTCGTCCCAATTGGATGTCTCCATGTCCATTTCCTGTGTGGCTTTTTCTTGAAAAAGGAATTCAAGATGAAAAATCCTTCTGCCTCTGCAAACTCAACGAGAGTATTTCCACGCTGGTTTCTGTTGCCGTGACCGAATTTACCTACTGAAGTTTCATTCTGTTGCCGGTGCCCTATTTTTGCATTGAAATCTCCCATAATTATCTTCAAGTGCTGCTTACCTTTATTATTTAGATGACGAATTTCCTCATAAAATTCTTCAATTTCTTCTTCAGGATGACTTGTGGTGGGTGCATAAGTTTGAATAATCTGAGCCTGGTATCTTCTCGATAGTTGGATAACGAGTCGTGCAGCTCTGTCAGAGGAACTTTCAACTTCTACCACTTTATCCTTCAGTTTCTTGTTTAGTATAAATCCAACACCACTAGTTCTGCCAGTATCTGTCCCACGATAATAGAAGAGATGTCCACTTTTCAGTTCAATGAGATCTTCTCCTTTTCTCCTTACCTCACTCAGCCCGACGATGTCCTACTTGATCCTTTGTAGTTCCTCTTCCAATTCAAGAAGCCTTGAATCAGAAGATAGGGAGCGTCCGTTGTAGGTAGCCAAGGTCAGCATCAAATGGCAGCCTAGTCCGGTCCTCCGGGGATTCTTAGCACCCTCTGCCTTCATGTCGCACTGGCCGCTGCCTTGGCCAGGTACATTCCAGCTGCCGGAGACTGAGGGCCAAGATTTAAGTTGTAGAGTCATTTTTGGAGGTGTTTGGCCATAACTCACCACGCTGGCCAAGCGGGTTGGTGAGTGTGGGATAGCATTTCCTCTGATCCCGATGGTATAGTTATACCGCTATTTGCGGTCGTCAGAGCCCCTTTAGTGGGAACAGGATGCACCACGAGAAGGCGGGGTTGACATTTGTCAAGGAGAGGCTGTGATGTTACGCATCACCTGACCTTACATCCCTTACGTCATGTAACACTCTTTAGTTTAAGTGAAATTTTGCATTGTCTCTTTTATTAAACGAAACAATAACTATGCAGCTAAAGAACCCTTTTATTTCTTAAAACAATATGGTTCAACATTTGAAAGTGATGTCCGAAGTTTTGTAAGTAATGCAACCATTTAAACCTCTGTTTCAAATTCGCTTGAAATGATTCCGGGAGTAAAGCTGTGCTTGTATTTATGAACTCAGTGGACAGTACAAGTTACTGTACAATGTTTTGCTAATTCTATTACTATAGCCACGCTCATAGCCATCAACACAGATTCAAAACTTTTCCATAGAAAGAAAAGATAATATAATAGTGTTTTTTTTTAAATCTGTGAAATATTTAACGATATCACTTTACTGAAAACAGCAAATCGTTTTCGCAGAAAACTTAAGTGGCTTTCAATGACAACTGTAAATGGTCTCTGTGTCCCATTCATTTTATATTTTGACAAGCTTCCACTTCTCTATAAATGTTCTCATATTTTATTATTTCTCCATCAAACACAGTATAAAATAAAAAAAGAAATGTGTCTTTTGAATTAAGCTGCTTTTTTGGACGGGTCGATAATTTTACAGCGTTAATTGTTCCCTGAAATTATTATATAAATTAAACACGCTTTAAGAATATAAATTTCTTCACCTGAGATTGATAGAAATGATCTGTTCAGTGTCACTTCCATATCGTCTCGCCTACCATTGGAAACATTTAAAAAAACTCTTTCTCTTTTCCAAACAAAAATTTAATTTTCTAAAAATAAATATATCTGAAAGTGAGTGGAATTAAATGATTTCCTTTGTAATTGAAAGTTCTACGACATCTGAGCTAAATGCACGGTGGCACTGACTATCGTGTAGCCATATTTATCTTCTTAGGTGATAATATTGACTTGTATGAACTCCCAACTTCCAAAACTTTACCGGTCACAGTCATTGTTTCAAATTCAATTTCACATACGTAGGCACTTTTCTAAATTATTGTCATCAAACCATTGATGTCTAGCTAAAGGCGATCAATAATTTTTATATTGGAAGAGTCAAACAGAAAGTAAATTCTACATATATATACAATTTTTTTTTCATTAAAAAAAACAAAAACTAAATTTTCGTATTTTTAATAAGTCCACAAGATTTTATAATTTCTCATACAATTATTGAAGCGGAATATGCATATTTCAGCGATTATCGTCTGTAAAAACCTTCAAATTACGATCATTTCAATACTTATTCCACATTTATCACGAGAATTTATAATCATTTCAGGTAAAATTACATCCCCCATTTCTTTAATCGAAGTAACACTGCCATGTCAGCCTGATTTTAAGTTTTCTCCTTTCCTTAAACATTATGTCTTTGTTACTCGAACGCCCAAACTTGCTGTGAAAATTCAGGGAAAAGAAATAAACCTGATTGGCTGTGAGCCACTTCATCACCTAAGTAATCTAAGCGGCGTCGACGGCGTCCTGCTTTTGCACTTGGAAAGTAATGAGGTGTCCCATGTTTGGAAGCGAGAAATTTTAGGGTCTCAGTTCTGCACTTTAATATTAGAGGCACCTATTTCCGTAGGAATTGTACTCTGTATGGAAAAATAGTTCATATGTTTTTAATTTTTTCGTTAAGTTCAGAAAACTATCGCCCGGAAAGATGCAATCTAAAACAAATCCTCCGATAAATTCCACAGGAGAATATACGGGAGTCGAGTCCTATTTTTTAGTCTTTTAAAGCAGGATTTCTTCCAATATCTTTCGGCTTATACGAGTGGATACGCAATTTTCCCAAACCAGTGTTTATATAGATGGAGAGTTTGGAATACATTCATGGTATTTTCATTCATAATTTTTGTAGCCGGAAGATCGCCTTTTGCTTTAAAACACTATTCTGAAGTATTATTGCCCGTCATTTCTGAAGATTCCAATGCGAGACCAGTGCTTCAACAGGACTAATGGTTTTTCAATTTTTGACGTGTGTCAACCAGCAGAATAAACGCTTTTAATGTTAGAAAAACTCGACGCCTTGTTGTACCTGCCCCTAAAGAACACATTTTTCTACATAGACAGTGTGGCAAATAAATAATGAGACTGATATTTACTTTTAAAATCCCAGTAAAACACACTGGTCGGGAAACAATGGGTTATTGATAAGACATTTATCAGCTATGCGCTGACAACAGGCTTTGCGTTGGAACTGCGCAGGTCAGTATTTACGCAGTGAATAACCTCATTCGGTGGAATGATATTGTTACTGCTTCGTTATGGAATAGAGAATAAATATTCTGTTCTGTTTGAAAATCGGTAAAACTGCATTTCAGGCAGTTGAGTTGTTACGTGATGAATATGGAGATAATTCCGAATCGCGTGCGCAAATTTTTCGATGATATGTATATTTCAATGATATGCGGGAAGATCTGAAATGTACCGAAAAGCCCGGATGCCAGATTTCAATGAGCACGTTTGAACTCATTAAGACAGTTTGCGATAGGACAAAATGTAATCGTTTCAGCCAGGATGGTGCTGCAAGATTTGAGAAAAATATGTGCTGGTTTTGTTTCGAATGATTTGTTAGACGACCTGGGAAACGAACGAGTGGAATAAAGAAACGACAGCTTGAAGACTACAGAAACAGTGTAAAATCAAAAGGGTTGTGGCAGGTGACGAGACAGGGTGTTTCCGTTTTGATCCTGAAACGAAGCGTCCGAGGGCTCAGTGGATGTCGCCACAGTCTCCCAAAGTGAAAGAAATTAGGTTGCAAAATGGAAGCAATACTTGTGTGCTTTTACGACAGAAGGGAATTCTGCATCATCAGTTCATTCGTGAAGATACAACTATCACTGAAAACGCTTACACATCCATTCTGGTAAGATCGTGGCAAAAGATTGTTCGTGTCAGAGTTGAATTCAAAACGGACAATGGTTCGAGTTTTACAATAACGCACAGACACACAGAAAACTCAGTGTACAGAAACTTCTGGCACGAAAATAAGTGTCTGTATTCAACCACTCCCCGCATTCTCAAGATATTTTACCGTACGACTAGTTTTTAATCCCTAAATTAAACTGTATTTAAACAGAAAATGTTTTCACAATGTTGAAAACACGCAAAGAACTGTGACGTCAGCACCTCTCTTCATACTAAAACATGATCTCTGTCAGTCCCGCATTTCGCTAGCTGACCGTACCATTTGTATAAAGGAAGGAAGAATGACCTTCGAATAAAATATATTCACACAAGTTTTTATTTTTCCATTATTTTTAAATTTAGTCTCATTGCTTTATTACCTCACTGTATATATCAGTGTTTCAGACAAGCAGGAACTATCAGGAAAAGGAGAACTCTAAAGCTCTTTAAAGCAAGGAAATTTAATTTAGCAAGTAATTTTGCCAGGGCTTTTTCAAGTGGCCTGTGAGGGCTCACGTAGCCAGAAACTAAAAGGCGAAGTGGGTATCCCTCTTTATGTAACTCAATACGGCCAAACATATCAGGAACACGGTAGCCAGTTGTATGTGTGTGTGAGAGGGAGGGGTGGGGGTTAATGCATGAGTGAAATTGTCAGGGAAGTTTCACTCATGCATTGACCCCACCTCCTACCCCCACTTGGCTGCCGCGTCCCTGATATGTTCGTCCGTATTAAGTTACGTAAAGAGGTATACCCACTTTGCCCTTTAGTTTCTGGCTACGTGAGCCCTCACAAGTCACTTGAAAAAGCCATGGCAAAATATCTTGCTAAATTTATAGTGGATTCATCTTACTCAGTTACAAGTTCCACTAGGGCTTTAAAAGGATTAGAGTGTTTCAGCCGAACAACGTTCCTTTCATTTTGGCTTTCATTGATGTAGTAGTTTTGTACCCTAATGTACCTGTTGATGCTACCCATTAAATTACTGAGGCCTTACTTGCTGAAACCAATACCCTATGTTCTGAAAACACAGCAATTCCTAATGCGTTACGTTTTGTTAAAAAACGGTCGTATTTTTAATTTCGGGATTGCATTTATCAACAGTTTAAGGGCTCACCAATGGGTTCCCCATTATTCGCAGTGTTAGCAGGAATTATGCTTCAATATATTGAGAACAAAGTTCTCGATGAATTTGGACTCACCCCTAGTTTATACATTAGATACGTTGACGACATCTTGGTGATATGTCCTCACACCCAAGATGAATTAAATAATTTCGCCAACGTATTTACTTCGGTCTTTCCAACTATCAGGCTCTCGGTAGAACAGGACACCGATTTTAAATTGCCTTTTTTTAGATTTCTGTGTACACATAAACCCTTATTCCAACTCTTTAAGTTTTTCTGTTTACCGAAAACCTACAGCCATAAGTTCGATTATACCATTTAATTCCTTGCACCCCTTTCAGTACAAAACCTCAGCTATTAATTTCCTTTTTCACCGTGCATTTACACATACCACCACAAAGTCCTTCTTTGACCAGGAGATAAGATATATCTACAGTTTGGCCATTTATTTTTGTTATCCCACCCAATTAGTCAAACGTATTTTTGAACGTCTCAGGGTGAGACGTACCACCACCCTTACAAGAAATGACACAAAAGACAACTGGAAATTTGTAGGCTCAAATGAATACATACCATACATCTCTAATGCACTATCTCGCTTATGTTTTAAATATAATCTTAGAATTGGTGTTAGTACTAAATGTATGTCAACGTACGTTAGAAAAAACCGCTGCAAAACCGACATGCTGCAAAAATAGGGAATGTACAATATTCTTATGCTGGATCTACGATCAGGTGAAACCATCAGTAATTACGTAGGATCTACAAAAAGGCAAGTGGGTTTGCGATTACAGGAACATAAATACAGTTTAAAGGCAAACCTACACAGCACAGCCCTGGCTAGGAATTTTGTTTCTGGTAATATGTACCCTGACTGGAAAAATACCAAACTACTGGCAACCCCCGCCTCTACCCACTCACTACTATGCTTGGAGAGCGTATACATCACAGCATTTGGAGACCAACGCTGCAATGATTACACCTCTGCTGAGTTACCTGAAGATTGGGAACAACTTATCCATGTATTACGCGACGGATTGTTGTATCGAGTAGTATGACATGTTCTAATTCTGATGTAAACTTGTACTCATAAATTATCCTCATCATGATTTGCATACAAATTTCACAACAGCCATGTCATGTCACGTGACCAAGTAGTAGGGTACCCATGGTGCACAAGTGTATATATATGATATCGAGATAACGTTTATTTCAGTACATCTGAAGATAAAGTAAGTGTCACATCGAAAGTACTAATGTACGTTTTAACCTGTATATAGTATTTCATCTTTTAAAATAAATCATGCTAAGACGGTATTCCATTGCAGGTTATTTAGTTCTGTGGCTCCAAGTTTTCTAGTTTGTATACATGTATGATAATATTTACTCGGAATTTGTATAAAATTTAATTTTTTCAATCTTATTATAACTTTACGTTGAGGATTCGTTATAACAGCTTGAAGTATTCTTGGCGTGTTGGGAAAAGAGTACAATCTACAGTATATAGAGAAATCCTTTTTAAATATGAAAGACTTCAATCGTTCTACACCAAATGTTTCTCAAAGTGAAAGTCAGAAATGGAAAGAAATAAATTGGTGAAAATACATTTGTTTAACCGCTATCCCGATGTTTTTACTTTTTTCCAACAGCTACTGAATGTTTTTTTTTGTGGTGGTTAGGAACAAATATGGTATAATTGTTCATCTGATACATGTCCCTGGACTTCTACCTTGAGACGCACACCATGTTGATTCAAATTCCTTGTGCTAGAGTAGGACTATTGTAATCACAATGGTCTCACAACATTGCTGAGTTATATACAGTATTTAAAAATGCAGGTTGATGTGATATCTTGAGTCGTTCTGCACATACAAAATGTACGACGACGAAGAGTTTAGCATTTATTTGTTAAACTACTTCAAAGTTGCACAATGTAAAAGCTCAGATTGTGTTCAATAATTTCCTTTGTTATAGGTTTTTAAATACTTCTCAGCATTTCCACGTTATCTAGATCATGCTCTTAAAAATTTTGCTATGAGTGCGCTACATATCTAATAAAGTGCTTTAGAACGTCTCCACATATTAGTTTTATTGAAAATAATTTCGTTGTTTCTGTCTTATCACATATACGCGGTCGAGTAACATTACTATAACCCCCAGTTAACATCCATTGTAACCGCCGTGTGCTCCGCGGACAGGAGCTAGATGGGCTGTGAGTGACCCAAAAAGGTGCTCGGAGGTGTTCACAGGTATGTGGAACAATGCTAACTGTAGTGCATCTGACAGCCGCTGGAAGGTGCGTGGTGGATTAGTATTCACAGAGCGAACCACACGATTGAGGTGGTTACACAGATGCTGAATTGGATTTACGTCTGGGGAATTATGTGGCCAGGGAAGTATTTTAAATCTTCATCGTGCTCATCCAACCACTCTCGGATATTTCTAGGTGTGTGACAATCCCCATTGTCGTACTGGAAGATCCCATCCGTCCCGAGGAAGACAATAGGCACATATGGGTGTTCGTGGTCTGCAAGGATGGTTTCATAACGATTTCGGTCGATCGTACCTTCCACAAGTATGAGTGGACACAGGGAACGCCACGGATACATTTCCCAGACCATAACACTGCCCCCATCAGCTTATGATCTTCCAGAAATGGTTGAATATATTTTGTTTTAACAAGTTTCTCGCCTTATGCACCAACGTCTATCAGTTCGATGAAGCAGAAAACTTGACTCATCGGAGAATGCAGTCCTTTGCCAATCAGCGGACGTTCAATTCCGATGCTGCTGTGCAAATGTAAGCCTTTTCTGCCGATGCATCTTCGTTAGCATAGGAACAGTGACCATCTGTCTGCATCGGAGCACCATACGCTGCAGGATTCGCTGAACCGTCGTTTTAGACACAATTCCGGTAGCCCCTTGGTTCATTCGGCCAGTGAGTTGGTCTATTGTAGCGTGTCGATCGGCCCTCACGAACCTACGCAAACGGCGTTCACGTCTCACATCAATGGAACTTAGTATTCCGCAGTTTCAACGTCGTTTATTCGCACTGGTGCCATTTCTCCAATCACGATATACTTTAACCACAGCAGCACGCGAAGAGTTCACAAACTGCCCTGTTTCAGAAATCCGGAAACCATCGACCCGAAAGCCGATAATCGCTCCTTTTATCCATGAGAGCAACGAGTTATATGTTTTCCGAATGCCTACAGCATACCTTATATACCCTTTAAGCCAGCTCACGACACATGCCTGCGTTTGTTGGTTGCGCGCTGTTGAGGTCAAAAGTATAAGGTGGTCACAAAAATGTGACCCGACGGTGTATTATATAGCATGTCTGAATTTGTTTTAAATCCAATACATATACTACATATTTGTTGTGTTGCTTTCAGTAGGAAATACAAAAAAAAATATTTTTTAAAAAACTGTTAAAATTTTTTTTGTTCCATATTCGTGTGAAAGAGATTTTTGGAAAACAATGTGCCTTTTTAATTGGGTCACAGTGGATAGAAAAAATGAATGCCAAATTATGTTGAAACATCCTTCATGATTTCAGGATGTTTTTTGCCAAACAGAAAAGTATGAGACGAAAGTCTGGAAATCCAACCAGCCTAATTGGTTCCAATACCAGCTCATAAAACGTAGCTAATGGTGTGAACTTTCGTGTAATTTCTTTCATTTTTCTTTTAACTGAAAGCTATCGCTGCTGGAGATGATAAGGGTATTTAACTTCGAAATTTTTCAATCAAATGATTTTACATAAGCATAAATATCTTTTAACGCTAAACGCCAAAAGTTATATTAAAATTGTTAATTGATTGTAGTTTTTGGTTAAAGGAGGATACCTACATAAACTACATCTGTTTAAATGATCGTGACTGTCGAAATTTAGATATGGGAACACCTTGTTCTAACATCACAGCAGTTACATCGTCACCTGTTTGAAGATGTCATACAGTGTTTCAATAGAATTCTGGCCGTCCGTTAAGGTTCTCTTAGATTTTCTTTTAGGTTCTTATCTAGGATTCTACTTTCGGTGATCCTTTGTATGAATCTGTCAGCTTTCGACTTCAGCTCAATAAATACCTCCAATACTTATGAAAAGTTCTGTACAGGAATGTGTGCTTTACACGAATGATAGAAATTCTACTTCCTATACTTTGTTGTTAAAATAAATGACTGGGAAAACGTTGGCTCCTCACTTGTGCTGTAGATACATTTCATAGTGATCAAAGTGGGTGAGAATATCAAGCGTGCCCACAGATCAAGCTACAGGATACTTATTCTGTACGGTTCTTCATATAACCAAGATGATAACCTAGGACGCACATTTTATTGTGGTTTACAAAGGTACAGCATCTGTTTAGCCAAATATTTTGCATGGTGAGGGAATGCGCATTACAAAACATCCAGAAATTCTCCCCATAAATAGTTAACATTGTAGCCAACTACATTCAATTATTCGAATTTCGTTCGATCCCGAACTTTGCTGTACATCGTATTTTGACATCTAACCAGAAACCGCATCCTGTAGTCCACAAGAACAAGCAGTCTCAATGTGTCTTAATAACCATATTTCGTTGATTTTCTATGTTCATTTCTGCCGTCTTTACACGATTTATGATCTTATTATCGGATGTATAGAAATCACAAGTAGCTTTCTCTACATCTAAAATTAAAGCCATTATTTTTGCCTTACGCTTGATACAAAACCGCTCATATTTCCGATTTAATGGAAACATATTTCGTCAACTTGAAAGTGCACCAATGGGCTTCCCACTCTCGCCCATCTTAGCAGAAATTATCTTACAAGAACTGGCGAATCATGTATTTGAATCATTTCCAACTCCCTCTGGACATTATTTACGCTACGTGGATGACTTTCTCGGTTTTTCGCCTTCTACTAAAGGTGGGTCGAACCAGTTCACAGACTGCTTATCATAAAACGGAAATCAACATAGAAAGTCAACGTAAACAAGATAGAACATTTATTAAGTACCATATTTCGTGATTTAATAGTATCATATATCCACTAAATGTTTACTGCCTAATACTCAGTTTTTGAAGCGTATAATATACTGATCATGTGTTAAAAGAACAAAATAAGATAAATCAATAATTGCCGCTATAGAAATTCTATTTAATTACATACAACATAATTATGATATAATTTACAGTATTTAAATTTAAATAAACGTTATATACCTTAATAATTTGTGAAATTAAACTGTAAAAAATTTGAATGTAGGAATGTTTTTCTAAAAGGATTTCTGTCCTTACCTCAAATTTGAAATGAAGTTTTCATTGTGATATGGCATCTAACTGCGAGCTGAATGTGATTGTCTATTGCTCGATATATGTATACCATATTCAGCAGTAGGACCTTATCTAATGCTGGATATGCGTATTTATGTGGTACCTGAAAAGTGAGATTGCTATAACATTCATAGATTAAGATCTGTGTCATGTTTTATGGTTATCAAATACTATGGATCCCATTTCAGTGCTGAAAACGGATCTACTTCTCCTAAAATATTATGTACACAATCGATTAGCTGTGAGACTGCTAATCGATTGTGTGCGTATGTCAAGGTATATTCTAAGGCAGTTCGTTTTAGTTGTTATTAACATTATATTTGAATCAGATCAGATTTCGTCAGTAAAAAGTTCGTAGGCTTTGTCCAAATTTCTTTCTGTGTGCTCTTGTCAAATATTCCTAAAATATGCGAAGATGAAGCTATTCAAACGCCGTCTTCGTATCAAACTGAAATAGTTAAATTATTGCTTTAAGCCAAGTACGTAAATACATCTTGTCAGGCAATCCTTAGTTTGAGATTTACGAGAGAAGCTTCAGGATACATTGGTTTTACAATTGCTAATCCAATGTCAGCGATGTAGGAGATTAATTAATTTTAGAGCGATATCACAAAATACATTTGCAAAATGCATAATAACCTTTACTTGAAATTTAGGATCTTAATGTTTGGTCGGACGTAGTGTTTATTTACATAAGCATGACCTACATCTGTATACGCTTGAGTGTAAAAAACAAAAAAAATATCCCAATATGCGCAATTAATTACTTTAAAAGGCCTAGAAGAGTAAAGTATTAAAAGTAGACTTCATTTAATATCTAACTTAATAAATTATTTTAATATATCTGCAATACTGACGAGTTTTTCATCCTCTGCAAGGTTTAATATAAGAAAGTTACTGGGAAAAAATAAAAAATAAATGTGTATTTTACTTGATGATTTTCTTAAATCTCAAATCCACCTTCCCACCAGCAAAAAAAAAAATTAAATAAAACTCGTAAAGAAGGAATTGTTTTTCCTAAAGCTTAATTTTTTTAAATGCCTCTGAATCAAATAACATGAGTTTATGTGGATACGTTACCTCAAGATTGTACATTGGAGTAAGTACTGGCTATAGAGTAAATTTAATTTTGAATGTCATTATATTTATATAAAACTTTGAGAAACTTTTAATCAAACAAGTCAGAAGAAAATAAACTCAAAATTTTCTGATATGTAAGTAGATCCGAGAGGACTACTTGCATACCAGAGAATTTAGAGAATATTTATATTTACAACTGTATCTGATTTAAATGGAATTAGCTGTATGAATTTCGTATCTTTGAAAGTCGAAGCTAATTTTTCTTTCTTGTAGCATAGTTAAGTAAACGTATCGATAGTGCAATGGATAGCATATTCGAACGGATATCAGGAGATGCTGGTTCATCGCAACTCCACAGCGATGGAATTCGATGGATAGTTCAAATTTTCTGATGCAAATGATATTACGTGATGGATAGTATGCTGTATACAGGTTATTCAAGAATGTATGATTGCTGTGTCAGTATTTCTATCTTAAACAAATCGAACTGCAAAAAGTGTTTGTATAAAGTATTTTTCTGTAACATTAAGTATTCCAAACAATTATCAAGCATTCTACGACCAGGGTTGTACCACTGTTTGTTCGCAATTCCAAGAAATAATTTTAACTTGGCATCCTTTAAAACCCAGGTTTTTCGTGCTAGGTATTGCCGCTGGACTAACAGAAAAACAAGGAATTTTTCTGAAGTCAATAACTCCCCACATATACCAAACTAACTGATACCTTTGATGCAGTGTGCTTCTGTAATGTTACAAGTGCACTTTCAATTGCATTTCAAATTTAGCAAGTTTGAACGTGAATTATCTGTGCTGTTTAAAAAACACCTGCACTTTTTTTCAATTTTTAAATTGTGAAAACCATATTATTCATCCCATGTACCTGAAATTCTGAAAACCTTAAGAATACTCATCGCAAAGAACTTTTTTTAGCGAAATTATAACGATATTTTCCCTTTCAAATTGTTTACCTACACAACTCAAATGTAATGACATAGCAATCCAATGCTCAGAAGGTAATAAAGAACTGTAAAAAACTTGAAATACACTATATTGACAAAGGTCACCGGACACCCTTTCAAAACAAAATGAACGGATCCGTTGCATTGTTAAGATGCGCGGTACAGCTACAAAAGGTAGAAAAACAAGTCTGCAGCTGACCGCGATCATAGCACACTGTGAGGTTGAGTGAAAGTGTCGCGGCGGGAGAGAACTGACTTTGAGAAAGGAAAGATTGTTGGGTGTTATACATTAGTGGGTTGTCCTTAAGAGAACCCGAGAGGCGTTTAAACATACCCAAGTCAAATGTTTTGGATGTACTGAATAAGTGCAAGGCACATGGCGTTCCTAAAGCAGCAACACCAAAGAAAATCAGTGATAGGGAACGTCGAAGCCTCAGGAGAGTCGTTACAGCTAATCGATCGAGTACAGCACCAGACTTCAGTATACAGGTGAGTAACAATGCTCCAATCCATGTATGTACATGTACCATTCGCCGAGAATTTAATTCCATGGGTTACCGTAGTCATGCGGCTGCTCACAAGCCTTTCGTCACCACTCGGAATGCTACTCGTCGTTTAGCATATTGTAAAGAACTTTTTTCGTGGACAGTAGATCAATGCAAACGGGTCCTATGAATGAATCTGCAGTAGATTCACGAACTATCAGTATTATGGCCGTGTGTGGGTAGGCTGCAGCTGGGGGAACGCTATTTACCACAGTGTACTCTTCCGACGGTCAAGTTTGGAGCTGACAGTGTACTGGTGTGGGGGTGTTTTTTGTGATATAGTCCCGGCTTATTGGTTATCGGATACACACATGTTAACCCGCACGTCTACCTCGATATTCTGGACAATTATGCAGTACCAATTCTGTGGCAATACTATGGAACAGCAAGGACTGTTACGGCTATAAAGTAAGGACTGTTCACGGACTATTACGATAATTCCTTATCGTGTGTGGACTGACCAGTACAGAGCTGTGATCGTAATCCGATAGATCAGCTATGGGATTAATTAGAGTGCGGCATAAAAAGTTTGGAACCATGGCCTACTACTAAGCAACAGTTAGAGGCAGCATTATGTACTGAATGGAAGCGCATACCTATCGCTATGATCCAAAGCATTGGCAAATGAATGTCTCGAAGTGTCAGTGCATGCATTAAGGCCAAAGGTGAACCGATACAGTGTTAATGTATGTCAATAAATTCTATAATTTGTTTATCTTCTAGGTGTCGGGTGACTTTTGTCAACATAGTGTATGTGTTTTGTGTTCGGCGATAACACACTATGATTTATTTCAATATTATTTTTAGGCCTTAACAGAGGAATAGGCATGCTTTGCATTAGGTTAAATTCTTCCCGTTTGAGATCTACCTAAATTATAACTGCGCAGGCTTGAACGATAATCCAAGTGAGCTGTTGTCCTTCAGTTCGTTTTTGTGTAATTTTTCCTAATCATATAAATAATATTTTAGATTAATAACTGAAAACAAATGTCTTCATCTATAAGGTAATTATTTTGATGTAAGCAAAGCGTAAACTCAGGATACTGTAAAATGATCCCTTTTATTTCACTATTTGACACATATTTCGCGCACCTGTTTACCATTTTGCTGAAGATACCTTGATTACTGTATTTTTCCTTTCGGTACCTAGAGATGTTGGAAGATAATATTTGACAGTTTATAGGTTACTAAGTTTGAGTAATATTTATACTACTCACAAAGAAGAAACGAACAAAATCATTGTTCATGCCAAGGGTAACCAAGCAGTAACGGAACGGCAAGACGAACTTTTGAAAGATAGCTTTTGCTGATAAATATCACACCAAGCGAAAGTTTCATCAACGACGGTGAAATAATTTCACATCTCACTATTTTTTCTACGCTTGGCGCCAGACATTCTATTATGTCGAATGGTGAACAGCAATAACACTTTTATTATCATTCACGTCAATTCCTAAAGACCAATCGTGAACAGACTAGCACGAACATCCGACCCTTCCGCACCTGAAGACAGTGGACAAATGGCAGAACGTCTTTTCCCGCCTTCCCAGGCCCTGAGGTGCTCGTGCGTTGGCTGCCAAACCTTTTAGTGACCTATTAAATAGAAGCAGTTTGTCAAGTTATTGAAGTGCGTGCTTCACAATTTGCACCTTCGGTTCTTGATCTGTATCAGGGCAAAAGCATTGAGAGCTAAAAAAGAAAACAATAAGGAAAAATACAGCACTTATTACCTAAGTAAATGAAATAATTAAATAAATAAATTTGCAATGAACATCCTCCCTCATTTCTTTCAAAAAACAGACAAAACACCAAACCAAAAATAATTATTCAGTTCGCTGTGTCAAATTCAGCTTTTCACTGACTTAGCATTCAGCCTAAGCAAATGCTTATACCCCTACCTCTAATTTTTCATTGCTGTCGCTCTACTTTTGTATCTGAACATATTTTCATTTCTACTTTCAAGACGGCTGGACCTATGACGTGACGTCTTTTCCCGTCATCCAGGACTCCGAGGGTATATGAGGAATAGTTCGTCGAACCATCCCGCATTAGGCGAGATAGTTCGACAACATGAGGGCTTGTATGCGATATCTCGAATGGCCCAGACAGTGTCCGGTGTTCTTACCAATTACGCATCTGCGCGATGCTGTAGAATATCAGGTATAGCAGTTGGAGTCACCCTTAGCCTAGTAACATTTTTTCTGATCGATAGTTTTGACTCCCCAGTGACCTGTACACGCACCTTAAGTTGTGGTAACCAAGCCGGTGGGCGGCAGTTACAAGATTAAAACGAGATCTACAGGATATTAAGTTAGTGGTCGCGATTTAATGAAAAGTCCGTGTAGATACCCTTGACTTGATTTGAGTACAGAACCGCCCTTAAAGAACTGATCACAACGAAACAAATATATATAAAAAAATCATGTATCTGTTTCGCACAATAATGGCGTCAATAACGGAAACTTGTTTGTCATCATCTTTTAAATATGCACGTACGAACGTTTGCGATTTATTATGGGTACTATTGATGTAGATTGTCTGGTACCCCTTGGTAAATCACAAACTTTTGTCTGTTCTCTGTTTCGAAAGGACGAGGGAAGCGAGAGTGCAAGGACTTCCCCGGAAGATCAGAATGAGAGTCAACTATCAGACAACTTAAGCACTCTGGTTATGAACGTCCTCTCCCACTGTCGCATAGAAATTGTTACGTATTACGTTTCCTAATACTTTCGAAAGTATTATATTTTTTCAAAAAGGAAATGTTTTATGTATTTCCAACGCGCTATGAAACTTAACGAGGATAAACATCTGCATAGGTAAACATCCCCATTTTTTCTGAATAATCGCATTAATATAGGATTTCCCATGAGGCTGATATTTATTTTAAATTTGCTAAAACTTTCGAAATAGACAAATAATGCTCATGAAGGAAAAAATATACTTCAGTGATCAGAAAATATATCTGTACAAATTGTAGCACCTTTCAAACAAATTCAAGAAATACTGTTGGAATTTTTGAGGGGAATTTAAACTTAGTGTCACCTTGGGTATGTTCTGAGGATAAAGAAAGCATGTTACTTCATGTAATAATGAGCATCACTGTTACTTCATGTCAGAATTAGATAGCTTGGCCAAGAAGAAGCACTACCGGTTGAGTGATTGGAAAATATTCCAACACTGATCACAGAGGGAAACATATTTTTAATGCAAATTTTGATGACAATCCGTTTTTTGGCGTAAATGTGACAAGGATGGTAAGTCAGATAATATCGGATAACTTGAAAATTTTCATCGTCCTGGAGCGGGACTCGAACCCGCGTCTCCCAGAAAACACCCGGTTATGCTAACCACTACACCACCCAGAACGACCAAGTTTCAAGTTTCCGATCAAATTGAATATAACCATCACAGGATTTGCTATTCGAAGCATTTTTTAATGAACCACGAGTTGATGTTGATAAGATATTTTTACCAACACTTAGTATGAAGTTGGTTCAATTAAAAGTTTTGTTAAGGCTATCAAGAAAGATGCCCATGTATTTTTTAAAAATAGCATTAGCTATTTCCTCGTTTGAGTGAGATAAAGATAAAAGAAGGTATTTTTATCTAGTAACAAAGAAGAAAATTTCCAAAAATCAGAGATATTTTCTGCACCTTTTTGTTAACTAAATAAATCTGACAACTTGTTTAACATCAGTCCTGTACAGGATAAAAATTAAGGCTTAGTTGTACAGAATACTTCCCGCTAGAATTTTGTAATTTTGTTCAGAAGAGGAATAAACCTCATTTGTATACTTTTTAGTGACGATTCTTCATGAGAGAAAGAAATATAGATATCCATGTATATTTCCAGATTTTAGAATTTTATACTAAACTTATTATAGGTCACGGTAAGCATACGGCCAAAACACAAAATCAAAAGCTACACGATAGGTTTGCGTCCTATTATATACATTATTTTGCCAATCTGTAAGAAAATCAACCAGAGCTTTATGTTTTTAATGCTTCAAAAAGAAGTATTTTGAAACAAATGCGGCTTGAGGAAAACATGTTTCCATCAGTAAAAATCAAATTTCGCCTGGGTTTGAAAATAATAAATTTTCTTCATTTCTGACGTTTTCGTTGTACATTGAATAGATGCGCACATGTTTTCAGATATATGTTATACAGGTATATTAGAGCACAAAAGTTTTTGCATGATCCATGAAAGGACGTTCCATTCTATAGTACTCTCGAAAATATTTTCGTATAAATTCGTTGAGGCGAATTTAGTCCAAGAAAAGAAGTAAGCAGTTGAAGAAGATATTTCATAAAATATTCCTCTAGTTAAATGCTACATTCCTTAAGCAAATAGCAATTTACAAAACCCAACGGGTTGGGAACCAATTAACAGTTCAGCGCTACCTGGGAAGTTTTGTTTCTATAATATATGCGGAATACAAAACTGTTTAGAAAAGCCTATTCTGTAGTTTAAGCAGTAATTCAATGCAAACAGAAAGACTTTTTATGTTCCCACGATTCCAGGAAATATTATATTTAAGTAAAGCTTCCTCTCTAGGAAGGAAAGGATTTTAAAGTACCTTTGTAGTCCTAGGAACTCATATAATTATTCAGAACTCCTAGGTTTAACTAAATTTCAGAAAATACACTTATCCAAAAAATTTTATGCTGCAGTTGTTTTAGTAGTGAGCTGAAGTGCAAGTCTTATCTTGGTAACGTACAGATTTATCTTGGCCAACAACAGAAACCTTGTAGGTATCTCCAGTGAGAAACGAAAGCTTCGTAACTTCGTTAGGGGCTCCGGAGGTAACTTTTGGAATCTCAGTTTTAGTGCTTCATGTGGAAGTCACTTTTTCTAAGTAATTTGTTCTGTAAGAGAGTAACTGCATATTAAGTCACAAAGGACACAGATTTCCTTTTTCATTTAATGTATAGACAGATATATTTTGGACAGACATAAGCTACCTACGATATATTGCTTAACATAGCCGAAAAAGGCATGTATCACTGCGAACATCGAATTGTAAGACTGCCGTATAGCTCAAAAGGCAAGAAGGTTTGGAACCATGTAATATTTTTCAGTAATATTTATGTAATACATTCACCATGTAATATTTTACCGTATTTTCAGATAATATTTCCAATATTTCATTCTGTAATGACACTATCTAACCAGCTAAACTTTCGTCAGCAAGTCTTTATCGCCAATGAACCGTGGCTAAGAGGTTGTCGCATGGGTCATCCGCTGTTATAGCCCACGTGAGCGAGCCTAAAGACAGATACCATCCGGTCGTCCACAATTATTTTATACGTGGGAGAGCAATGAAATATAAATGACATATACCGTTCAGTGTTGCCCTGTAATATTGGGGGGACAACTGTTGAACTACGTCAGTTGGCCTGTATGCGTCTTCGAACCAGGTGGTTCCCTCTCACATTAACCTTTCAGCGTCCTATGCAGTTTTGTCTCTGGGTCGTTGTTAGACCGCTTTCACTCCAGCCCTGATACACTTAACTACAGCGGCTCGATGACAACGCTCCAATTCAGCCTTTTCGAAAATCGAAGCCATGGCTTTCCGATCTCCCAGACCTGTCCTTTCTATAAGTCAGACAAATCGTTACGCTAACCAATCATCGCTCCTAATTTGACTTCCAACTGCTCCACTCACACCTTATATATGCCGCGTCGGTCACTAATTGCATCCTACTCTAAATCACGTGGTCACTAGGGCTGCATCCACTTTTGATGATGGGGTTAATTCAGTGATCACTCGGTGCCAACTGTCCGGGAGGGCTGATAATAAATTATTTGTCTTCATGTCATCGATTTTAGAATGAACATTTAAAAAATTTAAGCGTTGCTTTGTCCTAAATTGTTAGAGACTAGATCGACGAATGTTGTGACTAGTAAATTTTAATTCCAGTAATTCTGGCTATAAATGAGCAGAGATATAATTTTCGAATCCTGGGCTTTCAACTGAAGATAATTGTTGGTAGAACATTCAATTAAGCAACAAGATATTTTTATTTCCTTCAAACAATATAACTTTATATTAGTTATATACAATATACCTTAAATATATATATACATATATATACAATATAACTTAAATATATATATATATATACATATATATATATACAATATGTAAGGTCAGGTGATGCGTAACATCACAGCCTCTCCTTGACAAATGTCAACCCCGCCTTCTCGTGGTACATCCTGTTCCCACTAAAGGGGCTCTGACGACCGCCAACAGCGGTATAACTATACCATCGGGATTAGAGGAAATGCTATCCCACACTCACCAACCCGCTTGGCCAGCGTGGTGAGTTATGGCCAAACCCCTCCAAAATGACTCCACAACTTAAATCTTGGCCCTCAGTCTCCGGCAGCTGGAATGTACCTGGCCAAGGCAGCGGCCAGTGCGACATGAAGGCAGAGGGTGCTAAGAATCCTCGGAGGACCGGACTAGGCTGACATCTGATGCTGACCTTGGCTACGTATAATGGACGCTCCCTATCTTCTGATTCAAGGCTTCTTGAATTGAAAGAGGAACTACAAAGGATCAAGTGGGACATCGTGGGGCTAAGTGAGGTAAGGAGAAAAGGAGAAGATCTCATCGAACTGAAAAGTGGACATCTCTTCTACTATCGTGGGACAGATACTGGCAGAACTAGTGATGTTGGATTTATAATAAACAAGAAACTGAAGGATAAAGTTGTAGAAGTTGACAGTTCCTCTGACAGAGTTGCACGACTTGTTATCCAACTCTCGAAAAGATACCAGGCTCAGATTATTCAAACTTATGCACCCACCACAAGTCATCCTGAAGAAGAAATTGAAGAATTTTATGAGGAAATTTGTCATCTAAATAATAAAGGTAAGCAGCACTTGAAAATAATTATGGGAGATTTCAATGCAAAAATAGGGCAACGGCAACAGAATGAAACTTCAGTAGGTAAATTCGGTCACTGCAACAGAAACCAGCGTGGAAATACTCTCGTTGAGTTTGCAGAGGCAGAAGGGTTTTTCATCTTGAACTCCTTCTTCAAGAAAAAGCCACACAGGAAATGGACATGGAGACATCCAAATGGGACGACAAGTAAAATTGATTTTATTATGTGTAACAAAAAAACCGTCATAGAAGACTGCAGTGTGCTAAACAAGTTCAACACAGGTAGTGACCATAGATTGGTGAGATGTAAGATGCACCTCAACACTAAACTTGAACGTGGCAAGCTCATAAGACAAACAAAATCTATTGACATAACCAACCTTAAAAAACACCATAATACCTTCAAGTTGGAACTGAAGAACAGCTTCTCTGCTTTAGAAGGCCTAACATCGGAAGAAGTGGACATCTCTGAAGTTAACAGAAAAGTAACCAAAGCTCTTATGGAAACAGCAACAAAATTAGCTGGGTCTAAGAACAAGTTGCATGTAAACAAATTATCAGGGAAAACGAAAATGTTGATGCAAAAAAGAAGAGAGATGAGGACAACTAAAGAAGATGTGACTTCCAAAGTGGAATATATAGAGCTATGCAAGACAGTAAGAAAAAGTATCACTGATGACGTAAGAAAATTCAACTGTGAACTAGTGAGGAAAGCAATTGAAAACAACCAAAGCCTAAAGATAGCAAAGGGACATCTCAGTAAGGGAAGAAAACAGACTATGGCACTGAGAAAAGAAGACGGTTCTGTAACAAGAAATAGAGGCGAAATTTTGACAAGAGTGAAAGATTTCTACTCCAAATTATATGAAAGGGATGATACATGCACTCCAGACATCATGAAAGATACCAGTACCAGAGTTCCTCCAGTCCTTATAGCAGAAGTTACACATGCAATCAAGAACATGAAGCGGGGAAAAGCTCCAGGAGAAGATGGAATTACTGTAGACATCATACAAGAAACAAGTGGAGAAATCGAAACAGTACTCGCCCAAATTTTCACTCGATGCCTTAATGAAGGAAAGATTCCTGAGGATTGGAACACCGCTACAATGATCCTGCAACATAAGAAAGGTGACATTGAGGATCTTTGAAACTGCAGACCTATCAGCCTCCTATCAGTAGTTTATAAAATCGTCACTAAAGTTCTTTCACACCGTTTGAAGGTAAAACTGGACATGGCTCAACCGAGAGAACAAGCTGGATTCCGGAGTGGCTACAGCACAATAGATCATATCCACGTACTGAGATAGCTAATTGAAAGAGCGAGGGAATATGAACTTCCATTGTGCATGGCTTTTATCGATTATGAAAAAGCCTTTGATTCGGTGAAAGCATCAGCAGTTACAATGGCTCTGAAAACCTGCGGTATTGAAGATGCATACATTAATATTATTAATAACATCTATGAAAATGCAAGTGCAAAGATTCGGCTGTTTGAAAATACAACACACGTAAAAATTGGAAAGGGAGTGAGACAAGGTGACACCATATCTCCGAAGCTCCTTAATGCCACATTGGAGGGTGTTTTTCAGTCGCTGAGCTGGGAAAACAAGGGGATAAAGATTAATGGAGATTATTTAACCCACCTTCGTTTTGCTGATGACATAGTCATTTTTGCAACTACCCCATCAGATTTGCAGAGTATGATCCAGGAACTTGCTGACAAGAGTAAAGAAGTGCGATTAAAAATGAACTTTCAGAAGACAAAAGTGATGTTCAATGCTTTTACAAGAAATGAAGATTTATCGATTGATGGAGAAAAGCTGGAGATAACAGACACGTACGTTTATCTTGGACAGCAGATATCAAGTGAGGGTCACATTGATGAAGAAATTAATCGGCGTACAAAACTTGCCTGGAGAGCTTTTGGAAGAAACAGCATAATTTTCAAGAGCAATATGCCATTATGTCTTAAAAGAAAAGTGTTTGATCAATGCATCCTTCCAGTGCTTACGTATGGTGCAGAGACGTGGACCTTAACTAAAAGAGACATACAAAGGCTGCAGACAACTCAAAGAAGCATGGAGAGGTGCATACTTGGTGTAACCAGGAGAGATAAGAAGAGGATCTCGTGGATCCGAAAAATGACAAGAGTGGAAGACATCATGATCAGAGTTAAATCCCTGAAATGGCAATGGGCTGGACATACTGCCAGAAGGACAGATCATCGATGGACAGCCGAAATTTTAGATTGGATTCCAAGGGACAGGAAAAGACCCAGAAGAAGACCACATGGGAGATGGGTGGATGAAATTCGAAAGTATGCAGGGGTGACATGGAGGATACTGGCACAAGACAGACCGTTGTGGAGGAAACTTGGGGAGACCTTCGTCCAGCAGTGGATTGATAATGGTTGACAATGATGATGATGATGATGATGATTTCAAAAATAAAGTTTTTTTTTTCAAATGTATGGAAATATATGATATCGTGCAAAATACCCTAACCTAATTCTTTCCTTGAAATTAAAAAAAGTATATGCGCTAAACTCAATAATTACATAGCCTTAAAACTGCAAACACAGTGGTTGGTTGGTTGGTTAATAGATTTTATTGGCGCAAGGGCCATGGTTGGCCAAAGAGCGCCAGACACAAGACAAACAGACAAAATTAAAAAACGGAGCATAAATCGCAAAATCTGGCTGACCAAGTAAAACCGAACCATGAGTACGAAGGAAGGGCCCAAAAAAAAACAATGAAACAAACAGTATGAAAACATGGTACGATGGTGAGAAACAAGCCGATTAAGTAAAACTGAGGAATGAGAATGATAAAACACATTACGAAATCGAACACAACTACACATAGGATGAGTCACCAGGAGGGGGCCGAACTGTCACTCTCCTCCCCCACACACTCCAATACAATGCTGGCCGAGGGCGCGGACGAACTGTCACTATCCTCCCCTTCATGTTCCTCTGCAATGTTGGTAGAGGTTGGGGACGAACTGTCACTCTCCTCCCCCGATGTTCCTCTATAATGTTGGTTGAGGGTGGGGACCTCGCTGAGTCCGAGACAGTTGCAATGTTGGTCAGGTGGACCGCGACAGTTGGATGGACACGGCACACCTTTGCGGATTGAGGGCCGGGTCTTCCGCACGTGCAGGCTTTCTGCTGAGAACTGGAAGAGTCGGTCGTCTTCAAAAGAGAAGGCGCAGACTCAGCTATTCGAAAAGGCTGGAGCTCGGGGAAATCCACCTGTGTCGCTTGTTCAGCTGTAGATCGCCTGGCAAGTGCGGCGAGAGCTACAGGGCGCGAAACAAAGGGCTGCACGGGTTGTAACAGAGACTGAACTACTGCGGCAAAAGTACGCTGTCGGTTGTTGGGAATACCCAACTTGGCCTTGGCAGCAGGGTACGAGAGGCCTTCCAGTGTCTTGAGGCGCTGGATCGCCATCTCGTCCTTCCATTTCATACAGTTGCGGGAGTAAGCTGCATGGGCCTCACCGCAGTTAACACAGCAGGCCGCAGAAGTGCAACCTTCCCCGTCATGTGCACTGGAGCCACAATTTGCGCAACGAGCAGAACTCTTACAGAAACGTTGGGAATGTCCGTACCTCTGGCACCTGAAACAGCGCAGAGGACTGGGAATGTACGGGCGAACTCCACAGACCAAGTAGCCAGCCTTGATTTCGGTCGGAACTTTCGGGGAGTTAAAAGTCAATATGACATTTTTTGACTTAATCAAAGAACCATCGCGCCGGAACATCATACGACGTGCAGCAATAACACCCTGATCTGCAAGTTCAGTCACCAATTCGTCCTCACTGCATGGCAAGAGATCAAACTCCGAAATAACACCCCGAGAGGTGTTAAGAAACGGGTGAGGTGTCACTTTTACAGGAATGCCTTGAAGACTAGTGAGGTGCAGAAAAGTGTTACTCTGAGAAACACTGCAAGTTTGGACAAGCAGGTCCTTAGAGCGAAGCTTCTTCACAGACTTCAAGGGTCCAACCGCAGCGTCCAAAGCTTTAGAAATGAAAAAGGGAGATCTGGTGGACAGTCTCTCATGCGGATCGATGGATTCTACAAGTAAGTGAGTAGCATGCGTAGTCACAGCAATCGAGGGGAGACGACGCTTCGGAGCGACTGGTACAGCCGCCGAAGAAGAGGTTCCACATTCTTGGTCCAGGTCAAGGTCTAAAGATCGTTTAAGGATATGAGACTTGGTAGGTTGAGAAGACGAAGGAGAGTCGTTGTCAACTATCATTTTCTCAGGTGACTTAAATTTGGAGTTTTTGTTCTTGTTTTTACCCATGGAAAAAAAGGAGGAAGATTCGTCTGCAGACTACTCCACCCACCACCGAGCCCTACAAGGGAGAACTGGAGGTCTGCAAGCCAAGAAAATGACGCTGGACACAGTTCTGGAGCTTATACGTTGCAGATATAGTCCGCGTTGGCTGTGATCACACGCACTCGGCGGACACTTCGGCCTCCGGGTACCGTCATGCCAACGCCTTTGGCATGATCCCACAGCCCCCGGGCTCACCCTGCCGTGCTATACGACAAAAAAGCCGCTAAAGCCCTGCACACAACTTGGTACAAGACTTCTGACTAGAGGTGGGTTAGTCTCTAGCCTCCCGTTTACAGCGAAGCCGGGGTCGAAGAGGAGTGTTGGTACACAGGAGGCACTTATCCGGTCTCCTGCGACCTCAGCCGCCGGACATCCCATTTCCGCCTCACGGGTCTCCGCACACGGCAAACATGCAGGTAGGTCTAGCACCCAAACCAGCGAAAAGGAGAAAAGAAATCCAAAGAAGACAAATCCTGGAAGGGAACCTAAACGGATTCTCAGCAACCTACGAACTGAGCGGTTAATATAAAACAGTTAGTGGTGGAGGGTAACAAAACCGCAAAACCGGGGTGTTAGTACATAACGTGGTAGCGATTAGGTAAAGTATACAACACGGGCAACTAGCCAGTGGAGAAAATAAATAAAAACGAAAAAGCGAGACACAAGACCAGCTCGGGATCGTGGGGCCGCGACTCCCCAACAGCTGGATGAACAGCCGTCCCAGCAAACACCAACAGCACCAAAATAAAAAACAAGCTGTGGCATGACATCAGATGTTGACCAGTCACAAGGTCAGCTCGGGCCGTGGGGGCGCCGCTCCCCAAATAACTGGAAAACCAGTTATCCCCGTGCGGGGGCAAACACAGTGTCCATGTATGAATGTCTTACTTTATTAAATGTTGCTTCTTTTGTTGGGAAAAATACATATATGTATATGCAATATACAGATCGATTTGAATATATTTAAATTTTGTTATAATTTTTGTTTAAAATATCTCCTCCAGGAAGACTATGTCGATAATTAGAGGAGCATTTCAAAAGTGGTGGTTCAAATTTCAATACGTTAAGCTGTAAATTCTACGTATGATCGCGAAAAGGGGAAACACGACGCACACAAATGTACTCAATCGCATTTGATCAAAACAGTTGTCCAAAAAACCGGAGAATTTTTTTAGTAAAAAATGTGTAATTCTACGCTCGACTTTGGCGCGAGTCACGGAAAAACGGTAAAAAGTAGTCGTAGTAACTGTAGCACCAGCCACACCTGATTATGCATGCCTCGTCGGTACTGCGTAGTTCAAACATAATTCATCGCTCTTTCCACGTTTATAAGTGAGTCACGCAGCCTCGAATTCTCCAGGCTCACATACGACTAACTGCCAAACCACAATGAAGGTTGCTTCTTGGGGCCCCGCACAATCCTGGAGATACAATAAAGATGGCAAACAGCAACTGAATATACAACAAGGAGGCGAATGAATAATTAATACACGCAATTGACGTGGATTAGGAATATCAAACAGAAGTAATCGCTCTTTCCACGTATATAAGTGAGTGACGGAAAAATATTCATCAGCCGCCAGCGGATAATGAAACCAGGGTCTTTTAGTTTCGCGCCTGAGATGCTTCCACTGCAACACAGCGGCCACGAATTCTTTGGTGAATCCCAGCATTGTGCGGGGCTCCAAGAAGCATCCTGGAATGTGGTTTGACAGTTAGTCGTATGTGAGTCTGGAGAATTCGGGGCCGCTGTGGTGCAGTGGTAGCATGTCCAGCGCAAAACTTGAAGACAATGGGTTCGATTCCCGGTGGTGGCCGATGAGAAATTTTCCGTGACTCACTTGTAAACGTGGAAAGAGCTATGACTTCTGTTTGATGTTCCTAATCCACGTCAATTGTGTGTAATAAAGTGCGTAGTTCAATAAGCGTAGTTTCGCGAATACCTAACGAGTGTTTTCGCTGTGGGATTTTTCGAAAAATAAGGATGTGAAACAAGAGCCAAGATGAGTCATTAAATGTTGCGGTCCACTAAAGAAATCGGACTCAGAGACTATCCGTCTTATGCAAGAGGCTTATAAGAGATAAATATCTAGAAAAAAACCATTACCGATGGCATAAATAATTTATAGAAGGTCGTGGGTCACGTCTTTAATCAGACATTCAACGAGTGTTACACAGGTAAACCACAATACAATAGTAGGTATACAGGTCAAAACACACCTATCAATTAGAAATATCGAAGATCTGGTTCAGATTTCAGAATCATTAATTAAAAAAATATAAACCGAGTAGTTCGGCATGCAACGAGTTTGTTCAACGTGGTTTCCACAT
This sequence comes from Macrothele yani, assembly GCA_039090855.1. Taxonomy (NCBI): domain Eukaryota; kingdom Metazoa; phylum Arthropoda; class Arachnida; order Araneae; family Macrothelidae; genus Macrothele; species Macrothele yani. The sequence goes on from CM077034.1 coordinate 142,480,880, forward strand.
TTCGTTTCTTATGAGGCACTTTGTAAGGCGTCACAGGGCCAGTTCTGTGTTTTCTTATTTGGAGTAAATAAATATTAAGTTGTTGCCACAACCTGTACATACACTTAATAGCAACTGAATTAGAGACAGCTGGCGTTATGCAAATGTGGCGCTGTGGACGGCCCTGTAGACGCAAACGACGTGACGTATGCAGCGATCAGACAATATAAGGAGTGATGCGTCGGGAATCAGTAAGAGTCGGACGCATTATGGGTAAGACGAAGGATCTAAGCGCATTTGATCGTTGGCTAATTGTCACGGCCCGACGAATGGGTCACTCCATCTCGGAAGTCGTGAAGGCACTGGGATTTTCACGAGCCACTGTGTCACGGGTGCACCATGAGTACATCGAATCCGGTAAAACCATGCCTGCAAGGGCCAACTGCCGGGTACAACAGCGTGTGGATGAGTGGGATCATCGTCTTCTAGCTCGCATTGTAACAGCGGATGGACGGGCCACAGTGCAAGAAATCCCGCGGCAATTTAACGCTGGTGCACAAAAACGTGTAAGCAACCACACCATCCAGAACCATCTCCTCGCTATGGGGTACAGAAGCCATCGTCCCACGAGGCTACCGCTGCTGACCGCACATCACAGGGTGCAAAGATTAGAATGAGTGCGGAAACGTCACTACTGGATCCTAGACATGTGGGAAAACGTTGCCTGGACTGATGAGTCGAGATTAACGTTGGTACATGCGGATGGCAGGATATGAGTACTGCGCAAATCACATGAAGCGACGGATCCTTCTTACCGGCAGGGTACTCTTAAAGTTCGTGGGGTTGGCATTCTCGTCTGGGGACTGTTTACGTGGACTGAAATGGGACCCCTGGTACGTGTAACATCATCCCTCACAGGTCAACGTAACCGGGATATCCTGGACGACCATTTGCTCCCGTTTGTGGGACTTCAACATCCCACTCGGGACCTCATCCTGCAACAAGACAATGCACCGTGTCATCGTTCCCGAATCGTATCCGAATGCTTGGATGAACACTCCATCGACGTGACCTGTCTTTTGTGGCCAGCTGGGTCACCTGACATCAATCACATCGAGCACATCTGGGATTCCATCGAGAGAGATGTTCGGGGCTCTGCCCCCCCCCTCCATCAAATCTTCGTGAACTGTGGGAGCTTGTTCCGGGTTCGTAGATCCCTATGGCTTTTCAACGCTTCCTGTGTTTTGTCGAGTTCATGCCGAGACGAATCGCCACCGTCATCAGCGCGAAAGGTGGTGCCACACGTTACTAGACAGGTATATGTAATTTAATTGCTCTTCACTGTAGTCCAGTCTTTTCAGTGCGTGAATTCTGCTTGTTTTCCATTTTCAAAAATACATTACGGAGACAACAATTTGAGACTGATCAGCCACTTATTACAGCTGCGCAGGATTGCTTCAGCTGTTTTTTAGAAGAAGAATTCCATTAAAGAATTCAAAAAGTAGAGGGAAATATTGGGTCACCTGTATGCGATGCAACGGGCAATATTTGGAATAAAAAATGGCCATTTCCTTGATAACTAAAAAATACATCATCATCAGTTGTTTTGGAACAACACTTGTATTTCACTGCTGACTTCACTGAAACCTTGAGGAAAAGATGCCCCCATCATACGCGGAAGTGCATTGAAAGAAATTTGTCCCCTCCATGAAATTGCTTTGACGGAAATATTGCTCCCGTCATATACGACTGCGAAACCTTCAGAAATATTTTTACCATTTGCTTTGCTGCTTTAATTATATCCCAATTTTCATCTTCTGAATTTATGATTTCTGGTCCTAGTAATGCTGGGTATAGGTCTTTCAGTTACTAATTATCCATTATTTTATGACTTTGTAATTGTTTTAAACGTTCTATAAATCTTTTCCAAATATGATAGAATGGATGAAGCGTTTTATGTAAGTTGTATTATTACAGACGGTGATGTCGAAAGTTTTGCAATATTTTTATAAACGAAATTGCTGTGGCGTGTATGTCACGTGTTTAAACTACTTCAGGTCACGCACTCCACTCAGTCGACAGGGATATAAAGCGGTAGTCTTTGCTGTGAACAGCACTGCAGGTCGTCGTTCTATCTGTAGTTGGAACGACTAAACGATGAACAGCCGTAACCGGCTAATTAGGGAACTACTGCTTTACGAGTTTGAACTCGTCCATAATGCTGCTAAAGCAACTGCAAACCTTTTCCTAGTTCAAACAAGTGACATACCATTTGTCATGCGAAATGGGAAAGGTTCGTGAACCACAGCATCCCAACTAAATTGTTCAAAAAATTTCGCTGAGATGACATAAACCGAAGCGATCAGTGTATTCGGTGGCCGTGCGCCAGGCCGTAGAATCAAATGGGACAACCAGTACTGGCAGATTAACAGATGAGCAGGACATATCACAGACCACACCGGTTTACCACCTTCAGGACTTTTGGCAAATTCTACAGGAGCTACGACATTGTCCGTTAGGATTTCACGCCAGCTGAAGCAATCCGCCGATGGAAGTGTGGTCGAAAGTCCTAGAAAATCCGCGAGATGTACATTTCATCAAGCCAGTTGTTATGTGCGATTAAAAGTGGGTCTATTTACCTAATTTTGACGCACACCAGCAGTGCTTGAGCCGGGGTCAGCGTCCTAAACGTGTTGCCAAATGTGGGCGCTTTGACTACAAGGTGTCTAGCGGAATTTAAAGGGAATAATCCATTACGAATTTGTTTCAGACGGTCGGACCATCAACAACAACTTCTACTTAAACAGCCTAAGTGGATGTTGGCCGTTTTGGAAGAAAAGGACCCGACATTGGTGAACAGAAAGCGCGCCCTCCTACAGCATTAAAACGCTCGGGCTCAAACAGGGCGAACGACCTGGGCAAATTTCATGGAACTTGAGAGCATCGAACTGATTCCTCATCCAGCATATAGTACGGACCTCGTTTCGTCGGATATCCACTATTATCACATGGTAATAAAATATAAAATAACCATAAATTGTGTTTTTACGAAGTTCGTGCACTCATAAATAACGTTTCTTCAATCAAAAAATTAATTCTCGTTGTTTAACATTTATTCTTAATTCATAAAGAATTCGAGGGGTGATAGTTTGAAACATGTATTGGAAATAGCAATCATTCCCAGTTTTTTATAAAAATCATTTTATACTTTCATTAATTTCATATTTGGTTTTAAATACGAGTTTAAAAGTGTCCATTTTAATACAGTGGTTGAAAAAGCACTTAGCTGGAATTTTCATCAGAGTTTAAAGGGCGTTTTCGCTGCTTGGAGTTTGACGCATGCTGCAGGTTGCTCAATTTCAGATGGTGGTCTCAAGCTGCTTGAGGACCAAATCTGATGGTTGCTGTAGGCCACAGATTTTCACACCACAGATGTGTTCAGTTGTGTAGTCGCATGCGACATGATAAATTGGAATACAGGAAAAACATTACTTGCATATTACAACGAAAAATATATTTTGTTGTATCTGCACAACCTAAACTACAAAGAAAATCGGGAAAAGGTCAAGATTGCGGAAAAGTGGCTTTGAAATTTGATTGTTCGTCAAAGGGAGTGAAAGACAGAGAAAAATTTGAGAAACTCCTTTCACAGAAACATTAAAAAGAAAAACATTGTGAATTAACAAGCGTCATCAGAAAGAAGTTTATTAATAAAATCATTACGAGGTACTGTACATCATTATTCAAAAGAAGCTTTCTTCACATACCTTATGCGATAACGCTTCCTTTCCTTTCCACAAGCATAATGTAAGTCGCGGCAGCAAATGTCTGTGCCGACATCCCAACAAAAGCACACGAAAATTGAAGCAACAGTCGCACTGAGTGTGGATATGCAGCAGGCTACTAGCAAACTAGGATGGCAACCAACTTTTGCTTGCTTCAGGCAAATAGGTTGTCACTTGTTGCCTTAATGTAAAGCCACTTTTACAGAAATGTATTTCTCTGAAGACTTTTCTGATGCGTTGCGCATAAGGTGACCTTGCAAAGCGCAAAAGAGAGGAATCCTGGTGTTCACGAAATTGTGAAACATTTGGAAATCTCTTAAATTTTCTTCGCTGGTTAAACAATAATGTAACTTGCATTTTCTCCTCTGACGCCTTATGGTGATAGTAATGGTTGGTACTGGTGATTGAGATTTGTTATTAATTTTCCATTACTTAATACATTTGGAATTACTTTTAACCGTTTTAAATCCTCTCCCCATATAAGTGAATGGATAAAGTGTTTTATGTGAGTTAAATAATTCATCTCGCAGTTAACTCTTTGGACAAGTTGGGCGACGAGTAACAAGGATTTCCGTAAAACTACATCTTATAGTTCAACGAAGATTCTTAACTTTCAAGGGCAAACTTTCAAGAGCGTAGTTTACTTTTTAGCATTGTACGTTTTAATTTTTAATTCAGATGGCATATACTTAAAATAGGAACAAAGAAAAACAAGTTTTTAGTGAAAACATAGGTGTGATAGCTTTAATTTAAGTAGTGTACTGCATTTCCTTTCAAAAGTTAAAGGAGAGATGACCATGTTTTTTCTCTGATTTGAGATTACGGCCAAATGAAAATAAAATTGCTTCCCATGGGAATTACTTCTGCTTTGTTAAAATAACAAGAAAATTGTGACAAACGAAAAATCTCTTTCAATTCCACATCTCAGAGCATAGTAAAAGACTTGTAAAAATAAAAAGTGCATGCTGGCTACTGCTGGAACTATTAGGTATTGGCTCCCGCTAGAAATAACGTAAGCTCAAGAACCACTTTGTAACTAACAGCTACTAAAAATGCCATCGTGCTGAAGGCAAACCAACACAACACTAACGTGCTGCCATCTTTCGGCCGATCTGTTATCATGATCATCATCATCATCATTGTCAACCATTATCAATCGACTGCTGGACGAAAGTCTCCCAAGTTTCCTTCACAGCGGTCGGTCTTGTGCCAGTCTCCTTTATGTCACCCCTGCATACTTTCGAATTTCATCCACCCATCTCCCATGTGGTCTTCTTCTGGGTCTTTTCCTGTCCCTTGGAATCCAATCTAAAATTTCAGCTGTCCATCGATGATCTGTCCTTCTGGCAGTATGTCCAACCCATTGCCATTTCAGGGATTTAACTCTGATCATGATGTTTTCCACTCTTGTCATTTTTTGGATCTACGAGTTCCTCTTCTTATCTCTCCTGGTTACCCCAAGCATGCACCTTTCCATGCTTGTTTGAGTTGCCTGCAGCCTTTGTATGTCTATTTTAGTTAAGGTCCAAGTCTCTGCACCATACGTAAGCACTGGAAGGATGCATTGATCAAACACTTTTCTTTTAAGACATAATGGCATATTGCTTTTGAAAATTACGCTGTTTCTTCCAAAAGCTCTCCAGGCAAGTTTTGTACGCCGATTAATTTCTTCATCAATGTGACCCTCACTTGATATCTGCTGTCCAAGATAAAGGTACGTGCCTGTTACCTCCAGCTTTTCTCCATCAATCGATAAATCTTCATTTCTTGTAAAAGCATTGAACATCACTTTTGTCTACTAAAAGTTCATTTTTAATCCGACTTCTTTACTCTTCTCAGCAAGTTCCTGGATCATGCTCTGCAGCTCTGATGGGGTAGTTGCAAAAATGACTACTTCATCAGCAAAACGAAGGTGGGTTAGATAATCTCCATTAATCTTTATCCCCTTGTTTTTCTAGCTCAGCAATGAAAGACACCCTCCAATGTGGCATTAATGAGCTTCGGAGATATGGTGTCACCTTGTCACATTCCCTTTCCAATTTTTGTGTGTTTTGTATTTTCAAACAGTCGATAATAATATTAATGTAGGCATCTTCAATACCGCAGGATTTCAGAGCCATTATAACTGCTGATGGTTTCACCGAATCAAAGGCTTTTTCATAATCGATAAAAGCCATGCACAATGGAAGTTCATACTCCCTTGCTCTTTCAATTAGTTCTCTCAGTACGTGGATATGATCTATTGTGCTGTAGCCACTCCTGAATCAAGCTTGTTCTCTCGGTTGAGCCATGTCCAGTATTACCTTCAAGCTGTGTGAAAGAACTTTAGTGAAGATTTTATAAACCACTGATAGGAGGCTGATAGGTCTGTAGTTCCTGAGATCCTCAATGTCACCTTTTTTATGTAGCCGGTGAGATTCTAATTACCTAGTTTTGACATACGAAACCCTGAGATTTAAAAAGTTATTGAAATGATCAGTTTGTGCTCATGCCAAAAAATCTTAGTTTTGTTATGCCTTTTTTATTAATTTAAAGCACAAACTAATCATTTCAATAACTTTTTAAATCTCAGGCTTTCTTATGTCAAAACTAGGTATTCAAAAGCTCACTTGCGAAAATTGAACATTGAAATAATTTGAGTAGCAGAACTGTTCCCAATCACTCAGTATCAGAAGTGTACGTAGATGTGCCGAATCAGATAAGAAGTTCTATAATTTAAATTCTGTTCAATACATATTGTCTTTATTTATATATCAAAAACTTTATTACTTCAAACATTATTGTATTTAATATTTGCAAAACTTTTTCTTTTAATTTTCTGTTATTCCTTCCTAACAGTGGCTCACGCCTCACAGAAACAGACGGTAGTTTGTGATAATAATATTGAAAATCTCCACCCATCTGGCATTAATAAGCTGTGAGCGACACAAGGCTTGTTCGTCGTTTGGCCATCTGTGCACTACTTTTGATATATCCTCACTACAGCGGTACGTGAACAAGCCACAAGCCGCGCCTTTTCCGCGATCGTAGTTCCCACTCGCCGTGCCATCACAATTTGTCTTTTTTCAAACTCCGATAAATCGGCAGCATTTCCATTCTGAATCCGAAAACTCTACAAGCCAAAAGCTGGTTTTTGGGTTCTATATGAACTGGTCTGTGAACCTCGCTTGCTCCACCGTTCGGCCACCAGGCGCGCTTATTTCTCCAAGCTGGGGGTGGTCATGATGCAAGAGCTCATTAGTGTGCATCAGAAACGGAGATATGTAGTTACCTCCTCTAGTGGCAAAACTGCGCTTTTCCAAAAATTAGAGATCATAGGCAGGAAATTCCGCACCAGCAGCTGTATCGGACGTAAAAGTACGCTTCCAATCTGTCATTTAGGAACCGAGATATTCCGAAAAACTAGAATTTAGCTTTACGTGCCCTAGTAAACGAACTATGCATTACTTGAAAAAGAAGCTATACCCAAAGTGTCTTTGTTGTAAATGATATCGAAAGAGCAAATACTTTAGTCGGATGTTCTGAAGTAATTACATGGGATGAAATATACGAGTATTTTGTAATTCCGTGACACCATTAAGCGCTCTAGCATCGAAATTGATCATCAGAAATAAACAGAAATCAAGAAACAAGATTTAAAAATTTTGGACTTTCAAACGGAAAAACGCAGCACTGATGGCGCAGCGTTCTAAGCGATGACTTCTGATCATTCGTCCGAAAGCGGACTCATTTTGAATCCCGGTAAGGGACGGATGTTGTGTTTGCCTTACGGCACAGGCTCTCTCCCCTCCCTGGAGCCAGTGGCCCTAATTAAGGGCCCGTCGACTGCTTTTCGCCCACTGAGTTGCTCACGGTGGTCGTTGAACTTACATTCCGATTACAAAAAAACCCTAAAAACCTTTTGACAAGTCGAAAGAGGTATATTGTCCACTGAAGCTGTCAAATTAAACTGTAATCACGTATTTTCTTTTAAAAATACGTACCAAAATCAAATTATTATGAATGAATACGATAAAGCAAGTTAGTAAAATCATGTAATGCATTAATTATAATACGCTTTCCAACATTACAGAAACCATAACTCAAGTTATGACAATAATGTCTGTGGAATAAATTTCGGTCCTGTGCCATGACCTTTGATTCCATTTCCATTAAATATTCAACAGAACCGGCTTGGTATACCTCCGAAATAACATTAAAACGTTTTGTCGCAATCGAAGCATTTTTACGTAAGTTATCGTGCATAACGGCTATGGAATAGATTCAGCTCCTGTGTCCTCACCTTTGACCCCATTTCGCCCATTTTCAATAAGGTTTGTCGCCAGGTGGTCCCCTACCACATACTAAACTTTCATCGAAATCGAACATTTTTTACATTAGGTATGGTGCATAACAGCAGTGGAATGGATCCCTCTCCTATGTACTGACCTTTGACCCCATTTCGTTTACTTTAAATAGGGTCCCTTCCCACGTGATCCCCTACCAGATACTAAAATTTGATCAAAATCGAACGGTTGTTTCGCGAGTTATCGGGCTGACGGACATACGCACCCAACCCGTGACGTAATGAGGCAGATGGGAACCGCGACCATCTGCCTGCCGCAAGAATGCGACGTCATAAATATTTAATAGGATCCACACACAACGCGTGACGTAATGAGTCAGATGACGTGACCGCGCGCCAACATTCTCAAACGCGAGTTGTGACGTCATAAGATTTCTAAGCATTGGTAACATTAATAGAACAACGCCATCCCTAAAAATGTTATAATTCGGGGTGGTTATTTAACCGACTAAACGAATTCTTCTAAAGTCGAGATCAAGCTAAATCGATTTCTAGTACCAGAAAACTATAGTTTAACGACTTTTATCAAAATTCTTTGAGCCGTTTTGAAAACAAAATGTACATACATACATACAAGAATTGCTATTTTTAGGTAGACGTAAAGTAACTTTGCTTCCTATACTTCCAATGGAAAAACTTTTGTACACATTTTCTTCACAATTAAGGCGTTCCCAAGGATGAAAATTTGAACATCGATTAAAATAGCTTCATTTCATATTTTGGAATACTTAATATTTTCTAAACCATAACCGTAATTATGCAATCGAACATATTTTTTCCACTGACGTCATCAAAGTACAGGTCGCGCAACCTTTTCTCTGGTGTCAACACCACCAAAGGAAAAGTTATTGATTTTTAATATATTTATGGTTATGATTTAGAAAATATTAAGTTTTCCAAGTTATAATATGAAGTTATTTTAATCGATGTTAAAATTTTAATCCTTGGGAACACATTAATTGTGAAGGAAATGTGTACAAAAGTTTTTCCATTGGAAGTATAGGAAGCAAAATTACTAGACGTTCACCTTAATAATATGGAATAAGAACAATGGAATGGATCGCAATCCTATGTCCTGATCCTTGACCACAGTTCGTCTATTTTCAATAGGGTTCGTCCACAGGTGGTCCCCTACTACATACTGATATTTCATCGAAATCGAAACATTTTTACGCACGTTATGACGCATAAAGGCAATGAAATGCATCCCGATCTTATGGCCTGACCTTTGACCCCACTTCACTCATTTTGAATAGGGTTCGTCCCTAGGCGGTCTCCTACCACATAGTAAACTTTCATTGAAATCGAACCATATTTACGCAAGATATGACGCATAAGGGCAATGGAATGATTCCGCTCCTACGTCATGACCTTTGACCCCATTTGTCCCATTTTCAATAGGGTTCGTCCCCGGGTGGTTCCCTACCACATACTAAAATTTCATCGAAATCGACCCACTTTTACGCCAGTTATCGTGCGGACAGGCGAACGGATGGAAGAACGTACAAAGCCGGAGCATATACGTTTCTTCAACCTACGGTTGGGAAGCGTAAAAAATAGTGATATAGTTATTTATATAAAAATAGAAGAAGAATTTATTGAGGCCTATTACAACCACAAAGTATGACATGTGAGTCGCAACACTATCGGTTGAATATTTTCTAACTTTATTCTCGAATAATAATCAGTATCCGGCCGTTATACATCGGAAACCGAAATGTCGTGTTCAGAACGTAAGAAATATTTTAACCTACAAAAAGAAATTGAAGGCAGCATACATCAAGCTGTTCGTATATCCAAATTAATTGAAAGAAAAATTTTCAAATCCGGTATTTAGAAACAGATACAGTACATCGAGGAAATTCCAACACGTATTTCTTCCCTCATTGAAAAAACTGTGTATTAGTTGAAGAAGCAAATTGGAGAGCAATGATCCACGTTCTTAACAATATCGAAAGAAAATAATCCTTTCCATCTGATTTTTAGGAACAAGGGTATATATTGTTTTTTTTAATTCGACTGTCCCTTATGCTCCCTAACAGATAGAAACGCGAAGTTCACCATTCTCACCTTATCCTCAGATAATTCGAGCATTGGTCACTGAGAGTGAGCAGCGCACAGGCATGACATGGGCAAGTAAGTGACTTAGGCCACTGGTAGTTAACCGACACAATTAGAATTCCCCTTATTACTTGCAAACTAAAAAACGTAATTCAATGAAATTTGACACCGACCTACCTTGTTGTAGGAGAATCCTGATGATCTCAGAGCAAGTGTTGAATGTGGTCACTATTAGCATCAAGGCATGCCTTCACACGGCTTTTCAGGTTACGGAAAGTATTCACCAAAGCATAGGGTGTCAGATACTTAATTTCCTTCCGACTGTTTTACTGCAGTTTCATGAGAGTCAGTGGCTTATGCGATGCACTTTCCCTTTCAGCATGCCGTATAGAAAGAACTCCGGTAAGGTAAGGTCTGGAGAGCTTCGTGGCCAAAGTTCTTCAGAAAGGACACGATATCCAAAGAAAGAAAGAATTTCAACCGTGCTGGCATTGGAGGTGTGGCATGTGGGACCATCCTGCTGAAAATAGCCAGTACGCGGTCCCATGTCTCCCAACTGATTAACAAACTCATGGAAGATCTACATGTAGACTACGGTACCCACCGTTGTATGGAAGAATATTGGGCTAAGAATGCATCGCCGCTACACAACACTCCACAGTCCAATATTTTCATAATGAAGAGGCGCATTATGCACGGTGTTAGGATTCTCTCGAGCACAAATATGGATAATCTGGGAATTGACGTGACCACTTAGGTGGAACCGTGCATCGTCGGAGAACCACGTGTGGTCCAGTAGTTACGGATGTTCATTGACACACTGCTGGTTCAAATGTCAGTTGTTCATTCTCTTCTGTTCGTCGGGAGGTTTCAGTTCTTGCGCAGAATTAACTCGATATGCAAGCAACTTTGATTTTTTGTTGCTCGTTTACATGTACTTTTGGGAACCGCCATCTGCTGCAACAGTTTACGCAAGGACTTTTGTGGGGAACCCAGCAGTCTGTTTTTCACTTCCTGCATCGTGGCTTCTGGCATGCTCGGACGTCCTCTTTTGTGGACATCCAACAATGTTCCCGTGGTTTCCACTTTCTTCACCCGATACTGAATGGATTATTCTGCCAAAGGTTTCCGAATCCTAAACTGCGCAAAAGTTGTCCTTGGCACTGCTTTATCGACGCAGTTTTTCAGTACGTGCGCGCAATAAACAGGCGCTGTTACATTGTGTACCCGTTCATATTGTGATTGATCGTAACATTAATGCCCAAAAACATGTTTACCATCCCTAACAACAGCACAATAAGATGCGTAATGCCCAAAAACATGTTTACCATCCCTAACAACAGCACAATAAGATGCGTCACACCAACTACCGAGGACAGCGAACACGCAATCCTCATTCACTTCGCGCAGGCGCAAAGCACTGACTCGAGAATAGTACCGCCACTCGCAAATTTCCAGCCGTGTGTCGCGCCTGCGCAAAGTAAAGGCATACTGCGCGTTCGCTGTCCACAGCAGTTTGCTGACCAAGCTTCTCAATCGCCACGCTATGTCCGTGTCAAATTTCACTGAAATATATGTGATATAGAAAATCGGGGGCCGAGAGAGAGTGAAACACCCTGTACTTCCTTTTTCTATCAGAAATATTTTGTGCATTATTTCTTAATTTTTGAAAAACACTTGCTAGCGGCTGGCAGAAGTAAGTAGCTGTTTCCATTTTTGGTTGCTTTATCGATTGTAAAAGACCGGTTCCATTTACAAAGAATTACTTTTAAAATTTTATTCTCGTCGGAAAAGATTAAAAAGAAGTGCTCATTGCAACTGAAACTCAGGTTTCATTTATTCTGTTATACATTGCAATGTCAACAATGTTAATTGTTTTCAATTTAGATTTCGTACTACAACAAAAGAAAGAAACTTAACCATATCGAACTTTTGGAATGCAGATTGTCCATGTAACGTAAAAGAAAATGGATGCGATCGAGCAGGTAAAAGAGCAATAAGCACAAATTCCAAAAGAGAAAACTCTTTTCTTCATGTGCTGCGATATAGACAAAATCACTGGCTGATACCGATGTGACATGTAAATCCCGAGACGACTCATGAGAAATTCATATTTCGCTTCATGACACATTTTCCTCTAGGAACTGGTGAAATAGCTATGCAGCTGTTCTTTTAAATACATTTACTCCATTTGGCGAAATCACACTCCGAACTACTAAGCAAATGCTTCAGCTGAGTTTCAAGAAATTGGAGGAAACCTCCTTAAACAAACACAAGTACTTGAAGCTGAAACCTATTTTAAAGTTATTGTTCATACAAAAACACATTTTTCTGTATTAAATACTGAAAACTCCCGAACTTTAAATTTTAATGTTAATTTTAAGATAGTATTTGCAAAACAGAAAACTTATTGCTACTCATGTTCATTATATAAAACAAGTTAGTAAAAGCATGCAATGTATTGATTATGATACGCTTTCTAACATACCTAAAATCATTACTCCAGTTATTACTCAAATTATTATGGCTGTAGAGTAAAATCTGGCTCTTATGACTTGCCCTTTGATCCTATTTCGATGATGTTCAACAGAACCGGTAAAGTATACTTCCGGAAAAACATGCTGAAGTTTTGTCTCAATCGAAGCATTTTTACGCGAGTTATGACGCATAACTGCAATGGAATGCATCTCGCTCCTATGTCCTGACCTTTGACTCCACTTCTCCAATTTTTAAAGCTTTCGTCACCAGGTGGTGCCCTACAATATGCTAAAATTTCATCGAAATCGAACCATTTTTATGCAAGTTTTCGTTCTGACTAACAGACGGACAAACGGACAAAGCTGGAGCATACACGCTTTTTCAACCTACGGTTGGAAAGCGTTAACAAAAATGAGAGTGATCTGGAATGTTTTAGAGTGACATTCGATGAATGAGAAATTCAAACCAAGGAAAGACTTTTTACTTCTACGGATCTGAGAACTGTACTAGCGTGTACTAAGGAAAATATATATAAACAAAGAAAATAAATGTTATGATTGTCAGAAGCTTACTTGTAAAGTAACTTCTAGATTATTGTGTGTTATACTACTACTGCTCCGTTTTCTAGTTTTTTAAGTTATAAATAAAAACTAGAAACATTGTAATATTTTTAAAGGTATTAAAAACAAAAAATAATTATACTAAGACGTTTTTGTTATTTACTATAGTACGAAATATAAAATCATCTTGAGCTACCTTTAAATGTTACTTAATTCGGCTGATTTTTCGCGTGGAGGCTTCTTTTAACACGTAAACAAATATTTGAGGTTAGGACTAAAAAATAAAAAAATAAATGTCTTTGGACCACCCTACTCTGTAGTGTGTTCCATGAGACGCCTTTATCTTTGAAGACAAGGATAAAATTCCTCATTCACCGAGAAATGTGTGGTGAATGATTGTAACAGGGCCGAATTACGAATGAATAGAATCTATGTCATAAATATTGCCATATTACTAAAACTTTTGTTTACGCCGCTTTCTCAAATACAAGAAATTTATATCCACGTACAATTGCTATATATACAGTTGAGGCTTTTAGGGGAAAAAGTTAAATTCAGAAGAAACGTTTCGTACGAATGTTATTGCTGCTTTCACATATTCATAATGCTATCTAATTTACAGAAATACTGTTTTCCCTGCTAAATGATCTTTGTATATTCAAACCGTACTTTGAATTATAGATACCGAACGACAACTTCAATATTAAGACCAACAGAGCATAAATTTGATTTTGAACGGACTTACATAATAAGACATTAAGATCATTTTACCAGGAACTAAATTTGTGCAAAGTTTTTCCTTTCAAGCAGATTTTTCTTAATTTCACCAAAAGATTTTCTTCTAATTTGGTATGGCGACAAGGCGAAACAACCGCGGATATCAGACAATGCCTTGCTGCCATTCTTGCATATCCAATTATATAATGTTCGTTCCTTTCAACAACGCAGACACATTTGAATTTACCTTGGATGAACATCTATAACTACAACCCAAGTTTAACAGGATCTATTTTTTTTACAAACGGCACACAAATCTCACAATTGGGTAAAGATTTTTACTACACAACAATGTTTATTTTTCGTCTTCTTCACGTCAAGGATAATTTTTATTTATGAATTTAAGGTGAATGTCCAGTAATTTTGCTCCCTATACTTCCAAAGGAAATTATTCGACCCCATTTCTTCAGCAAAGGAAAATTTCCTAAATACGGAAATTAAAGCTGTTTTAAAAGTGTGGGTATTATTAGCGAGAAATGATTGTTAGTTTTGTTCCCTGATTCACTTATCCATTTGGGAAATATTCGTAGCATCAACAAACTCTCCATAACAGAAGATTCGTAATCTATTATTTCTCTTTTACTATATACTGCATAGCACAAGTGTTAAGAATAATTTCAAATTCTGAAAAACCTTAAAACTGATATTATTTTGAAATTGTCTACATGTGAGTATGGGAAACATTTGTATCACTTTCGCTACGCAAGTCAAATATTTCTTTTAATTTCTTCTTATTAAAAGGAAAATATAGTTTCGGTCTACTGATTAGTTTAGGACAGCATGAAAACCTAAATGCTTGACTGACAGCTTACCAATTCTACAGTGTATTAGTTTTTAGAAGCAAGATGGTATATCATGTAATTATTCCCATGCATCACAGAATTTTTGTGCTCTTACATTTTTTTTAAAGCAACATATGTAAGTGCATTTTATTTTCTGTGTGTGTTCGAAGAAATAGGTTCCTCTCCTATGGACTGCATTTAAAATAATGCTCTGTACTACGCTCAAGATTTGACAAAACGTTATTCGTTTTGCTTACATACACACACTGAATACCTTCCATATATCCTATTGTGATAGAATATGGTTGAATATAGTATTATTTACATTGTGTTTATTGAAAATCACATTAACATGATATCTGATGGAATACGAAACTTCCTGCCAGCATATTCATTAAATCTTAGATTTTTTATAATGACATAAACATACCTGGCCTGTCCATACACACAGATCATACGGGAAAAACACTGCCAATTAGAACGAATGGTGCTAACAGCTTAAGAGTAACAGAAGTTTGTGTTAGGTACAATGGTATAGTACAGTACATTGCAATGTTTTGCTGTTTATTTGTGCTTCCATATCATATATAATTTATAAAGTTTCATGTTTTGCTTTATTTTCACTTTAAAACATAACGATATTAACACAAAAGGTACCAATATTGGAACGTGCATGAATTGAGCTAACTTTCAGTTAGAGGTGGTTTCAACTTTGACACGTTTGACGGCACATGTTGAAGAATGGCTAACATTGATATGTAAGTTAATAACTTCAATCAAATTTTAACACATAAACCAATTAGGAAAAAAATAAAAAACGTTTGCTGTTTCACAACATCTGTCGCCATCTGCATGTGATCCTGTTCAACTAATCTGATGTCAAATGTCTCTCCAAACAGTTTCTCAAATGACATTGGTAACTCTCCAGTATCTTAACCACCTTAACATATTCGCCGCAACACCGATTATCGGCAGTCGCCTCCATTTCAGCATGAGACAGCGGATATTACTATATTCTGGGGCAAAACTTCTGCGTCATGTAGGGATGTATGTCTTTACAGCTGATATCTGTACCTCTCCATCTAGAGCTCAACGTAGCGCACGTTTCAGTGGTGTATCCACAGAAATTGGACACGTCATCAATGGGCCAATGTACTCATCACAGATGAGAGTATTTTCAGATTGTCTTCAGATTAGTCGATCTGGCCTGAAAGTGGTACTGCATATTAGGACGATAATGTGTAAGGAAGAGGTAGATACGGATGTGCTGGGGTCATGCTGTGGGCAGGAGTCATGATTAATGGATGCACCGAGCTACAAGCAATGGAAATAAGACTATGGCGGGAATACGATATTGGAACGAAGTTCATCTAGGTCATGTTCGATTAATCCGCACTGTTGTAGGCGAAGACGTTATGTTCATGTATGACAACGTGACACGTAATCGTATGAAAGCAGTACAGACACTTCCGAAGAACGAACATAATGATCGCATCAACTTAGCAGCATGCTATCCAGACCTCAACTCAATCGAAAGCGTTTGTTCGCAAAGAGGAGATGCACTAGTGCTCGAACTCCTGCTGTAAAAGAGAAGCAGAGCCGCATCCGTGCTCTGAGGGAGGAGCCGGCCAACTTCCTTCAAAAACTCTTGATACTCTGATCTGAGAAGAGGACAGCAGACCAGTCGTTATCAGTCCAATTGGGATGTTGATGGCACAATTGCAAATGGGCGGTACGGTGACGTCTGTACAAAGGGATGCACACAACAGGACGGCGGGCGTATAGTACTCCTTCATGCAAACGTCTGGCGACAGTTTTTCGGGAGATCCGCCTACCAGTAGCAGCCATAAACTGATTTGCTTCCTCACTAACTGTGCTGCGCCGGTGTCTTTTTGTTGATAGCACTATGTATCGATCTTTTGCGGGTGTCGTACTGCGAACACGACCTCCCCCGTGACGTTTGCTACACTCTCCATGTGTTTGAAATGATTTCCAAAGCCTTGAAACAACACTGTGGCTGTCGTCGAACTCCCTGGCAACATCTGTTATTTTTGGTCCTTCTTCAATCTTGCCAATAATACGGCCACGCGTAAAATCATCTAGGTGATGTCGGGAAGACATACTGAAAATTGCAAGTTCGTCAATTGATTCTTTCCCTTTCAACTTTGTGTTTGAACAACAACGGTCAATACGTGTCAAATCCTTTATATCTCTTATCAGCGCTATGACGTCACGAACAAGTTCGTTAATCCAAAATTTGCATACGCACAACACGTCTTACTGTATCCCGCACTTAAGCTAATTTCCACATTTTCCAGCCTTCCATTTTATGGTTGCTATCGTTGCTATTGTCGTCCGTCCTTAGCAATTGTCCGCCAGTGTATATTAATTCGCTTTCTAATTATTTCTTCAGTTGCTGCTTACTATCTTTTGTGAATCCCCAGCATTGTGCAGGGCTCCAAGAAGCAACCTGCTTAATTGGCTTGGCAGCTAGCGTGTGTGAGTCTGAGGAATTCTAGGCCGCTGTAGTGTAGGGCAAGCAAATCCTGAGCGTAACTGGAAGATCCTGGATTCGATTCCCCTTGGCGGCCAATGACAATTTTTCCGTGACTCACTTATAAAAACGTGGAAAGAGCGAAGACCATTGTTTGATGCATTGGACATGGTATTTCTAAGAAAAAATAAAGGCCTTCGACCTATCGGAATATTTTTTCAGCAAAGTGTCCAGTACCTCACGGGAAAGAATTTCCTGTTCCAGACCCCGCCAGATATTTATACTTTGAAGAAGGAAGTAAGGCCAGTCAAAATCCGTCACCTGTGTCACCTGTGGAAGCATTTACATCAAGAACTTTGATTTCGAGCTCATTGAACAACTGCACTGCCACGTAAAATTACCCAGAGTGAATTGAATGATATAGTGAAAGATCTGGAATTGCCAAAAACTAAAGCATTGGGTTTCAGACTGCAGCAATGGAATTTTCTGGAAGAAAATAAGAATGTGTCTATGTTTCGCTCTCGGCATAAAGATCTGCTGCTTCCATTTATGAAAAGTAACACATAACCTCATTACTTGCGGTGATAAAGTAGATCCCACTGTGATAAAGTAGATCCACTGCAAATTGACTACAAAGACGATGAACAGAAGCAGTTCATTAATTCGTCTAAATTGAACTTAAAAGCTGTACCGCTACAATAGTAGAAACGTTTTACTCTCTCTTCTATTAGGGTGTGCTGTCCACATTAAAGAAGCGTACAATAGCACAAATCAATTGTTACACACCGTCAACTACGACAAATAAAATTGGCAGATTTGTGGTAATCTGAAAGTCATTGTCAACTTCATGAGACCACAGAACGGTTATAGAAAGTTTTATTTTTCATCTATCTCCGGGAGAGCCCTTCCACGATATTCTCCTACAAGGAGGACACTTACGACAACCACTTGAACTGTGCGAAAAGACTGTACCTAACGAACCTCTTGTATAATCCAGCAAGTCCTTGCTCCCTCTTTTCCGCATCGAACTTAGAATAATGGGACATTTTGTAAAGACCACTGATCGAAATGGGGCAGGATTTTCTACTATCGTGATAAATGGCGAAGACTTGGTGAGGACAAGATCAAGGAAGGTGTATTTGTCAGTCCACAGATACGTCAGTATTCCGATATAAGTGTTTTGATGATATCCTCACAGGTGATGAAAAGTTAGCTTGGAATACTTATCAGCAAGTCACCGCAAACTTCTACGAAACCATAAGGTTGGCAATTAACAGGAGCTCGAAGAAACCCTCCTGAATCGCTACGAGAGAGAAGGGTGAAACATATAATCAAAATTACACTTTTTAAACTTTCATCCTGAATAACTAGGGTTCTGTCAGTGACAAACACGGGTAACGGTTTCACTATTATATTACTACCTTGAAAAACTTACCAAAGGAAATGGAATGCAGCAGTGATGGCAGATTATTTTTGTACCCTTGTGAGAGATCCTCCAGAAATTCCTTACAAGCGACAGTCTCTTCTATCTTACGTGTGCTGCTTACGGATGCCTTCTAATGAAAAAGCCAAATATTTGGTAGCACTGCAATTCTGGGAGTGTATCGTTTTCAATAAAACAAATGATACAACAATCACCTATTTAAAAAGAGTACAACTGAAAAAATACAGAATAACCAAACAATATGAGCAGCGTGTTTTTAAGCAAATCCAATAATTACAGGTAAAGGATGAAACGTGCGTAAGTCATGTAATGTTATAAATGACACGTGACAGTTGGCTCTGTTAATCAGTGTTATTCTTGTTCTTCAGATGGGAAAACAGCCGACCTAAATGAGTTTGACAAAAGTCAAATTGTAATGGCCAGGCGAATGTGTCAGGCCATCTTCGAGATGACAACTCTTGTAGAGTGCTCACGATCAGCCGTGGTTAATACTTTGAAAAAGTCTTCCGAGGAGATATAAATCATGAACCACCGGAAAAGAGGTGTCCCATCCAGGGCACACGGACGCTAGAGGCGAAAGGAAACTATTTCAAAAGGCACGAGCCAACAAAAGGGATTATGTTGCGCAAGTCTCTGGCAATTCGAATGTTGGTTACGGGAGTGATGTGTCACAACACACGAATCCTGCTGCAAATGGCACTCAGATCCTTTAGGCCATCTTGTCAGATGAACTTCTTTTCCTTTTGCACCATGCGGACGGCTGAGTACGTGTGCGTCCTTTACATGTAAAGTATTGGCACCGGGATACACCGTTGTTCGAAAACAAGGCGGTGCAGATAATTTATTGCTTTGAGAAAACTCTGCTGGGAAATCCTGACACCAGTATTTCCTGAACAACAAACTATGACCTCTACCAGCTATCTAAACAACATTACAGACCAGTTACATAGTTTCATGGGCTCACTTCATTGCATCTTAAAATGTACCGAATGGCAGAATTATTGAATAAGGAAAAAATTAAAATAAAATGCAGTTAGAAATTTTGTTTTACCTTTCCCAAAGTGTTCTCAGCAATTTTAATATCAGTTTCATTCTAAATTTCTTCTATCGTCTTCCAGTTTTTGACAGATCTTAATTTGGATATTCACGTTTAATCTCTTTTTTCACATATATGTAACTGGATTATGCTATAATAACAAAAAAAATTCTCGAACAGTTCACTTAACCCTTTCCCTATAACGATGCCCAGGACGCCAGACCATTCAGATAACCAAAAGCGCCCAGGTCGCCTGATAACTCTAATAGGATTGCGTACCCCGCGTGATCTTTGAATTTGCACTACGTCTGACGGATTTCACCCTCAGTCGACTTTGTTTTCTCTAGACAGAGAAGTGAACCAGGCGTTTGTCTATCCATGGGCAATATCGTTCAGCCTTATGGCATCTCTCAGTAGAACTGTTATCTGTTAACACGAGCATCCTAAAAATAATTTATATATGTTGACACGTGCGTAGCAAAAATAACTTACATAAAAACATTTTTGGATTGCATGCACTGGAAAAATTATTTGGAACATTTTTCTGGACACCTATGAATTTGTGCAACAAATAAATTAAGAAATTACGTTTTTCTGGACACCTAAGATTTCGTGGAACAAATAAATTTACAAATTAAATTTTTCTGGACCCCTAAGTTCGTAGACGGAAATACAGCCATGGTAGCACACAACCTTGCAATCTAATGTAGGCCAAACACAGAGCCACCGTCTTTCAGTAACAGAAGCAGTTGGCACAGTGTTAAGGCTAGGTTAAATTTCCTGGAGTGCCTGATTCTAACCGACTACACACAACATATGCGCACATATATTCTTTAAATATTGCAGCAAAAAAAATCGTGTGTCATGAAATATTTTTGTACTACGAGAAAAAAAAGTTCATTTAACAGAAAAATAGTGAATTCAGCATCAAAGACAGCATAAAATACTAATATTTAATTTCAAATAATCTGCAGTATTTTCTTTTGTTGTAAAAATAGATACAGTCTATCGTCTGATTGTCGACAACAACTGATCTGGCGTGATAGTGGTACTGAATATTGTCCAGCAAACATACAGGAAAGGGACCGATATCCGACATGTAGTATCATGGTATGGGCTGGCATCATGATAAATGGCCGTACGTCCCTCTATATGCTTCCAACTGGGACTATGACTGGCCAACGATACATTAATGATATTATGCTACCTCATGTTCACATGTTCCGTGGTGCTGTCGGTGATAGATTCATTTTCATGGACGACAACGCAACATGTCATCGAACAGTCACTGTCCAGGAGTGTCTTTAGAGCGAGGATATTCAACGCCTCGTATGGCCAGAACGTTCTCCAGATCAGAATCCCATTGAAAATGTGTGGGATGCTTTGGGGAGGAGGCTTGCTGGTCGCCAATGCCCTCCAAAAACAAGGACACCCTCATCCGTGCACTGACAGAGGAATGGGATAAATTACCCCAACAGCTGCTTGATAATGTTGTGCAAAGCATGACACGACGTGTGGAATCTTGCATCGCCCTCCATGGTGGCCATATCCCGTATTGACATCTTACGCCGGAACGCCTGCGGACAGTAATTGCATTTTTTTCAGGTTTACGTATTCTGCACCAAATGGCCTGCTTGTCCCTTGAATACGTTCCAAAGCCTTCAGGATTTCAGAGCACAATAAATTGTCTTTCTTCTAATGTCCTGACATTCTGACATTATTTTATTTCACTTGGCATCCAACCACACTTACTTTTTTATGCGCTACATAGCCGTTTATGATCCGGCCTTAGCAATTGTCCAGCAGTGTTAAATATGCGTAACTGGAAAACCCTGGGTTCGATTCCCGGTGGCGGACAATGAGAATTTTTTCGTTACTCACGTATAAAAACGTGGAAAGAGCAAATACTTTGGTTTGATGTTCCTGGTTAACGTCAAATGTCTGTATTAATTATTCATTCGCTTTCTAATTATTTCTTCAGTTGCTGCTTACTATCTTTGATGAATCGCTAGCATTGTGCGGGGCTCCAAGAAGCAACCTACTAAATTGGCTGGGCAGTTAGTGTGTGTAAGTCTGGAGGAATTCGAGGCCGCTGTGGTGTAGTGGAAGCATATCCGGAGGGTAACTGGAAGACCCTGGGTTCGATTCCCGGTGGCGGCCAATGATAATTTTTCCGCAACTCACTTATAAAAACGTATAAAGTGCGAAGACCTTTGTTTAATATTCCTGGTCCACGTCAAATATCGGTATTAATTATTCACCCGCCTTCTAATTTTTTCTTCAGTTGCTGCTTACTAACTTTGGTTAATTCCCAGCATTGTTAGGGGCTCCAAGAAGCAACCTGCCAAATTAGCGTGGCAGTTAGCGGGTGTGAGTCTGGAGGAATTCGAGGCCGCTGTGGTGTAGTGGAAGCATATCTGGCGTGTAAGTGGAAGACCCTGGGTTCGATTCCCGGTGGCAGCCAATGATAATTTTTCCGTGACTCACATATAAAACCGTGGAAAGGGCGAAGACCTTTGTTTGATGTTCCTGGTCCACGTCAAACGTCTGTATTGATACCGTGTCCAATTGTTGGAGACATGCAAAAGTGACAATGATTAAGATTGTTTGTGTGTTTCATGCGCACAATTGGAACTCCAAGATGCTTCAAGCGTCCATTTCGGTTCAACCAGCAGCGCAGATTCGTTGCAAAGGTTTGACAACATGTGCGGGCCCAATACCGTTCCTTTCCACCAATCTCACAACCAAAATAAAGGCTGTAAGCTTTCTTTCCCATCGTTGTCATCAGTCACCTTTGTGATAGCAAAGTAACTGTGTCCATAAATAAGAAAAGCAATTATCTGCACTGTTGACACATTCACGAGGCATCTTGAATGACACGTCTACATTGACAAAATCCGCAACGAAATGATGACAAAAACGAAATGTGGTTGCAATCAATAAGAAAGATTGCTTCATACAATTGGCGTTAAAAGTTATCTGTCTCGTAACGCAAAACGCCCTCGATTTATCAGAATTCAAGGGCATGCCATCCATTCCCACTGAACCCTAGCCAGTATCCCTAAAGCTGGAGCTAAATCGCAATTTTGAAATTCAGTTTCGTGATATTAGAAATTAAGTCATTCTCTGGTAGAACTTTTTAAATACGCAACAAGGTTCTTTAAAGATTTCTCATATAGTGTTTAGCATATAATGAATTATTTAAGTCTGACCTCTATTGTCAGGCTTGAATATTTGAATATTCATACAAACTCATTTATCAGGGATGATTCCTTTATTTATTCTGAAGTAGTGTAAATTGTTATCTACGTGACATTCATATCGCATGAAGTGTGTTCTGTGTAATTGCGTAGCATTCATCTCTTAAAACTCAGTTTGTTCAATAAATATAAAATCTTACCTAAATGGAATACACGGATTTTCTGAAATTAAAACACAGTTACTTGAATAATTTCGTTTTGCTTTCAGTAAAGAATCCTGAAACCATAATATTTATATAATATGTTAAAAGCAAATGATGTTGACAAAAATGGCAATAAAAATCACGAGAGTGATTTGACATTCCTAAATTATCAACTGATTACATAATTCTGTAAAACATATCAGTACTTTCAGGTGTGCAGGAAAAATATCACTAGAAAAGTAGTATTCAAATAAGCAGTCATCTATGAAATACATATATGTAATCCATACCTCAGGTTAGATATCGTAGTAGGAAACAGAAACTTTGATTTGAAAAAAAAAAGAAAATTGTTTTCATTTTATGGAACAGCTTAATTGCCAAGACCATGGAATCATTAAAACACTATACACATTATAATTTAAAATGCCGCAGCAAAACAAAAATTATAATGGGTTGTAGATTTTGTGTCAGATGTAAGTGGGTAGTGCAGTTCTTGTTAAATATATCTCCTGCATTTTACCAAATATTTCTTAAATATTTCGAAAACTACATTCGTTGACAGTTTCGATAACCATAGAAACCGCGAAATTGTAAAAGTTATATTTTGTTTTGTTGTGATAGTTTTGGAAATCAATCCATACAAAGTAGTTAATAATTCCGCATATTTTAGAAATGAGCCTCAATACCATATTTATTTTCCTGGGTACCATTTTGTTGTTTTCATTCTTTTGTCATTCTATTTATACATTAGGTTGGATAAACTTTCATCGGTTTGTGGCATGATGAATGCAAATTGATAAAAATTGTTCTCCTACATGCCTAAACCATCTCCTCATGAACACCGTTTCCAGCGTGGAGCACATCTATACGATATTCAATCTGGCGCCATGTTTTGCCTAATATTTCTTTGGAGAACCGCAGTGTAGAACTGCGATGCATTCTCCGATGTCAGCTGTAACTGTACGTAGCCGGTTATTACAATTCGGATTGTAGGCTCGTTGGTCTCTCTTCCAGTTACCTTTGACACCGCAACAATGTACTGCCAGTCTGCTACAGTGCGTGGAACGAAGAAAGTGGAGTGACGATTTACAAAATATAGTATGCACGGGTGCAACACGTTTCGGTTTATGCGAAAATTATGGCCGCGTCTGTGTGCATCGATGGCACAGAAAGATATTGAGAGAGAGACAGGCGTCGGAAACAGCTCATTAGTATCAGGCTTGCCGTTACAGTACGGGCCATTATAGCCTGGAGCGCTATCGGGTACGAAAGCAGATCAGCTCTTCTGAGAGCCAGTACCACTGTAACGAATGTCTTTACCTGACAATGTCAAACTGCATGTTGCAGCGACAACACGTGCCTTTTTCAAGGATAACAACCAACGTTTTCCGTCTTCCGTATCCGGCTAGATCGCCCGATTTATCACCCATAAAAAAATATCTAGGACATGCTCAATCGTCATGTGCAGCGGAGGAACTGTCTGCCCGCAGCCTTTGATGCGCGTTGATCGAGTGTCAATAGAGCACATATGGATATTCCACTGGACATCATTTATATAACATTTGAATCGATACCTAAGTGCGTACAGCAAATGATGCAAGCCAAAGGAGCGCACACCGATTAGTAGCTACATCGAAGCACCTGGTACTTATGACAGCGAGAAGCAAATAAGTTTCTCAATTACCTAATGAACATATCCTGTAAAAATCAAAGTCGTAGCTTGACCTTTTATGCTGTTTTTTTTTTGTAAATATAATGAAGAAAGAAATCATTATTTCGCAAACTATCAGTTCCTTTTTCTGATGAGTAGCAAACCCATTGCTTCGGAAATTTGCTTTGTTCACAACTATTTTAATATTCTATAACACACATTACCTATAGGAATACTCAGCACATTTATGCTTCATCAGAATATCGCCCCAGCATGCCATGTTCATAAGAAAATTTTATTTATTCCATGGAAAGATATCTCACTAATTGCAGTTCGTTTAATCTTCTGCTGTTTAATTCTTGCATTGCTATCTAGAAACGTACATTCAAAATTCTAAACTCTTAAATGACACTAAACAGGGTAATTCCTGATATTTTCATAACCTCCATCATAAAAGTGTGGTCTCAGGTACATAGGTAGGAACATACATATACTCATTATTAATATTGTGTGTATCACAGCTTAAAAAACTTGGTGAATTATGCTCGAGAATAGTTGTTACCAAATATTAATATTAGAAAGTATAAATCCATATTTAGATTATTATAAATAATTATGGTATTTATATTTTCTTATTTAAAAGTGAAAACTTTTATTCTTTTTATATTCCCCAAAAAACTTACTTATTTACTTGATAAATAAGTTATAAATATTTAATGCTTTAAATTTGATTCTGCTGATGGTTTGTTGGATTTCAATATTCTATTCGAAGTAGTCTCATCGTCTTGGTTAGAGGTTACGGCAAATTAAACACAAACTCACAATGTAATCAGACGTCTCGTCTTCTGCCTCATAATTTAGTCCTAGTGGAAGAATGGATGGTGGGCATGAACAGGAAACTGATTTCAACAATCCCGTTTGCATAGAAGATGTATTATCAAGAAACGTCCGTGTAGCCCTACACACAAAGAGGAGAATCAGAAAAAAATCTCCCATTCAGCCTAGTAGAAATATTTTCGGCCGAAATAACTCAATACGGCAGTGACCAGGTGGGAAAATGTAGATTTAATGAAACATAACAGTAAGCGTGAAAATCTTGTCTTTTTTCCTTTCTTAAAGAGTAGTGACTCGCTGCGTTTGTGATGTTTTAGCCTCTGGTTTCGCATAACGTGATAGACCGTAACACAGTTCCATTATCCGACCACTTCAACTCTGGTAAAAATCAGGTGTGTTCCAGTAGGTCAGGAAGCGTTATAACTCCCACAAAGGGATTTCCCTTTGTGGGAGTTATAACCATTCGTGACAAATGAAGCATATAGAAAGAGACATCATAAGCACGTAGTTGGACAAGATGCGGATCAATACTGAATTTGGTAATACCTGATTCTTATGTTTCTCTGAAAAAAAGAGTGATTTTTTTTTTACAATTTAAAATTAATTAATTCCTTTTGCCATGAAAACCAGAGTCAAACAAATTCTCCTTTACTTATTTCCTAGAGTTTTGTGACACAGAATGACACCTGCACCACCAGGCGATTTGAAAAAAAAACAAGTATAATATCCGCTAATCTGCCAATATTTTTCCTTCTCTAAAAGTCAGTCACAGAGGAAGACAGAGAGAGAGAGAGAAACTTATAAACAGGATTTTTATTTTTAGTTTTTTGAGGGGTTTTTTTTGCTGTTGTTGGCGTTGGTTGGTAGTTTAACGTCTACCGTGAGCAACTGATTGGGCTATAAGCAGTCCCCCATCCTTAAATTGGAGCCAATGGCGCAAGAGAAGGGAGAGAGCTAGTGCCGCAAGACAAACACAGCATCTATGCCTCACCGGGATTCGAACCCGAGCGCATCTCGGACAAATGCTCAGAAGCCATCGCTTAGACCATTGCGCCAGCGAGGTGGTAGGGACGTATTAAGAGGGAGGGCCAAGGAGGTTTTGCCCCCTTCAGAAGGGTATCGGTTTTTGTTAAATATGACTTACATTAGAAAAAAAGCCTTAATTAAATAAAACTGCACCAACTTACTTTTAAAAAGTGCCTTAGTTTTTACATATATTTTTCATTAAGTTTTATTATGTTCTGATGTATTTCAAAAATTTCCATTTTCCATTCCCCGCGCCCGAAAATAATTATATATGCCCCCTGTAGTGTGTGACTCCAGCTCTTAAACAACTTTTAGAAGTCAAGTTATAGGAGATTTGAGATAGAGTGCTCAACTGGAAAATCACACGAAAGCGAGGGGAAATGGGCACCAAGATGCCTTTATTTACAGCACGGGGACCAGTTCCCGGAATCTGACGGCTCAACGTGCTCATTCGACTCACGGCAGATATTTAATGGGTAAAGCGTTCGTACCTGCCTGCGATCGATCCTGAGACTTTTCCGTGGCAGTCACGAACGTTGGCCACTGTTCCATTGGCGGCCAGTCATTCAGCTTCAACATGTGTATCTGAAACTCGCATTTTGCAAAACGTCTGTACAGCGCCAGGTGTTTTAAATCACCAATCCTGTAGAAAAGCCAAATATGTTTTCATGACCGAACTTGAGAAAAAAATATTAGATTGCAATCGGATGAAGCATACTGTTAAATTAAACACGAAATCAAGTGAAGCCTTAGAGTATTTTTAAGTATTTTTTAAGGAATACTTAAAAATGTGTGTGTTATTATGATAATATCGGTGGTCTCACGTGACACACCACGCTGAAACTTTTTATTCTCACTTGATGCTGAGGAATGAATTGAATGAACAATTTTTTTGGCGGAGAAACCTAGGCAGTAACGAGTGTTAATTATACACATACAGGAAACTGAGAAGCTTTTATTCAATACATTTTGTAGCACGAATTACACCACATATGTGGTTTGGCGTAGATTCCGCATGGTATTGGAGTGCATCTACGTCTACAGCACGAGAGTGTCCATTAACTGGCTTATCTTTGATGCTTCTGGATCTGATTTTCAAACATGTACCATACATTTTCAATGTGCTTCAGATTTGAAGCCTCTTGTGGCCAGGAAAGATTGTGGAAGTCGTTGTAATGCTGGCTGAACCACCAATGGAACACATTTTGCGTGATAGACAACGGCACTCTTATCCAAGAATTAGCCGCCAGCTGCTGGACAAAAAGTCAACATTGCATCTTGAATTCGATCGGCAACGATGTTCAGATAATCCTTTCCGGGCATTTCAGCAATATCAGAGGACGCGTTTCGTAAAAATAGAATGTACCCCACATAATAACACCAGCTCTAGAACTTTGTGCTGGGAGTAGAAGGCAAGATGGGTCCATTGCGTTATGTGGCTGTAGCCAAACTCTGCGCGTATCGTTGATACAAAACAAGATGTTCCGCATCTCGTCGTACCACATGATATTTTTCACCAGTCATTCAGTGTCCTAAGACCCCGTTACTTATCACACTGTAGAAGAAATTACCGGTTCTTCGCAGTAACCAGTGGTTTCCTTATATGCATACGCCTACCAATACCAATCCTCTTCAATTCCCTTCAATTAGGTCTCTGCGGTATATTTAGGGAACAGTCTTCACTGAAAGCTTTTCTCAATTGATTCACACATAATTCCCTGTTTTTCCGCACAAGGCTTCTCAGACGACAGCGATTTCGTTCCTGAGAGTCTTTCGTCTCACGAGATTTACGACTCTTAGAAAAGCAATCTGTGTTATTTTTTCCACCAATTATTATTCAGTAATGTCTCACCTTTTGAGAAAATATTCGCCTTCAATCTTTTCAAAATCGTCACTTCAGCCAGATGGACACCCACAATAATCCTTTTACCAAACTCCGAAATGTCTTTTGTTTTTTCCATTGTCATCAACCGTACTGACGAACAGCAGCTTCATAGATTTTCTTAGATCATATGGTACCCGCCGTGGTCAGGTGTTTTGCATATACGCCGCGTGACTAACGTTTACGGGCATCTGCATAAATGTTTCCAATTCAGTATACATTTTTTAAGAATAATTAATAGAATTTCATAAGAACAAGACAGTTGTATTTTAATTCCATATTAATCTTTTGAAATAAATATTTTATTCAAAATATGCACTGTCATAACAGAATAATATGACCACCCTCAGAATCATTGTGAATCCGTCCAGGCGCGATACAGAGTTAATGAGACCAGGTCAACGTTACGGATTTATACGCGGCTAGGCACGGTAGATGAGCCATAGTGTGTCACGTGAGCTCAGTGCACAGAGGTAGTGTTTGACGGACATTCAATAAGGAATAATGATCTCCTATCGCGCCGAGGGTGGAAGCATCTCAGAAACAACAAACCTCGTGGGCTGTTCGCGAGGTGTTGTAGTAAGGGTGTACCAAGAATGTACTGCTAGCACACCGAGTACTCCCCGGTGTCATAACTGTAGAATCCCAAAGGCTATCGACCTCCAGAGGAGAACGCACCTCCTGTTGATTCAAAGATCAAACGTCGCTCCTGTCGCTCCTCTAATTCTTCTAATGAAATATATAGGCTTTCGAATGTGTCGAAGTGGTGGCGTCTAGCTGGGAAACAGTTTTCCAAATTACAAGCCCGTGAATTGGGAGTTGTATTCACATGAATGTCCAGTGCCTAGGTTTCGCATTTTATTTCCGGTTTTCTTTGTGAAACTTCAATGTCTTCCAAACAAATCGTCCACTTCCATGTTGTAAATGTCGTGGGCCTTTTACACGACGGTGCGCCTGCCTCATTCTGTTGCTAATGTTTTTGAATGGACCCCTAACTTTCACCAGTCACGGTTTTTTCAACATCACGATAACAAGATTTAAACCACTTCAGCCATCCAGAACTTGGATTCAACATCATTTTGCCACATTGAGCGGCAAAAGCGTATACTTTCTGCTACAATACTGTGTCACAGACTGATGAAAGGCTTCCTTCAGTTCATCGTAAGTTATGCTTAGCTTCAACGGCGTTTGATCTTTGCTAGATTACATCTTCGTGCTTTCTTGATTT
Source organism: Macrothele yani (assembly GCA_039090855.1). Classification (NCBI taxonomy): domain Eukaryota; kingdom Metazoa; phylum Arthropoda; class Arachnida; order Araneae; family Macrothelidae; genus Macrothele; species Macrothele yani. The sequence continues at coordinate 142,510,645 of CM077034.1, forward strand.
TAAAAAATTGTTGGTGTACTCTATATTATCTCAAAAGGATTTGCACCACTGTTTTGCACCACTTTGAAATCTCGAATTATTTCTATCTTCCCTTAAAACGGTTGAACTGTGGATATTTCGTAAAACCGTACTGCGCCACCTCTGACCTTTAAACGAGATAAACAAGCTTCCGTTATCCAAATTCTTCTGTTTTCGGGAGCTGGCTACCTGGACAAGCTTTAGTATCCTATAAAAATATTTTGAACGCTCGAATCCTACACGTTTCTTATGGATTTCCTGGAGAGTTCAACATAAGGCAAATAAACTCTACAACAAATATTGTAATACAGCAGTTGCAACAAAGGTTGAAAATTGTAGGACGTCACTTTATATTGCCCTATGTTTTCATACTTGTTAACACATAAACAAATGAACACAATTTCAGCGAGGAACTATAGCCTGTTTTTATGATCACTTATTTATTCAGGAAAATAAATTGATTACGAAAGATTTCAATTAAGTGTCAGGAATTCTGTCACCTCTGCCTCATATTTCATGCTGCGCTCGTTGATTGCAATGAGAGCTAGATTGCGTATACAGGGCAGAATACATAAAGAAAAGCTGGCTTCCTAAAGATTGGAATTTGTGAACCACGTGTGCACTAACCTGAAACATTGTTTTTTGGACTTTTCAGGCAGTATACTACAATTCAAGATCGGATTATGAAAATAGTTAAAGGCACTTGCAGTATCATTTGTTCGAGATATACATTATACCTCAAATATTTAAATTAACATCTAGTTTATCCTACCTGTTTTTGTAAATGTATCTTTCTATGTGATTCTCTGAACTTTGCCAAACATTTATAATTCAACATATCTATGTTCGATATAAATGATTTTGACGGAAATGAATTTTGAATGAGTAAAAATGTTCCTATTTCTTCCGGATATATTTTCACTCATAAATCTCATAATTGAAAAAATTGATGATTCGTTGTTAAACTAGGAGTGAATTTCATGTGAACAATTGAATCACAAAATGAAAGATCATGACAAGCTGGGTATGAAACATATAGGAAGTACCACCGAAGTGTGACGTGAATCTTTCTACTGCAATTGAAAAGTTCACATCCACCGCAACAACCTCAAAATATTTCGACAGCATTGTGATGAAAAAATATTGTTACACTTCGGGGTGGTCGAATCGAACAAAAATAACGTTGAACGCATTTAGAGTGATAACTTGCCGAATGATAGCCACGCCCCGGAGGTAAACATCAGAATTTAGGAATATGACAATATATAATTCCGGGATTCTTTATCGTATAAAGAGTCTCGATATTGTTTGTTAATTGTGCGATGAATCACGAGAGTAACTTGAGTGCATTTGGAAGATGCCATCGGTACAGCAAGTGAAAGTTTCGTGTGAACAAAGATCTATTATTTTATTCGTGTTTTTTTTAGTGGAGGTTTACCAACTACCGTGAGCAACTGAATGGGCTATATGCAGTCGTCTGGCCCCAATTTAGAGTTACTGGTTCCAGGTAAGGGAGAGAGCAAGTGCGGTAAGGCAAACACAACATACATGCCTCATCAGGATTTCGGACGAATGATCGGAAGCCATTGCTTAGACCACTGCGCCACTGGCGCCTTTTGCGCAGCTAACACCCAACTTCCAAAACTGGATAACCCTTCATTAAAAAAATACGTAGAACATTCGTTGAAATATATTAGTCTTATTCTAAACGCAAATTAGATGCAGCAATATTATTTGCCGAAAACATTATATTCACAAGAAACAAGTGGACGATTTTTCTTAAAATCAGTATCCAGTGTAAGCATCGTAGCAGACAAAACAACTGATTCAGAAGATAGGTACATTTAGAATATTCTTGCTCTTTCATCAGCTGAAACGAATGTTAAAAGCTGTGATGCTGAAACCAATGTGTATGAAACCTTCCTCGAGTGCATCACTTTGGAATTCGTAAAATCTAAAGCAGTAAGCTAAGCAATACTTCAGTGCGTTAATTAGTATGAAATACGTTTTGTGAATGTAACCGCCCTTTTGACAGACAACGCATATTACGTACATATCCGAAGCGTGGAGATAGAGCCTGAAATCCGAATTTTTGAGGAAATATGGTATTTCGTGACATTTCGTTTCAAATTCCGTAATTTCGCGATTTACACTTCGACCGCCACAGGAATTTTGCCTTTTTCTCCCGCGATACAATTAACACCCTTATAAAGATCCTGTAATATTTGTTCTCTACCCAGCAGTCACTTGCAATACCGTTTAAATGTTATTGTCTTTTCCCCAGTTCGTTTTGTAGCAGAAAGTCAATTTATTCCATGTTACTTGGAGTTCCCTGCAATCAGATTACAAAACAATACCGTCTAATTAATATAAGGTAACTCATGGAAGCGTTAATTGAAATTCTCGGAAGTTAAATTTTTCCCGGAATTAAAATAGCTAACCTGAATGTCTCATGCACGATGTCAACTGTATAAGTGACCCTAATATTTATTTTTAATGAACTTGTTTTTTCTTTTAAAATAATGTTGAAAATATTTGTGAAATTTAGTTGGCAAGGACCTCTTTCCATATGGTAGATTACATATATTTTACAAATTCAGTTTTTGGGAAAAAACTGCGAAGAAGTATTTGTGATTCTCACTTACGGATGCAGCTTTTATAAAAAGAAAAGTATCTAAAAATGAATACATCGCACCACACTTTAATTGAATTTTCCATTATAAAACGATGTGCGAGTTTCCAGGTTCCGGACCTGTCAGTAAGCATTCTGGGGAATTGAATCTAGAATATCGTTTTATATCAGCGAGTCTTTTTTGTCGAATTATTTTTCCGTTCTTAAGGGCAGTTCCAGTCTTAGGTGAAGAAAGTTTGGATTTTTCAATTACAAACCTCCATTTAATTTTTTAGCACGCCTTTTGTAAAAAAAGATCGGGCTTATGTTATCGGTTTGTCCGCCCGTCCGTCCGCCTGTACACACGCTATCTCTGCAACTATTAGTCCGATTTTCAAAATTCTTTTTGCATTGGGAAGCTTGAAATATGCAAATGATGATCCTTTACTTTTTTGTTTTTTACGATGTACAATTTTGCCGGTAGAGGCCGTAAATACAGATGATGTCGAATTCAAAAATAGGTTGTATTCCACAAATTTGCTTCTAAACATCCGATTGAAAACAAAAACAACAAAGTTGACACAGAATTTTCGAGTGTAGTAAGCACGTCATTTGAATCCGTTCTGACGCAAATTAAATTTATCAAAGCTATTCAAAGTCAATGGAACCGGTATGGAAAACAATAGGATCTGACGGAAGAAAGAAGTTTTTCAATCGGGTTTTTAATCCCTCAGATATTGCTGTAAACGGAATCTTGAGCTTACAAACTCGTAGAAACAGAGATATCGACAAAAAAAAGATATGACTTTACGTCCCCTGGTGGGAAAACCATGCATTATTTTAGGAAGAAAGTATTCTCAAAATGTTTATCCATATAAGCGGTATCTGTCCAAGAAAAAAAAAATCGTCGAGTTTTCAGGATCCCAGGGTTTGCAAAAAAAACTTCAGAAGCAGAAATTAGCACATATGACCCCTGGTGGCTAAACCATTCTTTACCAAACATTAGAAATTATGTGAAAAATATTTTCATCAGGTCTTTTGTGCGATACAGGAAGCATTTTTCAAATCAGAGCTTTAGGAGCAGAAATAACGCAGAAAAAGCAATTTACCTTTGTACCCCCTAGCGGAAAGTGTATAACTTCTTGAAAATTTTGAATTTATAGGAAAAACATTTCGCATCGGAAACACTATCCAACAAAGAAGGAATTTTTCCAATCGTACTCTTAGAAGAAGAGATATTGACAAAAATAAGGTATACATCTGCGTCTCCTGGAGTAGAAACCATGCATTTTTTCAAGAAGAAAATTTTCCTAAAAGGGTTGTCGACATGAGTAATATCGGTCAACAAACGACGTTTTTTTCAATCGAGAATTTAGAAGCTCATATTTTGCTGCAAATACAACAGAAGCGGAAATTAAGATTTACGCCACCTGGTGGCCAAACTATTTTTTTACAAAAATTAGAAATTATGTGCAAACTATTTCCCATCAGGGGCTGAATCCGGTGCAGAAAGAATTTTTCAAATCGGAGATTTAGAAGCAGAGATATAGGGGGAAACGCAATTTACCGTTACGCCCCCCAGCGGAAAGTCTATGAATCACTTAAAAATTTTTGAAACTATATAAAAACATGTCACACGGAAAATACTTTCCAACAAAGTAGGAATTTTTAAATCGGACTCCTAGACGTAGAGATATTGACAAAAATAAGATGTACATCTACGCCCCCTGGCGTAGAAACCATGCACTATTTTACGAAGAAAATGTTTCTAAAAGGTTTGTCGACATGAATAGTATCGGTCAACAAACGACGTTTTTTTCAATCGAGAATTTAGAAGCTCAGATTTTGCTGCAAATACAGCATAAGCGGAAATTAAGATTTACGCCCCCTGGTGGCCAAACTATTTTTTTACAAAAATTAGAAATTATGTGCAAACTATTTCCCATCAGGAGCGATATCCGGTGCAGAAAGAATTTTTGAAATCGGAGATTTAGAAGCGGAGATATAGGGGGAAACGCAATTTACCGCTACGCCCCCTAGCGGAAAGTCTATGAATTACTTGAAAAATTTGAAATTATATAAGAAACATGTCACACGGAAAACACTATCAAACAAAGAAGGAATTTTTCAAATCGGACTCCTAGAAGTAGAGATATTGACAAATACAAGATGTACGTCTACGCCCCCTGGCGAAGAAACTAGAATATTTTAAGAAAAAATATTCCGAAAAGATTTATCGATGTGAGTGGCATCAGTCCACGAAAGAATTTTTTGATCGATATTTTTGAAGCTACGATTTAATGGCAAATACATCAGAAGCAAAAATTAACGCTTACGCCCTCTGGTGGCCAAAGTATTCTTTACCAAAAATTTGAAATTATATGCAAGAGATTTTCTATCAGGAGATGTATCCGCTGAAGAAGCAAATATGTGAAATAAAACGTATATTTGAATTCGACGTCATTTGCACTTACGCCCTCTACCGGCGAAATTGTACATCGTAAAAAACAAAAAAGTAAAGGATCATCATTTGCATATTTCAAGCTTCCCAAAGCTAAAATAATTTTTCAAATCGAACTAATAGTTGCTGAGATATCGTGGGTACAGGCGGACGGACGGACAAACCGATGACAGAAGCACGATATTTTTTCACAAAAGACGTTCTAAAAATATCTCTCGATTCCATTTACGTCGAAGAGTATTTTAGATATACTTACTTTTATAAATTGCGCATGGATTTTCCCATAGGGGCGTAAAAGTAAATTACATTTTCCCCGATAACTCTTCTTCTAAAATTCCGATTTGAATTTTTTTCTTCAGCGGATACATCTCCTGATGGAAAATCTTTTTCATATAATTTCAAATTTTTGGTAAGGAACACTTTAGCCACCAGGGGGCGTAAACGTTAACTTTTGCTTCTGATGTATTTGCCATAAAAACGGAGCTTCTAAAATACCGATTGAAAAAATTCTTTCGTAGACTGATGCCACTCACATCCATAAACCTTTTCGGAATATTTTCTTTATAAAATATTCCACAGAATCTCCGCCAGTGGGCGTAGATGTACATCTTATTTTTTTCAATATCTCTACTTCTAGGAGTCCGATTTGAAAAATCCCTTCTTTGTTTAATAAGGTTTTCAGTGTGACATGTTTTTCATATAATTTCAAAATTTTCAAGGTTTTCATAGATTTTCCACTAGGGGCGTAGCGGAAAATTAGGTTTCCCCCTATATCTCTGCTTCTAAATCTACGATTTGAAAAATTCTTTCTGCACCGGATACAGCTCATGATGGAAAAAGGCTTGCACATAATTTCTATTTTTGAAAAAAATAGTTTGGCCACCGGGTGGCGTAAATCTTAATTTCCGCTTCTGTTGTATTTGCAGCAAAATATGAGCTTCTAAAATCTCGATTGCAAAAAAAGTCGTGTTTACCGATAATACTCATGTCGACAAACCTGTTAGGAAAATTTTCTTCTTGAAAAAATGCATGGTTTCTACGTCAGGGGGCGTAGATGTATTACTTATTTTTGTCAATATCTCTACTTCTAAGAGTACGATTTGAAAAAAAATCCTTCTTTGTTGGATAGGTTTCCGATGCGAATTTTTTTCCCCTATAAATTCAAAATTTTCAAGTAAATCGTAGACTTTCCGCTTGGGGACACCGAGGTAAATTGCGTTTTCTTCGTTATTTCTGCACCTAAAGCTCTGATTTGAAAAATGCTTCCTGTATCGCATACAAGACCTGATGGAAAATATTTTTCACATAATTTCTAATGTTTGGTAAAGAACGGTTTAGCCACCCGGGGTCATAAGTGTTAATTTCTGCTTCTGAATTATTTGTTGCAAAATCTGGGTTCCTGAAATCTCGACTAATTTTTTTGTTTCGACCGATACCGCTTATATGAATAAACCTTTTGAGAATACTTTCTTCCTAAAATAATGCATGGTTTTTCCACCAGGGGTCGTAAAGTCACATCTTATTTTTGTTGATATTTCTGTTTCTAAGAGTTCGTAAGCTCGCGATTCCGTTTACAGCAATATCTGAGGGATTAAAAACCCGATTAAAAATCTTCTTTCTTTAGTCTGATCTATTGTTTTCCATACCGGTTACATTGACTTTGAATAGCTTTGATAAATTTAATTTGCGTCAGAATGGATTCAAAAGAAGGGCTTATTACACCCGAAAATTCGGTGTCATCTTTCTTGTTAGTTGTTAAACACGATGTCTTAAAACTAGCAAGAAGAGAGCATAAACGTACTGTACACCTTCAATGAAATTTCAAACACTCTAAATAACCCAAAATCAGTTTACGCACATTTCCCGAGCAAATTTTTGGCTGCAGGTCTATAGTACTCCAATGTGCTTTTTTCAATTTAAACGGTGCCTCATTTTTAAAAAAATGTAGTTACATTTTTGCATCATTTTCCTATTCAACTGAACAGCAGTGAAGAAAATTGAAACTCTAAATAATCACTTCTCACTGCACATACCCTGACAAACATGTGTGTAGCACAACGTTGAAGCACAGCACGATAAATTAGATCTTTAATAATTGAAAAGATTAACAAAAAAATCACAAAACGTAAATTTGTAAAGGTAGAAGACAGCTGATGAACTTAACTTCCACATGGAGCTAATGAAAAGTGTTTGACATACGATAATGTTAATATAATGATGAAAAAGTTATGAAATAATTATACATGAATTTCATCTTCTAGATTATTTAGTCAATGTAACGAATGGACAAATAGAATAGTGCGACGGTCCAACCTACAACTATATGTTTGCGCAAACTATCTCAAAGCCCCTATAGGAAAGACTGCCATAATATTATTGACATTCTTAGATTAAATTAAGTAAATAGCGGCAGTGCACAAATTTGGCAACAATAATCATGTTCAACTGCTTAATATAATCCCTTAATTAGTTACAAGTTATCATACCTGTCTTTGCTCTAATGGTCAGAATGCATTTACCTTGAAATGGTCAGACAAACAGAAGAACGCTCACAAACGCCAACATAATCATAATTCAACATACCAGTCCTTGAATAAAAAGTCTTTCCACAGCACGAACTGGAACGTAAGGAAAAAAGCCAACAGGCACAGTCGATGAATACAAACCATACATCAAACGGTCCGCATCATCATCTAGAACTCAGCCTAAGCACCCCTCTGTTGTACTGGCATTGATTTGCAGATATAAAATTAACCAGAGACATCCAGCCAAAGCTCGACCAAACCGATGAATGAAGTTGAACATACGTGGAGGTCCGTGGCATCATTAGAGTCTCAGCATAAACACCCTTGTGCTGTCTGGTCACACATCCGCAGGCATACAAATCAACCAGGAAAATTTAGCCATTGCTCGACCGAGTCCACAAATGAAATTGAATATGCATGGAGATCCGTAGCATGGTTAACAGAGGCTCAGCATTGACGCCCCGGCGCTGACTTATCATACATCATCAGCAGGCTCCTCCACAGTCATCCTGAACCAGCGTCCCAAGAAAAGTTACAGGCAACAAACCTCTCATCATAACATTCAGTAATGCCCCCGAAGGGAAAGAGTGAGAGCGACCGAATCTGTTGTACGTGGTTTTTTATCTTACCCTGGAACAGCAAAATCAAATTTACGTATTCCAAAATTACGCAAATGACCATGAAAGGACAGTGACCGAAGAAGAACTCCAAAGAACATTCCGAGCCCTAATTTTTCCTCTTATGCTCCTATCAGTTTACCCGTATAATGACACCTGCACTTCTTAAAAGTTATACAATACATTAATCACGATATACACTAAAATAACAGATTATTAAAGACACATAGCTGTTAACGTTATGTGCCGACATCAGCTTTTAAATCAGCATTGAATCGATGTGGCATGGTATAACGAATGTGCTTTCACAGGTCTACAGGAAATATTGTCTAAGCAGAAATGATGCTGGACATGCTGGTGGTAATATAGATAGATTTTAGCAAATAATATTGCCGCATCTAATCGCCCATGAATTTCCGAAATGTTCGTTAAAGGAGGATCTATCTGTATTACGAATGGCTCGCAAAATTTTATCACACAAATGTTCAAATTGTTTAAGATCTGGAGATTGTTTTTCTGTTTGGAGGTTTAACGACCACCGTGAGCAATTCAGTGGGATATCAGCAGTCGCCCGTCCCAAATTTGGGGACACTGTCTCCAGCGAAGGAAAAGAGCCAATTCTATAAGAGAAGTACAACGCCTCAACGGGATTCGAACCCGGATCCATCTCGGACGAATGGTCAGAAGCCAAAGCTGATACCTCTGCGCTACAGTGGCCGCAATCTAGAGACTTTTACCATCCATCTTGACAATCCCCTCTTAAGGCATGGCGCATTATTCTGTACGAAAGGGTTCTGTTTTTCAGGAAATTCCATACACATATTCTGTGGTTCTTGGTCCGCAATGATCTGAAGTTACCTCGCTAAATTCAAACCCTATTTCAGAGTAAATAAAGATAACAGTACGGTCATACATATAGACTCCAGACAATCGCACCGCCTTCACGAGCTTGTAATCGTTATGCAAGGATCTTAGATCCGTCGATTCGTGCTGTTGAGTCATTGTTATCTGTCGATGGGCGTTTATCAACAGAAAGCATAACTCATCAACCAAAATAGTTTTTTCCGGTCTTCAAGTGGTTCACAATCGTGCTTCCGTTTTCACTGCAGATGAATATTTCAGATTTTGTCTGAGACGATTGGTACACGAAAAGAATATCTGATTATATAGCCTGTACTGCGGGCCAAGTATAATCATATTATATTGTATGTGCCTAAACTATAATGTGCGGTTACGTGACGCAAAGCAGCCACGCTTTTTCGTCGTAAATTTCTTTTCAGCAGCCGTTGCAAAAATCATTTTCTCCTTGGCCACAACCCTGCTAGCTATAGCCTTCAACTTTCTTTATAACAACACAATTATCTCCCTTTATTTACCTATTTTATCCTTTTCCTCCTTAGAGTTTAACATAAGTCATATCGCCGATTGAATATCATTATTATTCTCTTCTATTGTAACACTCATTTACTTCGCCATTATTCCATACCGGTTTAGATATATCCCCTTCAAAGAGCATGCCCGGTTCTTTATCTTTTTTTGACATTCATCTTTTCTATATTAATTAATTGTCCATTCATTTCAGCAAACAAGAAAATGGAGTGCTCATTTTTTCCTTTTTAGCATCATTTATTCTGAACCTTGATACACTTGGTTCTTGCATATCCCACAGAGTTTCCCTTCCTGAGGTGCTTGCAAATGTCAGCGTATCCATCACTATCGGGTATCTTTCAAAGTTGTCTAAATCACAATGCATTTTAATATTAAGACAATTTGTGTTTCCTAAACATGTGGAAACTAAGAAACGTTCTGTCTAGGAAACACGTCAAGGTTACAGTAACATAATTAACAGAGAATACCAGGTGTTTCATTGCTGATGAGTGTTAATAATAATTTGCTTCTTTTGTGCACATGTTTCTTAGTGTTAAAAAATGTAGCACCAAGATTTAGGAATTCGTTACATCACTCTTATTATTTTATTGAAATACCCATACGTGGTTTATATAAGTTTCAGGAAAAATATATTTAAGGAACAGTTCACACAACACTATCATAAGGTCACGAAAACATGTAATACTTATTTTTATATGGTGAAGGAGGGCTTTATATTCTAAATTATTCCGTATATAAATATCAGTATCTATTTCAAAATATCAGTATAATATATTATAAAGTGTGTGAATTGTGAATCAGTATTATTGTGTAATATATCACAACCAAGACATAAATAATATACACTGTGATTTATGAATCAATTTTAATGTTTTATAAATCAAATGCTTAACCGAGAAGACTGTTTTTCCCTGCCTTCAGGTGATGTAGATGATATGCGTTTCACATTATCAGCTTCATTTCATACTCGACCATTTAATTTTTTTGCATGTATACTTAATCTTTCTCAAAACTACTGAAGGTGTAATACAGGGTGATTCATAAAGAAGTATACAGTTTCAACGCACTGTAAAACAGAACAATGTAAGACATTTTATGTTACCTGTAACAGAATTGTAGGGGAATGTTTCAAGCTCTTTTAGAGACAGTCACGTATGTTCTATGTGTGTACCTTGAGTCACACAACACATATCGAGCCGGTAATCCATTTCCGCCCAAACGCGAGGTAAGATATCTGAATCAAGTGCAGTGATAGTGGCTGTGATACGCTGTTCCAGCCTTGCTAGGCCAACAGGAAGGGGAGGGGCGAATACCTTGTCCTTTACGTACCCCCACAGGAAAAAGTCACAAGGTGTTAAGTAAGGACTTCTGGGTGGCCATTGGGTCAGTAGCATATTGTAGTCCGCGGCTCGTCCAATCCATCGGTGAGGAAAATACTCATCGAGATAATCTCACACGTCGCATAACCAGTGCGGTGGTACAGAATCCAATTCGAGAATAAAGTTGTCGCTGTCGTCCTGCAACTGTGGCATCAACCAAAGGCTTAACATATCCGGGAAAGAACCTCCGTGACAGCTTTCTCGTGAAAAAAGAAGGGGCAGCACAATTTCTTTTTGGACAGAACACATATACTTTAGGGGAATCTCGCACGTTATGCACTGTAAATCTGGGATTATCCGTTTCCCCAAAAGCGAACATTGTGCTTGTTTACCTGACCGCTCACGTTAAATGCCGCTTCATCAGTGAAAACAAAGTGATCGGCAAAATCGTCATTTTCAAAACGGTGCATTTCGGCCCAAAATTCGGAGTGCTTCGTCTTGTCAAGCTCAGTGAGATTTTGCAATATCTGCACTTTGTATGGAATCATTTTCAGATTCTTTCTCAAAATTCTCCAGAGAGTGTGCTGCGACATCTGCACTTCAGGACTCACCCTGCGCGTTGATTTTCCCGGGGTACGTTTAGTGGCGGTGCAAACGCAATCGACGACTTCTTCCGATACACGCGGTTGTTCCAGGCTGTTACGTTTGCACAAACAGCCCGTAATTTCACATGTTTTAAGCCAATCGTAGATAGATTTTCTGGTTGGAGGTTCTTTTCCGAATCGTGATCGAAATTGCCGTTGCACAACCGTTACAGATTCCGTTTTGCTCAATTCAAGAACACAAAACGCCTTCTCCACTGCAGAATCTGCCATTTGGACTGACTAGTCACGTGACGCGCGCTATTGCCTACGTCACGTCGCTCAGTAGGGGGACACAAACGTTATGAGTACATCTACCTGACGGTTCGCAGTTGTGGTCCTTGTGTTCAACTGTTACTGTTTTACAGCATCTGGAAACTATATACTTCTTTATGAATCAGGGTGTATATAAAATGAAACTATGACCAGGAGGTTAATTCAAATTATGAATCGGACAATACAAATAATTCCCCAACACCGAAAACTGCGCCCGCCACCACAAGAACAATTTTAGTAAAGGAGATCGTAGAGATTCTCTCTCTTACAGAGTGGCATGTCACGATTTTGAATCGATATAAAAATAATGATGCAACCTCACCCTTGTGCGATGTCAAGAGTAGGTACCCTTACAAGATAAAACTTTGTAAGGGAGAGCACAGAGATTCTTACTCACAGAAAGGCAGGAAGCTACTTTGGATCGATAAAGAAATAATGAAGCAACCCCACTCTGATGACACATTAAGAAAGAGTATTGCCCCATTCAACCACCGCATGAAAAATTTTAGTAAGGAGACTTTAGAAATTCCTTTTCGCAGACAAGAATGCTAGAGTTTGGCATCAATCACAGCTACATTTAAACATAGTGTAACTACTAACTATGTCTGATGTACAACGTGAGATATCAATTTAATGTTATCTCGCGTGACCATTGTTTATTTTATTTAAACATTTCTATTTTATATATGAATTCCGGTTTTTAGTTTATGTTATTCTCTTTCCTAGAAAGAGTCGACCGTTGTGAGTGAAAGATCCGCAGATCTTGTGTAATAATTTTTGCCTAATAAAACCGGATTATATTTATTACCCTTGTACTTAATTTTTTCTAGTTAACTCTAGAATGTCACCAGCATTTCATGGACTGAAGGTTTAGTCTGTACACGTTCCCTGCTGGTTCTAATACTGCATGTCTAAATCTTTCATATCAGGTCAGCTACTATTAGACATACCAAGACCACTAAAATACGTTTCATTTAAATTATAATTTTGGGAGGATATTAAAACGTTAAAAAGTTCGTAAGATGCACATTTCCCTTATGGTGCATTTCCTTTTGAATATGGATGGCGAGCAAAGCGGTGCCTCCTTAAATCAGTACTTAAATAATGCTCCTGGGGAATAATACGAAAAAAACATTTTAGCAGAAACGTGCCAAAACCCGTGAAAATCATTCACAAAGGAGAATCAACTCGAAAATAATTTATTTTTCGCCACACGGAAATTCTGACTTGCGTATGAGGAAAATCTCGGCCAAAACGTTTGCGCCTGCGTTTTAGGGGAAATACAGTACTCACGTTTACCTGTGTGACATTACTTGGGAAGATGGCAGACTAACCTAATATTTAGGTATTTCTAAATATACATTTTTGTTTTATAATACTCCGCAACCATTTCCGTAAGATTTTACGGATTCATATAACAAAGCTTTATTTAGTAATTAATTTCCTTAATGTTTTTCTTTACAGTGCAAAAAAACAAATGATTGATTCAGGATAGTAATCTCTCTTTCATAAGTTATATGGCATCAAAAAACATATTTGTATAATTAAGGAAAGTGTATTACGTTTTAGAGATGGGTGACGTGTGTGCAAAAAACAGGAATTACAATTATATTATTACAGAGCGAATATAACACATTTGTAATATTGTTTATAAAGTATGAGTATTATTTGCCAGAAACTAAGCAAAATCTGGTGAACCTACGTAAAACACATGATATGAAGGCTGACGGCAAAACATAAACTACATCAAACTAAACAGGACACTGTTAAAGGATATATGAATATGTTAAACACTGACTTTGGGAATACGTAGTACCGATCACTAAGGAATTTCGTGGAACCTTTAGATATAAGATTCTTAAGAAGAATCACTCTACAGGCATTAGTTCGGGAGCATGTCTGCATTTTAACAGCAAACATACCAGAGATCCTCATTAAATTAGCATATACACTGAGTGGCCACTTTATTATGACTACCCCCTCAGTACTTCGTTGTGTCACCTTTTTCCTTTAATACTGCGTCGATTCTTCGTGGCATGGATTCCACGAGATATTGATAGGTGGTTTGTGGAATCTGAGACCATGCTTGATGAATAAGCACTTTACTGGAGTGTGAGATTGCAGGGTTGTGGATCCAGCTGTCGGATGTCTCGCTCAACTTCATCCCACAAATTCTCAATGGGTTTGAGATCTGGTTATTGTGGGGCCACCTAAGCAAAGTAATCCCACCGGCATGTTCCTGAAACCAATCCTGTACGATACGAGCACTATGGCAAGACCCATTTTCTTGTTGAAAGCAGCCACCGCCATTGGGATAAACCATCCACATGACAGGATGCACTTGGTCCGCAACGATGTTTACATATGATGTGCCAGTCAGACGTTGATCTAGACGAATTAAAGGGCCCAAATCATGCTAGGAAAACATTCCCCAAACCATAACGTTGCCTTCACCAATTTGAAGGATTGTAGCAATACATTTCGGGTCCATGTTTTCGTGCTGTTTCCGCTAAATTCTTACTCGGCCATCGGCATGGTGCAACTGAAAACGGGATTCATCGGACCACATAATTTATTTCCAATTATCGACTGTCCAATCCTTGTGCTTCTGGGCGAACTGGAGACGTTTTCTCTTTTTAACTGCAGACAGTAAAGGTGTTCGAACAGGGCTTCGGCTGCCATATCCCATCAGATGCAGTATATGGCAAACAGTGCGTGCAGAGATCATTTGAGGGGATCCTTGATTATGATGGTTTGTAATTTGATGCACTGCTGCCTTTCTGTTGTCTGTTGCCAGTCTGGACAACCTCCGTTCCGCCCGATCAGTCACTAGTCGATGACGACCACACGTTGCACGTGGAGACCCAGTTTTTTGGCTGACAGTCCAGTCTTTAAACATTTTAACAAAAGCTGCTCTGGAACATTTCATGAATGCGGCCGTTTCGGTGACACTCGATCCATGGCTCCGAGCTCCTACAATCACCCCACGTTGAAAGTCCGTCAAATCTCACTTTTTATCCATCTCGTCTCCCAACAATCACTGCTCCTACTGTCGCAAGCACTAATCTTTCCCTTTTTATGCTAGCCTCGCTTTCTTGTGGTAACAGCGTGAAGTCATAGCTGATTTGCTTAACACTGTCAGGTGGTCATAATATAGTGACCACTCAGTGTATACCGTCGTATCAGAATAATATGGCCACTTAACAAGTACTGGGAATAACCAACCTTGGCCCGGATTAGAGCATCGAGACTGCGTGGCATGAGCGCAATAAAGCTTTGGAAGACTTCCTGAGCGCCGCACGTACCAATTCGGATTGATTGCAGCAGATCACGAGGTCCCGGAGATGGAGTGGTTTTGGATCGGCACCTCGAACCTGTTCATCCAAATAGTCCCACACGTTCTCTATGGAATTGAAGTCGGAGATTTCTTTGGCAAAGGGAGAACGGAGACATTGCTGCGATTTTCTCGGAACCAGTTACTTACATCCTTAGTGAGGTGGTACGGCGCATTGTCCTCTTGGTAGACGCCATCACCACCAGAATAAACGTCCAACATGAAGGCATACATGAGCTTAGCGAGGATCGACAGGAAGACATTGGCGTTCAGGGACGCATCCAGTTGCAGCCCAGATGGCGCAGTGTGCTGAGCGATGGCTTCTGATAATTCGTCCGAAAGGGATCCGAGTTTAAATCCCGCTGAGGCATGGACATTGTGTTTGTCTTACGGCACTGGTTTTCTCCCTTTCCTGGAACCAGTGGACCTAAACTAGGGACGGGCGACTTCTTATTGCCCATTGAGTTGCTCACGGTGGTCTCTAAATCTCCGAACAAAAAATAAACAATCGGAAATATATGACGGCATTTGTGAGAAATTGCAATGTATTTTTCTGATTTGTTATTATTAATAAATGATTTATGATTTTATTGTTTCCATTTCTGCACAAGTGAAAATAATAAAATGATATATCAGTCCCTGGAAGGATTCCTTTCTTTCTCAACATCTGAAAGTAATGCATAGGAATGTGTTAGAACAAGTTTCGATTGACGGAAACCATTTATATACAGTGTGGCAGGGACTGATCGCTAATGGCAGTTCCTATTTTCAAACTGGTGATAGAGAAGCACATTGTGCGAATGGTGTCAAGTTTTGATTTGTGGAGCATGAGGAACAACCGCTACACTGCCACCACAATACCAAAACCTCAGTATTATTAAACACTTTGTAGGTTTGAGAGGTTAGATCAAATTTTTCATTTCCAGCATGACTGGCAAAATTGGAACACATTATATAGGGAAAATGGTCTCAATTACATTAGCGTAGTGTCATAACTCTCTCTGGCTATCCCCTAGATATCTCTTGAAATTGATGTATAAACTCTGGAGTGAACTTTACTCGTATGATACTGAAGAAAACATTTTCGTTCCTACAAATTCGCATACAATGACTTTGTTTTGAAATTGTCATATTTTTTTAATGTCTTTGAAATACTCAATTAATCATATGTCTCCCTGCAAGATACTAAGCACGTTGTGCAATACTGTGGCAAAAATTTAGCCTTCAGTGAGAAATTACTATTATAGAAGAAAACGTTGGGTGATAAAGATGAAAATGACTGATTTTATGTCCTGCACATGTGTTTCGAACACAATGACTTGATGTTGGGTTTCCATTTCTAACGCCAAAAACAACAATAACTTTCTCACGGGATTGCCAGTTCTAATGACGGAAATGTTTGATGACGGCAAAAAAATGTTCCTATGCAATTGTGAATCCCTGACTCCAATCAGAAATATAAACGAAACATAAATTTAATTTAGGAAAAGAATATTTACATACGAAAAAATATCGCAATCATTTGCATTTGAAAGCACTCATGAAGTGCTGCTAAATATATGCAGGTATATATGTTGATGTTTTGTTTCAATTACATGGGTTTTTCTTAAATTGGTACAGTTATTCTGTAATATTTATACATTTCTGACGATTTATTGCGATAAAACAACCCAGAATAATGTGTCTGATTTTCTTCTTTAACGCATGTAGGTCTAGGACATATGTTCTTATAATTTTTTAGCACGTCTTTTGTAAAAAACGATCGTGCTTATGTTACCAGTTTGTCCGTCTGTCCGTCAGTCTGTAGCCACGATATCTCTGCAACTATTGGTCCAATTTGAAAAAATATTTTTGCATTGGGAAGCTTGAAATATGCGAATGATGATCCTTTATTTCATTTTTTTATGACGTACAATTTCGCCGCTAGAGGGCGTAAACGCAGATGAGGTCGAATTGAAACAAACCTTTTAGAAACATTTTCTTCTTAAATTAATGGACGGTTTCTACGCAAGGGGGCGTAGATGTATATCTTGGGGGTGTAGAGGTATAACCCGGTTACTATTCTAAATCTCCAATTTGAAAAATTATTTCTGCACTAGATACAGCTCCTGATGGGAAGTCGTTTGCACGTAATTTCAATTTTTTGTAAAAAATGGTTTGGCCACCAGGTGGCGTAAGTCTTTATTTCCGTTTTTTCATGTATTTGCAGCAAAATATGAGCTTCTAAAATCTCGATTGCAAAAATGTCGTTTGTTGACCGATACCTCTTATGTCGAGAAACCTTTTAGGAACATTTTCTTCTTGAAGCATTGCATCGTTTCTACGCCATGGGGCGTAAGTAGTATATAGGGGGTACTATGGCACACCCCAAAATCACATAAAAACCTCAAAATCAGGCATTTTTTGATTTTTCAGACCTCAATAATCACGAACATTTTAAGGCTTTTTATGATCAAAAACACCATATTTTCATTAAAAATCATTGATTTTTGGGCATAAAATAGTCAAAAACATCAGATTTTTGAAAATTGAAGTTTTTACTCTGTTTTTTCATAAAAACAGACATCATAAAAACACGCATTTTTGATGATATTTGACGACTTTTTTGAACAATTGCAATCATTTTGAGCTTTGAATAGCTTTGAAAGTGATGAAATGATGGATTTAGTGATCAATAGAAAAGTTGTAAAACAAACTACTTTGCAAAGTCCTTTTTAAAAAATGCATTAAAAAAAGGGGTACCCAAAATGGATACCCCTTATAGAAGATTAAAAATTTAGGAAGATAAAAAGTGTAGGAAGATTAAAGTTCTAATTCAAATGGAATTAAAAGTATGTTATTTTTTCAATTTCTAAGTAAGGTTTAAAAATGTTTAATTCTAAATAAGACATGACTTGTATGCTTAATTCATCATTCTTTTTTCCTGATGCAAAGAGTATTAAAGGTTTATCTGTGTAGGCATCACTATTAAATAATATATTCTCCCCAAGTGTAATTAAAACTTCTGATTTCCCATTAGTATAATTAGGACGTAAATAAAATGTAATTTTCATATCCATATTTTCACTCAGTTTCATATTTCTGTCAAGGAGATTGCTACTAAATTTCATAAAAACGACTGTTTCCCAGTAACGCATAGCACCAAGAGTATTATATGCTTTTTTATCTTCTTGAATTGTTGCATAACATTTTTGATTATCCACGTAATTTTTATTAACTGCGTCATACATATCCTGAGGAGATGGAATATTCACTAGTCTTTTATTTTGAACATCAAACTTTTCATCTTTTAAAATTAAAACATTGTTTTCTAAATACCTCTTATTCACTGCATTCTTATCTGCTGTAGGATCAGCAACATTTCCTATTCTTTTACCTTTTGCATTAATTACATTCCCATCTTGAATATGTAAATATTTTTGATCCAAATTACTTAATTCACCTTTAAGTACAGCATCTAAATCTCTTATTCTTACAGCAGTTTCTTGAACAAAATCTGAAAAACTACCATTAATATTTTTTTCTATTTCACTTTTAACTTCCAGATTATTCTCTCTCATTTGTTTTAAAACATATTCTCTTGTAGTAACATCATGTTCATCTATAGGTTCTTTACAATTTTTTAAATTTTTTTCTTCCATATCATAATTACCATCATCTGTTAATTTAAATCCATTTCCAGGAGGTCCAGATGGTCCAATTCCAAATTCTTCATAAGACGAACCAAAAGGGTACCAATTCATTTATTTAATCTAAAGTTTTCAAAGTTTTAAATTCCTTATTAGCCATATTAAGTGATCCTCTTTTTGTTTCATTCACGATGAAATAAAATCTATATGGTTTACCTGGATTTGATCCTAATCTCCAGTTAAATTCTAGTCTTAAATTCGAAATATTAGTATACTCTGGATGATTAGATAAGTTAAAATAAAAGATTGGATACAATCTCGCATAATTTACATAACTTATAAGACATCCACTTTAAGTATTATGAGTATTTAATCCAGCTGCTAATAATTCAGAATAACATCTATTATAATCTAACTGCCCATCTTTAAAATTCGTTTTATAAATTTCTTCTGGAACTTTTTATTATTACATAATATCCAGCATTCAAGGAGATCTAAATTATCAAAAACCATATTGTTCTGATTTTGATTGCTTTCTTTTTCTACATACTGTGGAATGACAAGAACACTTAACACCTCATCAGATGTAGTTCTTATATGACATGCACCACTTGATGTTGTTTGCTGATTACTTTTCTCAATTGAAGCAGAACACCAAGTAATTTCAATAGGTGTAGAATTCAAAGCTATACTTTTAAATTCAGCCTCAATGGATGGGTACAACTCTACATAAGGTAACCATAATTGAAAATCAGATATAATAACTTTATAATTAGGATTTGCAACATCTGTGTATAACATATCATTATGACTATTTCTTTGAAATTCAAATGTAACTTTTATATCAGAAATTAATCTTCTAAAATCGTTGAGGAACCCAAACAGTTGTCTTAAAGGAATCCAAAATTTTATTACATTACTGTTTTTTGTTAAAAGCCATCTCTGTCTAAATCCTTTATTATAAGAGGCATTTTCTTTTAATTTGATATCTGATCCTTTCTTTACATCTTTATCAGGATCATCTATTACTATTTTATCTTTATCAGCTGATTCTGATGTATCAACATAATACATCATATTTGTAGCCTCTGAAGTGGAATAATCTTTTGTGAAATTTATAAGTCCATTAATTTGATGAATTAATGAAGCACATTCAATATTAGAATCAGTTTGTTCTTTTCCTATAGTTAATGAAGCGGATCTAAACAGATTCCCGCCATTTACAAATGTAACATTACCAGTTCCTATAGTATCATTATTACTTTTTACTATTTTACTTTCTAAGCATATATAACCGTTACTATATAATATAGGTGAATTTGTATCTTTAATAGTAAACTTATATTGATCAGATTCTTTTACATTAGTACTATCTTCATTATGTTTTATATATTCATACTTAGCAATTTTATTACTATAATAATCTGGAATAGCTTTTAAGTCCCAAAGTTTTTCCATTTATTAGGATAAAAAACTCATTTATACCATTTCAAACCAGATCCATCCTGAATTTTCGTTTTAGCTAATATATCATTAACAGTTACAGGAGGTTTAGATAATATATTTTCAAGTTTATTTTGAATAACATTTTTAGCTTTATCTTCAATTGCTGATTTACCTAAAACTTCTAATATTTTTTTCCAAAAGTTTTAATTCCTTCAGTAAAGATATTACCACCATATCGTTTTGCATATAATCTATGTTTGTTATAATTCATTTATTAAGCTAAAATTAATCTATATAAAACTCTCATATTATTCAAGTCTATCAGTTCATTATCTTGATTCGTGATATACATTCGAATTCTATGAATATAATTTCGTCTATTAATGGGTAAAAATAAAGGATTTATTTCATCAATTTTTATTAAACTACCAGGAGGATTAGATGGCGTAAAGGAATACAAAATATCTGAATTAATATTATTATATAGAGCTCCTGTAATTACATCACAATGAATGTGTATGTCATCAACTCCTCTAGAAATGTTTGCCATATATTTTCCTTCCTGATGATTATCTTCATATATTTCTGATTCAAATCCTAAAATTTCATGTAATTTACCCTCTCTAAGATCAATTTTATATTCATCTTTTAATTCAATTATAAAGCGCTGTGTAGCGAAATTAGCTTTAAATTTAATTGGTGGTTCATCTCCAAATCGTTTTATTAAAAAGTTATTTAATTCCCTTAATGTGTAATTTCCATTATCTAAAGTTATTTCATGCCATAAACTACCATCAAAATACTTAAATGTATTATTTTCTTCATCAATATTGTTCCATGAAATCCACATAGACATAGATTTTAAAGCTATTTTTGAATTTTCATTAACAGGAATAGGTGGGACATATTCAATTGTAAAATCTTCTGATTTCTCAAAATTTTTTGAATCTAAAATTAACATTTATTAAGCAAAAAATCTTCATTATAACCACTTGGTTCTTGGGTAAAAGAATATAAAACTTCAACAGGTGATTTACCTTTATTCCTTTGAGTTATGTATTTCATACAATAAAAACCACATTTAACAGATGTTGGTTCTTGTAAAAAACTCGAATTATATCTAATTCCTTTATTAGATGTTTCAAGATATTTTACAATATTTTTAGGTATGAAAATGTTATTCAATTTAATGTCTTTATATTTATATTCTCCAAATGGATCAAAATATTCCACAAAATTATATTTAGGATCATTATAATAACAGACCCAATGAGTCCCAGGTCCTGTAGATATATCTAAATTAATAATTCCACTTTCAAATTTCTTAATCTTTTTAGGTAATAAATCTGATGTAAATACACCTCTGAATCCTTTTACATCTTTCATATTTTGTTCTATCGTTTTATTGGATATACCTCGTAATTCTGAAGAACTCCCTTTCCAGAATGTTTTTTTTAAGGTGTGAACCTTTCGGTTTACAACCTGATCCAGTTACTTTACTTAAAGCTTTATTCACACCAAAACTAGCAGCACCAGATAAAGCACCAGTACCAAGAGCTGCTAAGATAGGGATCAAAAAGGGTAAAATACCTCCGTTTTTCTTTAATTGTGTCTTACTTATAGTTATTCGTTTACCATTTTTAATTTGATTAATTTGAGTTTTTGTTAAATACATATCATGATTAGCACTTTTAGTTTTATCAATTTGCAATGTAATTTCTTCACCTTTCTTAACTGCTGATTTTAATTTGTTTTTCTGACCTTCACTCAAATAAATTCTTGATACAATATAATTACTCATTTATTAAGATAGAAACTTTGAATAATATTGTTTTACTTGCTCATTAGTCATTTTACCCTCTTTCAATAATAAATCTAGTATTTGAACTACTTGGTTATATACTTTCTTATTTTTAGTTCCCTTACATATTTTATCTGTTAATTTATCTAAAATATTAAGACCCTCACCCATATAGTAATTCCCCATTTTGAGAGCTTCTAATGCTCTAATATATTTTCGCACCTCAGCCATTTTATAATCGAAACGATCAATTTTTTTCTGTAATTTTTTCTTTTTTTCTTCATCTTTAGCATTATTAAGTGCTTTTACTTGAGGACCTTTTAGACGTCCGATTTCACTGATTTTTTCATTTGCTTGTTTTATTTTTTCATCAATCTCTTCATCAGACTTATTAACTATTTCTGAAGGTAAATCAAATCCTAACTTTTTTTAATAACTGATACATTCAAGTTTTTGTTTAAGTTAATTTTATGAATTCCTGCTTCTCTCTCATACATTTCTTTAGCATCTGAAATAGGTTCTTCAACATCTTCTAAGGCAGGAAATCTTGAAGATTCTGCAATTGGTTGAAATGAAAGTTCTTCAATTGCATCTTGAATAGCTTTTAAATTTTCTTTTCTAGATACATCTTGATATTCTAATTTTTCAACTATAGGTTTATGAAATTTTGTGATTGCCTCTTCATATCCTAAATCTTCTAATTGCTTTTCCTTATTTCGTTTTCTTAGTTCAGCATTTACTTTTGCTAATTTTAATAAATCTTGTATCACTTTACTCATTTATTTAACTGAAAATTTGCTTCCAAGCAAATTATTTTACTTCCAAGCAAATTATTTTACTTCCAAGTAAATTATTTTACTTATATAAATGGAAGAACAAATTGAAGAATATTTATCTTTTGCTGAAATGGCATTATATCTAGCTGAATGTTATTTATCTCAAGGAATACCAGCTGAAGACTTATTATTTGAAGCTGAAATGTTTATTGAAGATGCTGAATTTCTATTAAATAAATATGATTAAGCCTTGCAGCATTAAACTAAAAGATTATTCAGAACCAGAAGAATTTATAGATCCAAATCAAAATCCAATATTACCTATTCATCCTTTTAAACTTTTAATAACAGGATCTTCAGGATGTGGAAAAACAAATTTACTATTAAATTTAATATATGATCATTTAAATTTTGATGCATTATTCATATGTGCAAAAGATATTAACGAACCTAAATACTCTAAATTAAAAGAAAATTACTCAATGTTTGATGATATAGAAGAGGAAGACATTTTAAAAATAAAGGGAAAGAATAAAAATAAGTTATTAAAATTATTTAAAAAGTTTAAGAAAGAAACATTATTTAGTTCAGACATAAATGAATTTATTACTGTAGATGACTTAGATCCTTCATTAAAAAATCTAGTTATTTTTGATGACTGTGTAAAAGAAAAAGATCAAAACGAAATTGAAAAAATTTTTATAAGAGGAAGGAAGAAAAATGCATCCATTATTTATTTATCACAGACCTATTATTCAACACCTATTGATATAAGAAAAAACTGTGATTACTTTATATTTTTTAAACTTCAGCACAGAGAAATTAAACAAATTATTAGAGAAATTGATGGTGATTTTAATATAGATCCTTATCAAAAAAGTATTAAAAAACCTTATGATTTCTTCATTATAGATTTGAAAAATCCTCATATGAGATACAGACATAACTTTGATCCTATATAAATGGAAGAATATTTAGAAAAGAAAATGTATGTATACAGAAAAAGTTTTAATTACTATAATAAAATTAGTATATCACTATCAGTAGGCAAATTTATATTTAGTGCTTCAGGTTTATCAGCTTTTGCATTTATTCCTTTAGCAGCACTTTCTTTAGGAGCAGGAGTCATTGAAGGTGTTGATAAAACTCTAAATATTTCAGAAAGAAAAGAAGAATATAAACAAGCTTACAAATTTTATAAACAGATATTAAATTTAATAAACGCTAATTCAATTTCAGAACAGGATGCTTACGTTAGAGAAGAGGATTTTATAAAAAATATGAAGTATTTTCCTTTAGAGAAATATGTAAAACAAACGCAACTAAATGGTTATAGATATGTAAAATAGATTTACACTTAAATAAATGGAATTACAAGGAGGTGATATAGTAGGATGGTTACAAGATAAATTAAATCCACCTGAAATGCATATACCAGGGTACCAGTATTGTGGCCCATTTACAAAATTAGAAAAGAGATTAAAAAGAGGTGATCCAGGAATTAACAGAGTTGATAAAGCTTGTAAAAAACATGACGTAGCTTATAGTAAAACTAAAGATACTAAACAGAGACATATTGCTGATCAAGAACTCTTAAACGATTTAGATTCAATTGAAAACACTACAAGTGGATTCTATCCATTAGGAGAGAAACAAGCTAGAGCTGTTATAAAACCAATTATAAAAGCAAAGAAAACATTTGGTTTAGGAATTTCATCCTATATGTATTGCTTAAAATGCAAACAGAAAACTGAAACTAAAGATATTCAAGAAACAGTAGCTAAAAATGGAAGACGCATGGCAAAAGGAATATGTGCAGTCTGTGGATCTAAAAAGAGTGTTTTTTTAAAGACGTAGACCTTAAAAATATTTATTATACACCAGAAACTGGTTATTGTGGTATTAATGAATTACAAAGAAAAACTAAATTACCCAGGAAAGATATAGAAGAGTTTTTACATCAACAAGATGTATATACAAAACATAAACCACTTATTCATAGATTTAAAAGAAGAAGAATTTATGTTTCTCATGTCAATGACCAATTTCAAGCTGACCTTATAGATATGCAAGAATTTAAATCCTTTAATAATGACACAAATTATATTTTATCAGTGATTGATATATTCAGTAAATATGCTTGGACAATTCCGATTAAAAGAAAAACAGGTGAAGAGGTAACTAGAGCATTTAAAAAAATATTTAAAGAAAGAAAACCAGAAAAACTTCAAACAGATAAGGGTACAGAGTTTATAAATAAACAAACTCAAAAGTTATTCAAGGATGAAAATATTCACTGGTTTACAACTGAGAATATTGAGATTAAATGTGCTGTTATTGAAAGATTCAATAGAACTTTAAAGACTAAAATGTGGAAGTATTTCACAGCAAATAATACTAGAAAGTGGTTAAATGTACTAGATAAATTAATTAAGAATTATAATAATTCTTATCATAGATCCATTAAAATGACACCTATAGAAGCAAGTAAGGAAGAAAATGAATTAAAAGTTTATAATAATTTGTATAAAGAAAAAGAGAAAAATAAACCAAAATATCAAAAAGGAGATAAAATAAGAATTTCAAAATATAAAAGAGAATTTAAGAAAGGTTATCTTCCAACATTTACAGAAGAAATATTTATAATTTCCGATATATTGAACACAGATCCTCCGACATATAAAATAAAAGATTTAAATAATGAAGAAATTACAGGAACATTTTATGAAAAGGAACTGGTTAAATATGATAAGAAAGATGAGGTTTATAAGATTGAAAAAATTATTAGAAAGAAAGGAAATAAATACTTAGTTAAATGGTTGGGATATCCTGATGAATTTAACAGTTGGGTTGTAATTTGAAAAATTTTTGCAAAACGCCCTTTCGGTGGAGGGTCTATGCTTCATTTTTTGTACCTAGCCAGCCAGGTGGGCGTTAACTCTTTCGACCCTCCACCGCACACACTCTCTACCATCAGATGTTATTCACGCACACGCTCTACCGTGAACCCAAACTCTGATTTCAAAGTTTAGGACAGGGAGCCATTCTACCGTACCGAGATTCGAACCTGAGACCTTTTGCATGCATGCCTGACTCGCTACCAATCGGCCAACACAGGCCGATAAATTCTTGCTTGAAACATATATTTACGTTTCAAGCAAGAGAAACTTGGCGATGATCCAAAGTTGTTACGTAACGAAGAACTGCTTCTTTCCGAGGACATAATCGCTCCGCGGAGAGTATTTTGGCAGCTGTTCAACTCTGGTTATGTAAACATTTTCGCTCGCAGCTTATCAGTAATGACTACATCTAAGCAAGAAAGAAATTTAATTGCTTGTGCTACCATCTATATGTGAAAGAAAAAACTGAAAATAATTAGAACAACTGAATACTGACGAATACGATATTAAAAGAAAGTTTTTAATAAAATGATATCTAATAAATGAATTATTTTAATGAAGAAGCTAATTACCTTTCTTATTCATCTTCAGAAGAAGAACAAATTGAAATTCCTGAAAATTTTAAAAAAGTAATGAAACAAATAAAAAGAATGAAATATGATGAAGAGGAAGACTGTTATTATATAGGTTATAATAAATATTTAAAAAGTAGATATGTTAGTAGAATAAGATATTTTAATCAGTTTAAAAGAAAAAATAACCTTAAATTTAATAAGGAAGCAGAAGATTTATTTTTAAAATTATTGGATTTTATGTACTATGAGAAAAATTTAAAATATGTATATTTTATTAAAAAAAATTGTGACTATTATAATATATCAAATGATATTAAAATTAATATAAATCCAAAAAATGAAAAGATCTGGGAAGACTTTAAAGCAGCAAGCTTAAAGCAAAGTATTTTATAAATTTGTTTCCTAATAAATGGAAGACAAAACATGCACAAGTTGTAAACAAACAAAACCTATTGATGAATTTTACATTCATCGTCGTTATGGTAGAGTTGATCGTCAGAATATTTGCAAATATTGTCAAACTTATACTCTATATAGGAAACTGGTTTGTGATTGTGGAAGAGAATATACTTATGCTCATTATCAAAGACATTTAAGAAGTTCTTTACATAAACGGCTTTTGAAAATCTGTTTATAAAAATACCTGCCTATAAATAGTTACAAATTTTTTTCCTTATAAATGGAAAAGTCTTTGAAGCCTATTATTGTGCATCTTAAAAGTGCTCTGAATGCTATTAGTGTTCAGAAACTTAGAAATGCTTTAAAAAGATTAAATATCAGAAAACGAAATGTAAAAAAAGATGATTTAATTAAATCGTTGATAAAATATATTAGAAAGACAGGTGATTATAAGTCTGTTTTAGTAGATATCCTTGGATTAGATACATCAGAATATTTAGATAGAAAAAGAAAAATATTTATTAATCATCCAGAGAGAAGAAATAGAATTAAAAAATTATTTGATTCTTTTAACTTAAAATTCAAAGATAACAAACTGAAACCAAGAAAAGAAAAGAAAATTAAAACAGATGTAAATCTTGAAAAATTATTTAAACCTGATTATGACATTATTGAAACAAAAGGAAAATATATTAAAAAATATATGGTACATAGAAAGAATTATAGAGTAGCTGGAGTAAACATTAAACCTGAACAATATTTCAATATTTTACAACATATATTTAGAAAAGCAATTGGTAAAATTCAAGGTAAAGTAGATATAATTGTATATAATCCTAAACTGAATAAACCATTTCATGATAAAATGATGTATACTAAGGATGCCTATGAGCTATATATTTATAAATTATCTGATCAAATTGAATATAAGGAATTAGAAATAACTGATTGTATATTTGATTTCAATGTAATTGAATTACCTTCAGGAGGTAAACATATAAAGATAATTAATGATGAAACAATAGAAAATAAAAGAAGTATCTGTCAGATAAAAAATGATGATAACATATGTTTAGCTAGATCAATTGTAACTGCTCTATCTATTCAAAATCCTAAGCTATTATGTGATAAATTGAATCATAATGAATTATCAAAAAATGATATTAGATACATCAAAATGGGTAGAGTTTTACAAAAATCATTAGCTGTAAAATTACATGAACTATGCAATATTCCATTAGAAATATGTTGCTTAGAAGAGGTTAAAATATTTGAAGAATTCTTAGATATTCAGATAAATATATTTTGCAGAGAGAATTTTAATGAACGTATATATAGTGGTAAATATAAATCTACATGTATTTACATATTGAAAAATAGAAATCATTTCGATGTAATTACTTCTGTTAAAGGATTTTTAGGAAAAGAGAATTACTGTGATTATTGTCAAATAAGCTATAAAAGATCAGATCAACACAGATGTCCTCTCAAATGTGATAGATGTTTTAAAACAGATAGTAACTGTAATGGTGAAGAGATATTTTGTAAAAAATGTAATCGATTATTTAAAGGTGAGGAGTGTTTTGATAACCACAAAAGAAAAAATAAGAAAGGTGTTAGTGTATGTAAATGTCTATGGAAATGTTTAAAATGTAAAAGAATTATTAATCGATATGAGAGAAAACCCAAAGAGCATGTATGTGGTGAAAAGAGATGTAAAAATTGTTGGAAATATGTATTACATGATCATAAATGCTATATGAAACGTAAAGATGCTAAAGGTGGTAAATGTGAAAATGATTGTCCTAAGTTAACAAGAAATCGAAAAGATTGGTGTGAAAAATGTAGATATGAATATACTGAGAAATATATATTCTTTGATGTTGAAACTAAACAAGAAACAGGAACTCATGAAGTTAATCTAGTTGTATGTCAAATGTATGATGGTAGTGAAAAGATATTTGAAAATGAAAATGATTTTTGTAATTGGTTATTTCAACAAAAACATTTTGGATATACTGTACTAGCTCATTATGGTAAAGGCTTTGATTTTCAATTCTTAGCTAAATACTGTTTTAAAAACAAAATAGAAGTGTTTACTATATATAATGGAAATAAACTCAATTATATGCAGGCATCTGGATATAATATAAGATTCATAGATTCAATCAATTTTACTATGATTCCATTAAGAGATTTTCCAAAAACATTTGGGTTAGAAGAGATGGCAAAAGGTTATTTTCCTCATTATTTTAATAAAGAATGTAATCAAAATTATATAGGTAAATACCCTGAAAAACATTACTATGGATGTGATTCTATGAAATCTGAAGAGAGAAATGAATTCTTAAAATGGTATGAAACTGTTAAAAACGATACGTTTGATTTTCAAAAAGAATTTGTTAAATACTGTAGATCAGATGTAGATATTTTAAGAAGAGGATGTTTAGAATTGAGAAGATTATTCTTAGAAATCGCAAATATCGATCCATTTAAATATGTAACTCTAGCAGGTGTATGCATGAGTATTTATAGAGATAAATTCTTAAAAAAGGTACAATTGCCATAGATGATGATACAATTCAAAAAGACAAATATAGTAAAAAATCAATTGCTTGGTTAGATTATCTGTCTAAAAAGAATAATATCAATATTCAACATGCAATAAATGGTGGAGAGAAAAAATTAAAATTAGGTAAGAAAATTTATAAAGTAGATGGATTTTATGAAAACACAGTGTTTCAATTTCATGGATGTCACTGGCATGGATGTAATAGATGTTATAGAGAATCAACTATAAATGAACAGAATCAGATATGTATGAAAGACTTATAGAAAAGAACTAAGAGGATTCAAAAGAAGATTTTAAAAGCTGGATATGAATTAATTGTTATATGGGAATGTGATTTTAATAATAATAAAGAAATTAAAAAATATATAAAAAATGAATGGAATAGAGATTTCGTGGAACCTTTAAATCCTAGAGATGCATTTTATGGGGGTAGGTGTGAGCCTACTAAATTGAAATATGAATTTAAAAATAATGAAAAAGGTAGATATATTGATGTATGTTCACTGTATCCAACTGTAAATTACTTTGATAATTATCCAATTGGTCATCCTGTTCAGATATTTAATCCTGAAAAATTTGATAAAGAATGGTATGGTTTCATCAAATGTAAGGTCTTACCACCTAGAAATTTATATCATCCAGTGTTGCCAATTAAAGATGAAAAATTGATGTTTGCTCTTTGTAAATCATGTTCTAAAACTATCAAATGTAATCACTTTAAAACTGTTGTAGATAAAAAGAAATGTAAAGAATGCTTTGAAATTAGAAATAAGGAGTGTAATCATAAAAGAGACGAAAGATGTTTCACTAGTACATGGACTACTGATGAAATGAATTTAGCAATTAAAAAAAGATATAAAATTTTAAGAATATATGAGGTTTGGAATTTTGAAAATAAAACTGATGAACTATTTAGAGATTACGTTAAAATGTTTTTGAAAATCAAATTAGAAACAGATGATAAATGGTCTGAAAACTTTAAAAGTGAAAAAGAATATAAGAAGACAGTTTACAAGAAATTAGATATAAAATTAGAAAAAATAGAAAAAAATCCAGGAATGAGATTTATAAGTAAGATATGTTTGAACTCATTATGGGGTAAGTTTGGACAGAGAAAAAATATGAAACAGACTAAATACGTAATGGATTTAGATGAATTTTATAAAATTATATTAGATGATAATCTCAAAGAATTAAATATGATATTTATGAATGATGACTGTGTAGAAATGACTTATAAAATGAAAGATGAATATGTTAAAAATAACTTCAATACTAACGTTTATATAGCAGCTTTCACCACTAGTTCTGCTAGAATTAGATTATATAAAATGCTTGATAAATTACGTGAAAAAGTGATTTATAAAGACACAGATAGTGTTGTGTATATAGATGATGGAACTAATAAAATCAAAACAGGATGCATGTTAGGAGAATGGACAGATGAATTGGGAGAGGACAAATATATGAAATCCTGGATAGCTGGTGCACCAAAAGACTATGGATACATACTAAATGATGGAACTGTAAAAGGTAAAGTTAAAGGATTTAAAATGAGCTATGAGAATGAAAATATTTTGAATTTCAATGATAGAATGAAAGTAATAACAGGTGAAACAGATTACTTAGAAATATCAAATAATCAGTTTAAGATACAAAAAGATAGAAATATAGCTGTAGATACACTGAACAAGAAATACATGTTTGGATTTGATAAAAGAAGAATTCTAGATGATTTGAATACTGTACCTTTTGGATATGTATTTAAAAAAAGTGAGTAAATATAAACAATGAATGATATAATTGTGATTATAAATATTCAAGGATTTGTGCTCCCAAATCGTAAGATAGCAAGAGAGATAAGTTGGGTACACTCAAAACTGAATATTGGTGAAACAATATCAGTGTTCACACCTGACTGCAAATTAGATGAACAAGAATTGAATATCGTACGTAAGTGTGTTTTAGATGTGCATGGACTGAGATTTAAAAGATATCCAAATAGCAAAGAACTATGGATTAATAATTGTGAGGTAAAGAACTATATTAAAAACCTGTACCATATTTATGGTGGTACATTTGCATATAAAGGAGGAGTAATGGAAAAAGAGATGCTTGAAGATATTCCATCTGTTGATTTAGATATACCTAAATGTCCAAGAGTTTTAGGCGCCGGATGCTCTATGTATAGATGTATGTATTATAAGAATTATATTTCAAAAAATGAAAACTTATAAATGGATTTAATGGGTGACCTTAGAGCTCTATACTGTTCTTCAGATAAAAAATATAGTAACGAAATATCTCAATTCGCTCATTTTTGTGATGACTTGATTCATATGTATAGAGATAATTACAAGTTTTCAGATATTCTAACTATAGTTTATAAATATTTAAAAAAGGTAAAAAGAATAATTGATAAAAAAGAAAAAAACGAGGAAATTAAAAACAAAGGATTAGAAATTTTAAATGAGTTTGTAAGTTATTGTAATTTACAGTTCTCATCACATGTATTCAAAAACCTTTAAAAAAATAAAATCTTATAAATGGATGAGTTCAATAGCATCAGATTATTTACAGAAACACAGAAATTAAAAGATTTGAATCCTGGAGATTATAAATTGATGTCACTGAAAAAAATCCAAACGAAATTCGGAGATGCAACTATTGCAAAAATAGAAGTCAATGATGAAGAAAGAGAATATTATCTTAGAAAATGTCACGGAAAACTATCTGACAGTGCAATTAAAAAATTAATAAAGGTAATTATATATTCAGATTCAGAGGTAAAATTGATGATCTATATTATGATTATGAATTAGTAAAAACTTAAAAAAACGAATTCTATTAAAATGAAAGTTCACTTCGATCCTAATGTCATATATGTAGGAAATGAAAAGGTATATGGGAAACATATGCAGTTGATCGAGAGAGGTTCAAAAGAAGAATTACCGAAACAGAAAATAAAAATATCTTTAAAGAGAAATGAAGTACTACATAACAAAACCTTATATTATTGAATTCGTTTAAATCTTTGTAATATTTTTAATTAAATCTTGAATTTGTTTAATCTTCAACAATTTTTAATCTTTCTATAAGGGGTATCCATTTTGGGTACCCCTTTTTTTAATGCATTTTTAAAAAGGACTTTGCAAAGTAGTTTGTTTTACAACTTTTCTATTGATCACTAAATCCATCATTTCATCACTTTCAAAGCTATTCAAAGCTCAAAATGATTGCAATTGTTCAAAAAAGTCGTCAAATATCATCAAAAATGCGTGTTTTTATGATGTCTGTTTTTATGAAAAAACAGAGTAAAAACTTCAATTTTCAAAAATCTGATGTTTTTGACTATTTTATGCCCAAAAATCAATGATTTTTAATGAAAATATGGTGTTTTTGATCATAAAAAGCCTTAAAATGTTCGTGATTATTGAGGTCTGAAAAATCAAAAAATGCCTGATTTTGATGTTTTTATGTGATTTTGGGGTGTGCCATAGTACCCCTATATACTACTGGCGTAGATGTGTATCCTATTTTTGTGAAAATCTCTACTTCTTGGAGTCCGATTTGAAGAATTGCTTCTTTGTTGGATAGTGTTTCCGATGCAAAATGTTTCTCCTTTAAATTCTCAATTCTCAAGTAAATCATAGACTTTCCGCTAAGGGACACAAAGGTAAATTGCGTTTTCTGCGTTATTTCTGCTTCTAAAACTCCGATTTCAAAAATTCTTCCTGTATTGCATACAAGACCTGTTGGCAAATATTTTTCACATAATTTCTAATGTTTGGTAGAGAATGGTTTGGCCAGCAGGGGACGTAAGCGTTAATTTCTGCTTCTGATGTATTTGTAGCAAAATCTGGGCTCCTGAAAATCGACTAATTTTTTTTTCTTGGACAGATATTTTCTCATTTGGAAAAACCTTTTGAGAAAACTTTCTTCCTAAAATAATGCATGGTTTTCCCACCAGGGGACTTAAAGTCACATCTTATTTTTGTAGATACGTCTGTTTCTACGAGTCCGCTTTGAAAAATTATTTCGGTGTTGGTGAGCGTTTCCGGTGCGAAATGTTTCTCATATAAATTCATGTTTTTCTTAACGCACAAGTTTGCAACCAGAGGGCGTAACCTCACGATTCCGTTTACAGCAATATCTGAGGGATTAAAAACCCGATTGAAAAACTTCTTTCTTCCGTCAGATGCTATTGTTTTCCATACC
Organism: Macrothele yani; assembly: GCA_039090855.1. Lineage (NCBI taxonomy): Eukaryota > Metazoa > Arthropoda > Arachnida > Araneae > Macrothelidae > Macrothele > Macrothele yani. Next base: position 142,544,152 of record CM077034.1, read on the forward strand.
GGTTCTAGTGACTTTGAATGGCTTTGATAAATTTAATTTGCGTCAGAACGGATTCAAAAGACGTGCTTATTACACCCGAAAATTCGGTGTCATCTTTCTTGTTTTATTCTGTTTACCAAAACTGTACATTTCATATTTTCAACGTCTTAATATCATTTAGTACTTATTTGTTTACAAATTTAAAACACATTCATTCCCTGATGCATCTAATGGGGATTTAAAATTATACAATACCGTGAATATAGCGTTCAGAACTTTTTTATATATAGAAATTGATAAAGTTAATTAGGATTTGTTTTCTTATCTGCTTATCGTTATATCACTATCATATGTTAGCCTTTAGTTAGGCATACTAATTAAAGAATATAAATAACAGTTCTATTTTGAGCACTCTCCATGTGCTCGAAAAGAAAGTAAAAGGCCAAAAGCTCACCTTCAAATCAATTCATTATATTGGACTTTCAGTCGGAGTTCAATAAATATTCATACATTTTCAGGTAATAAACTAAAATATTGAAAGAATATTATTGATGAATAGTGATGGCGTCTGTTGAGCTAAGACATAACATAATATCAAATCGAGACACAGTGACCTCCAAAAGGTGAATTTCAGCTGCAAAACGTGCATAGAGTTACAGAACAGCATTATTTACCGATAATGTTAATTCAGAAACTACAGATCACGCAAATATACAGGACTATAATTTATAGTCTGTAGTAGCTTTGTAAACACAAAATATGGTTTTAACTAAAGTATTTCACCTCTAACTAAAATTACAAAATTCGATCAAATAGACCTATATTTAATTTCATTAGCTGACAGCTTTATCTAAGGCAAAAATGAGCTGAATGTTATATAAAACACGCTTAAAGTAATACTGCTCATAGATATATGGATTTAGAAATTTATATTGGTGTAGACAAGCTAACAAACGAAAAACGAGTCTCACTCTCCCTCTCTCTGTGTCTGTCTCCAAAATTAACGAAAATAATATCCCTTAATCAGAAGAAGGTGCTTCTGGTATATTTTCTATTCTCATGACATGTCAAATAAGAGACTATATGTTTGTAAACAAAGAATGAGAAATAGCTTTTGCATTGTACAACGGTGAATCCAAAGAAAGCCCACGGAATCGTCAAGCGTTCAAATCATAACGTAAAGGACAAAAACGGATTTCAAAGAACATAATGCGATGTATTATATTTTAGGAATCAAATGTCATAATACGAGTAGCTGTCCTGAGCAACCTATAAAAAATTTACTTGGAACTTATCTGCGTCATGGAACCGTTTTATTTTCGACATGATTGAATTACGTTAGTACGAAATGTAACTTTGCTTGTTTCTCAACAGTCAGAACGCCGTTTTAGGAAATGTGTTTGCGAAAAAAGCTAGAGAAAATAAAACTTTAATAAGTGCAGATATCTATTCTTTTTTCCCACCGATAAGCTAATGATGTATACTCCAATCAAAAAAAGTTACTGCTTAATCATGAAAGGATGTCCGGACAAAACATCCGTAATACAACTCTATCCAACGATGTGATACTTGTCCCAGCGAAATGGTTTCAGCCATAATGGAAAGAAAGTGTTACTGTAATTCCCTGTAAGCATTTCATTTACAGATCCAATGTCTTTACCACCCAAATATCCAGACCCATTGAACCATAATTTGTTAGCAGTCGATAGCAGTTATCGCAGTGGCCAAAAATGAAAGGATCAAATTTAAATATTTAAACTTCGTAAGAGAATTGCTTGAAAAACACCTCACTTACAAAATTTTCAAAATCGTCGCGTTTTGTGAACTGTAGTAAAAAAATTTCTTACATAAAACTAAACAAGTTAGTAAAATCATTCAATGCACTGCTTATGAAACCCTTTCAACATACCAGAAATATTTACTTAAGTTATTATTTAAGTTATTAGGATAATGGCTGTGGAATAAATATCGCTCCTGTGTCCTGACCTTTGAACACATTTCCATGATAATTAAAAGAATTGGTTCAGTATACCTCCGGAACAACATACTAAAGTTTTGTCCCAACAGAAGCATTTTTAGTAAAGTTATGAGGATAATGGTTGTGGAATAAATTTCACTCCTGTGTCCAGACCTTTGACCACATTTCGATGATATTCAACAGGACAGGGTCAGTAAGTCTCCGGAACAACATGATAAAGTTTTGGCGCAATCGAACGATTGTTACGTAAGTTACGACACATAAGTGCAATGGAATGGACCCCGCTCCTATGTCCTGACCTTTGTCCCCATTTCTTCAATTTTCAACAGAGTTCGTGCCCAGATGGTGCTTTACCACATACTGAAATTTCATCCAAATCGAATCATTTTCACGCGAGTTATCGTGCGGACGGGCAGACGGATAAGCAGACAGACAAAACTGGAGCACATACGCTTCTTCAACCTATAGTTGGAAAGCGTAAAAAAGAAGAATGCCCTCTTAAAAGCATACAAGAAATGATTGATTTCACCATCTTCACACTACGATGCTATTTAAAATAAGAATTAAGTGTGGCAAAAGGCTGACACACATCATAAAAGCCAACGATTTATACAGAGCACGAGGGGTTTCAGGAACTGCCTGCCTTCTTTATACAGAAATGCAGATAAACTTCCGTAAGACAGTTTAGAGTTTAACAGCTCAGAGCAGGTCAGGTGATCATTGGGGGATGCTTTCGAGTAAAGTTTCTGATGTCACATGAAATGCTGAAGAAATGTTTTTCACAAATGTATGTAACAAAAATAGTATTTTTGGGGACAAACAGGATATTAACACGTAATTTAATGTTACATGTTCAACAGCTAAACAGAAGATACTGCTGTCTTTTGTTGCTTTTAAAAGCTTGTTAATTGCGCATCAAGGAAACTAACATTTCCCATCATGTACTCGGTCATTCAAAAGACGATAGAGGAACAGAAGTGGGAAATTATGAACTGTTGAAGCGAAGTGGGAAAAAATTGCTTTGCGTAGATTCCTTAACAACCGGCCACTGTGTGAATATTTATCTTTGGGGTAGGGCAGAAAATCTGGGGCTTTATTTGTTTCAGTTACATCCTCCGCTTAAGATGTTATGTGATCAAAAGTTTCATTTATTTAGGAATAACGTTCTCTAGAGAATATCTGCATTTGTTCATATTTCCCAGCAGCTTTGTGATCTTGCCTACTGTTCAACAGTTCCGGTTAAATCCTGTATGTGGCTACTTTAATTTGATTCCTAGTAGATGCGCACAAACTACCTGACAGTATCAACTCAATTAGTTAAAACAACCCTGTTTTCGTCTTTTGCGATATCATTAGCTCCGTCTGAAGAAGGTTCCTTCGTTTTAGAGGGTTATTGGTTTTATAACTTTTACACAGATATTCATGCATATTCATTTATATTAGCACTCCAAGTCCTGTTTCTAAGTATTTCTAAGTGAAATCGCAGAAAACGATACTGTACTCCGTTATAAGAGGCCCTTTCGTGAACAAGTAAATGGTATGTAATTTAAAGAAAACATATTTAATTTAGAAGTCGAGATGAATCATAATATTCCTGTGGGCATTTCCTTAACGATATATTCTTTCTCTTTAAAGATGATATACATATTCCAATTTATTTTCGGAAAAAGGATTAGTTGCATACCTTACAGAAGTTGTAATATGCATACATTTTAGCAGTTTGAGCGAGAATTATTGAAATACGGATTAATAGTAATAGGTAAAAAATGATGTGTTTCGTGAAGTTAGCTCGATTGTCTAATGAATTAAAATTTGGGAACTGGGTAAAGCTGGGAACACTACAATTCAAAGATAGGCGACAATTGAAACGATTTATTAATAAATGAGGCTAAATACATATATTTCATTGCTAAGAATCTTCGTAAACCGCGGAAAAATTGTTAAATTGGGAGACATAAAGAACGATTCCTGTTAGTAAGAAGTTCAAAGAATTCTGTGAAAGATGCAAAAACAAAGCCATAGGTTGTAATTACCTGGCACTGGGGCTTCAGATCTCAGTCCTGCCGTTCGCCATTCCCTACGGATTACTAACATCTGCTTCTTCCGTAACTTCCGTTGATTGCGTTACATAATTTGTGGCGCAAGGATCACGGCATGAGCAATTCTGATCTTTTGAGTACAAGCTTAGATGGAACTTTCAAAACGTAGAACTTGCTGGTTCGATGCTCGTATTCAGTGTCCCATACCAGATTTCATTCTAGGAGAGCAAACTTTTTTCCGTCTCGTTTCTCCAAAAAAACCTTTTACAACTTACTTCACCACCAGTTAATGACGAAGGTGCCGGAAGCTCACATGCCTTATAATAATACACTGGCGGAAAGTGAAAAAAGAACACCAAGAAGGAGGCGTCTGATACCAACGAAATTCATACCGCATAATAACGGAATACAGAGGATAACGTGATCAAAGCATTATGGCAAAATACAGCTGTATTTGCTGGCAAACTGAAAAATAACATTTCCATGTAACATGGCTAGTACGAGGTTGAACCAGCCATGAACTGCGTCACACTGTGCAATTCTGTCATGGAGTCTGTCGTACAGATGTTGGATGTAAGTTTGGGGTATTGAGTTCCAAACATCCTCAACCAGGACGCGTAAATCGGGGACGGTCGTGGCTGGCCGTGGAGACCGGATCAGTCGCTGTCCCACGAAATCCCACACTGCTCAATGTGAGACAAATCCGGTGAACGTGCAGGCCATGGAAGTTGTCTCACACCCAAAAGTGCATGTTGCGTTGCACGTGCCGTGTGTGGGCGTGCGTTATCTTGCTGGAAAATACCACGATGGACCGACCTTACAAATGGCACAACAACGGGCTGAATGATGTTGTTAATGTAGGACGTGCTGTTTAACGTACCCGGTACAAACACTAGTTGTGTACGAGAGTGATAGCTGATCGCTCCCCACACCAGGAGACCAGGTGTAGGCCCTGTGTATTTCTAGAGGATGCAAGATGGGTAAAGACGCCCCTCTGTGCGTCTAAGAACACGCATACGGCCATCGGAGGCTCCCAAGCAGAATCTGCTTTCATCGCTGAACACGACAGATCGCCACTGCGTTCTCCAGTGCAGACATTGGCGACACCACTGCAGCCGTTACAGACGGTGGGCTGGAATCAGAGGTACACATGCCAGAAACACACGTGCTCCTAGTCCTGCATCTAGTAGACGGTTGCGGATTTTTCGCACAGTCACCTCAGGTGCAACGGCAGCTCGGATTTGCGTCGCAGTGGATATTCTGTTTGACAACTCCGCTCTTCTTATGCGTCGATCGGTCCGATCATCAGTCCGTCTGTGACTCCCGGTTCCACGTCTTCTCGTTTAGGAATTTTCCTCGGACCATCTACGCCACCTTCGTACCAACACCGATACTTCCCGTCCAATTCGCTCCGCTATACGACGATACGACCACCCGGGCTCGCGGAATCCGACTAGGCGACCTGGCTCAAAGTCCGATTACCTCTGAAATCCTAAACGTCTTCCATGTCCAGGCATTGCAGCTTCTTCAGGGTCTTCGCACGTGTCTGTACGCCAACGACTGATTTCATTCGCTTTGCCGTACTCCTTAAATACCACCGACGATAATTTGCATATTATGCCGTGTTGTGGCGTAAGCGCTCACCGGTTTGTCCCGAAATTAACATCAAACCTACGTTATCTCGACGCCATTAACATATGTAAATTTTATGATCGTCCGTCAATTCCTTCTTGTTGTTCTTTTTCCACTTTCCGGCAGTGTATATTGGTTTATATATGCCTTATGTGTTTATGAACTTTCCTTTTTATTTAAATAACGCAGGTTTATTTTGTTAAAGTTTCATGAAGCTTGTTTCACGTGTAGTTCTATGTGATGGCCTTTGTTTCCCATATTTTCTGTCATTAAATTGTTTTTTTTTCTAGAGGGTGTTTGCAGTCTCGGATTCTAGTTTTTTTAATTTGATATTTTTTCCTGCAGGTCTTCACTGATCATGGGACCGAGAAATCGGTCTCTATCAGTGGTTTAAAGGATGTGACGGATTTTTTCTTCATAATTTAGGTGAACATTTCCGATCTTGTGCTGGACCGAGGCAGTACAGGAAGATTTAACATTTTTGTCTTGAAATACAAAAATTGTTTTCGTCTCGCGAAATGAAGACTGACTGGTTAAATAATACTATAGCCAAGTTCACAAAATGAAATTATAAATCCCATGTTCCACCGGATGGCTTGTTTCAATACAGCTGAAACCGATATATCCAGCTGTACGCGCGACGAGGGTCGGGAATGAAACGGTATATTTCTTTAAAAGTTGAAACCTAATCCTGTTTCCTCTTCGTTCAGAACTGTGAGAAAAGCGTGGGTTTTTTCCTTCCCGAGAAATATTTACATAGACAGAGTTAATACCTAAACGAAGCCGAAACGAATTACAGCCACTGTTCCTCGTTACAATGGAGATCATGAAATCGAAGTACTTGTTTATTTACTGTATAATATTTGAGTAACGAGGACTACTTTTTCTCTTTTTAAGTGGTAAAGCAGAGTTTAAATAACAATACACAGTAGTATCACAATTATATGACCATCCCCGGGATCACAGTGAAAATATCCAGGTAGGTCAAGAGTGAACGTGACAGGATCGACCACACGGAGATAGACAGGCCAGGACAGAGGAGCCACAGTGCGCCAAGTGTGCACAATGGGCAGAGGCAGTGATTTCACGGAAGTACGAAAAGGAATAATCATCGGCTACCTCGCCAAGGGTGGAAGCACCTCAGAAACAGTAGACTTCGTGGATTGTTGGAAACAATGAAATCGTAAATCATATTAATGATACAGTATATCAGAAATGTAAATCGCAATTTCTTACAAAAGCCGTCATGTATTTTGTAGTTATTTTCTGTTAACATGTAATTTGATTACACGGTCGTGTCAGAACAATATGATGACCCACTGAATCATAGCGTAACCGACTAGGCGCGTCACAGAGTGTACATAACAAGGTCAAACATACAGTGATATAAGCAGCCAGCCAGGACAAATTAGCCACTGTACGTTAAGTAAGCATAATGGAAAGAGGTAGCTATTTGACGGATGTTTAGAAAGGAATGATCATCGGCATCCCCACCATGGGTGGATGCATATTAAAAACAGCAGACAACGTGGTTGGTTCGTGAGGTGCTGTAGTTGTAGTGTACCAAGAATAGACCACTGGCGCACGGCGTGACTCCCGACGACATAACTGTGGAATAGGTCATCGACTGCAGAGACGAGTGTCGCCTCAGTCGACTAAAAAAGGGTAATCAACGAGCAACAGTGCAACAACTGACCACGCAATTGAACGCTGTGGAGCCCAGGTGTGTGTGACCGCTGATAGAACAGAAAATCCTGTTACATGGTACTCATGGGTCTCCCGATTCGACGCTGCGTCCGTTTGCCCATGTTAATCCAGGTTAATCGGCAACGACTTCTGCAGGTGGAATGGAACTACCGTCATTAAACAGTGAAAAAGTGGAATAAGGTGGCTTTCTCCGACGGATCGAGGTTTCTACTCCATAGAAACGAAGATTTGTGGATGATATGACAACAGACACCCTAAAACCAACACACAGACACGCTTGTCGGTCAAGTACATGGCTGCGGTAGCAGTGCCCATGTCTGGGGGAAGTTTTCTTGGCATGACCTGGGATCGCTGGTCATACCAGAAAAACTTCCACAGGGTGGGTCACTGAACGCTAATGGCTTATGGCCATCCTGGCTAATCACATGCATCCCTTAATGTTGGACATTTACCCTGGTGATGATGGTGTCTACCAACAGGACAATGCGCCGTGCCACGTCGCTAAGGGGGTTCGTGACTGATTCCAGGAACACAATGTCTACGTTCTTCTTTGGCCCACGAAACCGCCCTATCTCAATCCCATAGAGCACTTATGAGATTATTAGTATTGTGGGGTTTGACGTGTCGTCCAACAACGACTTCGTCTCCGCGACCTCCGGGCTCTGCGGCAGTCCGAATGGGTACGTATGACTCGGGCAACCTTCCAGGGCCTCATAGTTTCCATGCCATGCTGTCTTGCCCCTGTCATCCGGGCCTAGGATGGTTATTCCCATTATTAGGTAGGTGGTCATATTAATGTGATACGGCTGTGTATATTTCAAAAGGAAATTTATTTAAGATTTGTGAGGTATTTGACTATACCAATACTTTTGTTGATCATAAGAAGTTGAATTATATCCTTCAAAAAAAAAAAAAGGAAATATAAACTTATAATTTTGGTTAAAAATGCTGAGCAATGAATCCATTACCGGTGCTTCTGGAAAAGAACCCCCGCACGGGGATAACTGGTTTTCCAGTTATTTGGGGAGCGGCGCCCCCACGGCCCGAGCTGACCTTGTGACTGGTCAACATCTGATGTCATGCCACCGCTTGATTTTTTATTTTGGTGCTGTTGGTGTTTGCAGGGACGGCTGTTCATCCAGCTGTTGGGGAGTCGCGGCCCCACGATCCCGAGCTGGTCTTGTGTCTCGCTTTTTCGTTTTTATTTCTTTTTTCCACTGGCTAGTTGCCCGTGTTGTATACTTTACCTAATCGCTACCACGTTATGTACTAACACCCCGGTCTTGTGGCTTTGTTACCCTCCACCACTAACTGTTTTATATTAACCGCTCAGTTCGTAGGTTGCTGAGATTTCGTTTAGGTTCCCTTCCAGGATTTGTCTTCTTTGGATTTCTTTTTTCCTTTTAACTGGTTTGGGTGCTAGACCTACCTGCATGTTTGCCGCGTGCGGAGACCCGTGAGGCGGAAATGGGATGTCTGGCGGCTGAGGTCGCAGGTGACCGGATAAGTGCCTCCTGTGTATCAACACTCCTCTTCGACCGGCTTCGCTGTAAACGGGAGGCTAGAGACTAACCCACCTCTAGTCAGAAGTCTTGTACCAAGTTGTGTACAGGGCTTTAGCGGCTTTTTTGTCGTATAGCACGGCAGGGTAAGCCCGGGGGCTGTGGGATCGTGCCAAAGGCGTTGGCATGACGGTACCAGGAGGCCGAAGTGTCCGCCGAGTGCGTGTGATCACAGCCAACGGACTATATCTGCAACGTTTAAGCTCCAGAACTGTGTCCAGTGTCATTTTCTTGGCTTGCAGACCTCCAGTTCTCCCTTGTAGGGCTCGGTGGTGGGTGGAGTAGTTTGCAGACGAATCTTCCTTCTTTTTTCCATGGGTAGAAACAAAAAACATAACTCCAAATTTAGGTCACCTGTGAATATGATAGTTGACAACGACTCTCCTTCGTCTTCTCAACCTACCAAGTCTCATACCCTTAAACGATCTTTAGACCATGACCTGGACCATGAATGTTGAACCTCTTCTTCGGCAGCTGTACCAGTCGCTCCGAAGCGTCGTCTCCTCGATTGCTGTGAATACGCATGCTACACACTTAGTTGTAGAATCCGTCGATCCGAATGAGAGACTGTCCACCAGATCTCCATTTTTCATTTCTAAAGCTTTGGACGCTGCAGTTGGCCCCTTGAAGTCTGTGAGGAAGCTTCGCTCTGGGGACCTGCTTGTCCAAACTTGCAGTGTTTCTCAGAGTAACACTCTTATGCACCTCACTAGTCTTCAAGGCATTCCTGTCAAAGTGGCACCTCACCCGTTTCTTAACACCTCTCGGGGTGTTATTTCTGAGTTTAATCTCTTGCCATGCAGTGAAGAAGAATTGGTGACTGAACTTGCAGATCAAGGTGTTATTGCTGCACGTCGTATGATGTTCCGGCGCGATGGTTCTTTAATTAAGTCTAAAAATGTTATCTTGACTTTTAACTCCCCGAAGGTTCCGACCGAAATCAAGGCTGGCTACTTGGTCTGTGCAGTTCGCCCGTACATTCCCAGTCCTCTGCGCTGTTTCCGGTGCCAGAGGTACGGGCATTCACAACGATTCTGTAAGAGTTCCGCTCGTTGCGCTAATTGTGGCTCCGGTGAACATGACGGGGAAGGTTGCACTTCTTCGGCCTGCTGTGTTAACTGCGGTGAGGCCCATGCAGCTTACTCCCGCAACTGTATGAAATGGAAGGACGAGATGGCGATCCAGCGCCTCAAGACCCTGGAAGGCCTCTCGTACCCTGCTGCCAAGGCCAAGTTGGGTATCCCCACCACCCGACAGCGTACTTTTGCCGCAGTAGTTCAGTCTCAGCCACAACCCGTGCAGCCCTTTGTTCCGCGCCCTGTAGCTCTCGCCGCCCTTGCCAAGCGATCTACAGCTGACCAAGCGACACAGGTGTTTTTCCCCGAGCTCCAGATTTTTCGAATACCTGATTCTGGGCCTTCTCTTTTGCAGCCGACCGTCTCTTCCAGTTTCCAGCCGAAAGCCTGCACGTGCGGCAGACCCGGCCGTCAATCCGCAAAGGTGTGCAGTGTCCATCCAACTGTCTCGGCCTCAGCGAGGTCCCCACCCTCCACCAACATTATAGAGGAACATAGGGGGAGGAGAGTGACAGTTCGTCCCCAGCCTCAACCAACATTGCAGAGGAACATGGGGGGAGGAGAGTGACAGTTCGTCCCCGCCCTCTGCCAGCATTGCAGGGAGTGTGGGGGGGGAGGAGAGTGACGGTTCGTCCCCCTCCTGGTGAATCATCCTTTGTGTAGTTGTGTTAACTGATAATAATTATAATAGTTCATTAATAAATAAATAAATTTTTATATCAACCTAATTCACTAACTTGTCTTCATAGCTTTCATCATCCTCTTTTCCAACTTTTTATCAAGCCTGTCTGCTCTTCATCATTTTCCACGTTTTTCAAAATCTGTAGCTAATAGTTCTTTGTCTGGCGCTCTTTGGCCAAACCTGGCCCTTGCGCCAATAAAATCCACCAACCAACCAACCAACCTGGAAAAGAACATGTTCAATGTTACGGATTTAAGGTTTCTGTTTCATTATTAAGCAAAAGAATGAAGTGTACGAATTCCTGCCCTATTCTTCTTTGCCTCATATCGCAGTATTAGACGACTTTTAAGGAATATCTTTTAATGTCCAGTAGTATCATTCTCCACAAACAAGACCAAATTCGTCTGACTATGTACAATACTCCAATCGGAAAGTTTTTGGAGCATTTAAATCATGCCTCTTGTCTTTCTGGTATTGAAAAGTAAAAACAACTTTTCATTATAAAATAATTTCTCGAACAGTTGGATTTCAAATTTCAGCAGTGTGATCTTTTCGTATTTCAGAAATGGTTATTTTATTCGGGTTTTTTTCCATGAACTCCTGCTGTTTCGACTCAATGGAAAAATATTCTGAATTTCTTGAGCATTGAAAGGCATTGTTGTTCCCTTCGGAAAGATGTATTAAACAAAATGCTCTCCTTTGACATACCATGTTGATTTACGGAATTCTGTTTTGCAGTATTTTCAAAATAAATTCCCAGGAGCAACTGTGGAATTAAAAAGCAAGAATATTGGAAAACTGTAAAAATAAGAAATATCTCTTAAATTACATAAATAATTCTTATTCAACCAATGGAACTATTAGAATAATCGACATATGCTACAAATTTCCTTTTTGTTTGGTTTTGATGGTTTCGTATTTAAAGCTTAAAGATGGCTGCTGTTTTGTGTATAGAGGAAGAATGTACCTAGAAATTAACACCACCTGTAGATTATTATTTAAAAGTAAATATACATGCATAATATCGAATACAACTTTCGTTTATTTTAAATAAGGCTTTTTCGACATTTGTTTTCCACATACCTGCGTTCACGCTTTGGGGTTTGGAACAGAGCATTTGTTGCCAGTCCATTTTCATCTGATGTTCCAAATATTTCGAACGTCGGCAACCGCATACACACCTTATCTGATGCGGAAACAAGAGCTTATTTATTACCTGCAACTCAGAGCGTCATTATTCACAAACTTATGTTTGAGACCGCGGGTTGTAAACAAAATTATAATTTACTCTTACCTGTAACGTATACTCTAGATTCAGTTTCCTTTTGATTTTACTATCTCTGGTTATTTTATTTTCCTATGTAAATTATCTTCTTACTTAACGAGATGTTATTTCTCCCGCTGAATGATATGTGGCAATGAGTGTAAGTCATGACGTGGTGGTAGGCAGTATAAATAGGCACGTTCAACGATACCAGAGGAGAGCTTTGTTTTATGTGTAGATGAGAGCTTCGTTTATGTAAGTAGAGCTTCGTTCATGTGCAAGGAGCTACGTTTTATGTGATTAGGTTCTTCTTCATTATTGTGATGCGATTCAACGAAAGTTCGGATATTGAGTAGTTGTGTGATCTGTGAAGTGTGTGTTGGATAATACCAGGAGTTCTCTAATAAAAGGTTTTTAAGTAAGTACATTTTTCTCAGTTCATAGTTTTGTCAGACCTCTGTCTGGCTGTTAGGTCTCTTTCATTAAGTGTTACTATTACCAACCAGCATATGACTTTATTTATCATAATTAACTACTACTACAACATAATTAGCAGTGAAAACATTTATTCATTATAATTGGCGCCCGAACATTTCTCGACCACGAGGTGTTGGCAATTAGTAACTATGTCTTCATTACCTGAGACAACTTCACTATTTCACCTTAAATCAAGTTTCGGTTGTAATGGTGTTTTCGACAATTTGCAAGAAGCCTGTGGGTCTCAATTTGATGTCAATGATTTGCAAGTACCCGGGCATTCCTCACCATTTCGTCATTCCCCAGCTTCCTATCACTCTGAGTCGCGGGTCGTACCTGAGGTATTTCAATCCTCTCACAGAAGTAAAATGCTTGCACATTTCGTGCCGCATGCGGGAGCAATTACTTTTAATGGTTTGGAAGGGTCCTTTAAATTTCTCGAGGATTTGGAGGATCATTTTGACTTATACAATATTCCTCAAGATTGCAAAGTGCAAATAGCAGGCACTTGCTTGAAAGATACCGCTAAGACTTGGTATCGGCAGTGGAAAGTATCGAACCCGGATTCTCGTTATGAGAATTTCCGAGCGGAAATTTTGAAAGTCTTTCCCTTCGGCCTCAGTCGAGCTGGCCTTGCACAACAACGGTTTTCTCGTCAGCAAGGACCCAACGATAGCCCTGTTGCGTTTGCTTTAGAAACAACACGCTTATATAAATTATGGGATAAACATGACAGTCATGTCGACATGTTGGACACCCTATTGCAACAGCTCGATCCATTTCTACAGGATTTTCTTGAGGACCGACACCCTGCTGCAATTCATGAATTCCTTCGCCTCATACGAACGTATGAGGAGCGACACGGCAAACATGGTCCAACTCACCATGCTCGGGTACCCCGGGAGGCTTATTACGAAAACCCTCAGCAGCGTAATAGGCCTAATGACTTTTAACGCAAGCGTACACAGGTGCACGTCCAAGCTTCATACGTCCCACCGCATAGAAGAGTGGTACACCAACCGCTTGTTTCTGAACAATTTTCTGGGTACAGTACAAATGCACAGTATGCTCGACCCCGTTCTAATCCGCAGAATTCGGAACGTTTTTATGCTAAGGGCACTGATGATTTTTCTGCCCGTGCTGAGGGAAGAAGTAATAGAAATGAAAATTTCAACAGACATGCGGAGTTCGCGCAGCAGTTTTTACGAAGTTTTCCTAAGCGTGAAAACTTTCCCGATACCCGGCAGGGTCGAGTTTTCAGACCGCATGATAATACAACCAGGAATCCTTTAAACTTCTAAAGGAAGTAGACCAAGAGTCGGTACTGCTTCCTGATACCAAGCATTTTGACCCTAACATAGTATTATTGACTGTTCATACTCCTCAGTTGCCTGATGTGTTATTGAAAATTGAAGATATTATTGTCGAGACAAAGTTCGACACTGGTTCTGAAATATCAGTCCTAAATACGAGGTTTTGCACTGAAAGTGTTCCTGCAATCCACGTCCAGCCTGCGACGCAGTATTTTCGAGGTGCAAATAACGAAATATTCAGTACCACAGGAACTGTCACATTATCTCTAGGGCTGGGAACAGCTCGTTTTAATCATTCTTTCCTGCTCATAGATGACCTACCTGTTAAATGTCTAATGGGCATGGACTTTATCAATACTTTTCAAGTTACCCTGAATTTCGTACAACATGTGATTTCCTTTCTGGAACCTGTCGAAGTGATTCCTAAGGATCCTATAGACATAACGAATTTGCTACTGAGTAACCAACTGAATGAGAGGCAACGAAACCAGCTTTCTCTACTTTTGTAGGAACGACTTGGTTTATTTTCCGATCAACCTGGTTTCACACAGGTGGTTTATCACGTCATTGACACTGATGGTTCGAAACCGATAGCGACGAAACCTTTCCCTTATGCTAGCAATAAAAAACAGGAAATGCAACGTCAAATTTCCCAGATGATTAAACAAGGCATAATAAGGGAATCAACAAGCGCCTGGGCCGCACCTGCTTTTCTTGTTCCAAAGAAACAACCCAACGAATTTCGTTTCGTGACAGATTTCCGCAAGCTAAACCAAGTCACGAAAACGATCAATTATCCACTACCTGTCATTTCGCATATTTTGCATGACCTGTCATCAACTAAATTAATGTCAACCTTGGATTTGGCGAGTGGATATTGGCAGGTGGCGGTACATCCACACTCCGTCGATAAAACAGGCTTTGTGACTCTTTTTGGGGCTTATGAATACCTGCGTATGCCCTTTGGACTAGCTTCTGCACCTGCTACTTTCCAAAAGCTTATGGATACGGTTATCAGGCCTGTTCTAGGTCCCCATGTGCATGTATATTTGGATGACACTATTATTACATCCGAGACTTTTGACGAGCACCTTTCTCTGCGCAAACAGGTGTTCCAACTCATATACAATGCAGGCTTGACGTTAAAACCTAGTAAATGCCAGATAGCGAGGGACGAGATTGTATATCTGGGGTTGAAAATCACTCCCCATGGCTTATTTACGGATAATGAAAAAATCAGGCCTATTGTTGACTTTCCTCGACCAAAAACAGCTAAAGAACTATCACGCTTTCTGGGAATGACCGGATGGTATCAGCAGTTCGTCTCCGCTTATGCTACACTCTGTGAGCCATTGTATGCTTTGAAACGTAAATACAAGACGTTTGTTTGGACACCAGTATTAGCTTTCCCAGATCATACTAAGGAATTTGATATTTACACTGACGCATCCGGAGTTGGTGTTGGTTGCGTTTTGTCACAAGCTGGGCATCCAATAGATTTTGCGTCCCGTACTTTAGCCAAAGCTGAACGCAGTTATTCAGCTACGGAACGCGAATGTCTTGCTGTAGTATATGCTCTTGACAAATATCAATGTTATCTCAACGAATTTACAGTTAATATTATTACGGATCATTCTGCCCTTCAGTATTTGAATTCTGCTAAGCACCTCTCTCAAAGACTTATGAAGTGGGCTCTTAAGTTACAAGAGAGCAATATCAAAATTTCGTACCAGCCAGGTCATAAGAATCAATTACCGGATGCTTTGTCTCGCGTCCCGATCAGTGGGGTCCCCACAGAAACTTCTCCTGGATGACAGCCTTTACTTTTAATAGCTGATATAACATCCAGAGAGCGGATAATGGCAGAATTAGTAAATGATCCTGATTTTGGGGATATCTATAATTTTTTGCTTGCGGGTTCACCACTACAAAGTGACCCTTCTCTGGCTGGGAGGTCACAGCATTTTGAAGTCATAGAGGGTCTTCTTTACTATACGAAATCTAGGACTACTAGGGCAGAGTTTCGCCCATGTATTCCGCGAACACTTAGAATGGCCCTTTTAAACGAATTTCATGACAAACCTATTGCAGGCCATTTAGGTATTCGCAAGACCCGTTGTCAGTTGCGGGATGTTGCCTATTGGCCTGGCATGTACCAAAGTGTGCTCGCATACGTTCAATCATGTCACTTGTGTCAGATTAATAATTACCGTAATGTAAGACCGGCCGGTCACTTGAAATCTAGTTCAAGTTATCATGTTTTTGGCATTATTTCAATAGATTTATTGGGACCTTATCCTTTATCTGTTAAAAACAAAGCTCGTTACGTTTTAGTACTAACTGATAATTTTTCTAAATGGGTTGAAGTTTTTCCCATTAAAGCCGCTACGGCAGAAGTTATTTGTAATGTATTAGTTAATGAAGTATTCTCTAGATATGGTGCACCTGATAAAGTAGTTTCGGATGATGGTCCTCAATTTATTTCTGATATTTTTGAAAGAATGTGTGCGAGACTACACATTAATCATAAATTCATTTCCCCATATCATCCCCAGAGTAATCCCGCGGAACGAGTAAACCGCACGCTAGTTAAAAATGATTGCTACATTTGTCATGGATCATCACGAGCGGTGGGATGAACATCTTGAGCTTTTTGTGTTCGCCCTCCGCTCGACTGTTCACGAATCTACTAAATTTACTCCTGCAGAACTTTTTTTGGGTCGAAAAATTAAGACGCCTTTTGAAAATTTAACGGGGATTATCTACGAACTAAACCAGTGACCAACTCCGCAATCAGTACGAATCATGGCTGAGAAAGCTCGTGTTGCAATGATAGGAGTACAAGCGGCTCAAGCAAGATACTATAATACTAGGCGTAGAGAACCAGATCTTGTCGTTGGAGATCTCACTCTCGTGGAAACGCACTTCCAGTCTTCTGTTTCTCATACTTTAGTACAGAAATTTGCACCCAGCTACGAAGGTCCATACCGGGTGGCAAATGTGTTTGAAAATAACATTATCCTTGAAAAACCTGACAGTCAATTTCAATACGTACACGTTGTTCAGTGTCGCAAGTATCATGAACGAAATATAGACTTTATAATCAACCCTACTCAACCTTCTGTTCCACAGACTCAAGAGTCTATATCTCACGATCAACCTCCAGAAATTTTGGACGAACCGACGAACCTTTTTGAAGAATCTCCAGTGATTTTTTTTCACCCTCCCCTCCACAAGACGGGCTTCCAAGAACGCAACCTTATTCTACTATAAGACGAAGGCTCGAATCAAGTTCTTCAAATTCTAGTATCGTTTCTTTCCCTCCAACCATTGCCAAGACTATTGCTGCACCATTCCCTAATAACTATGCACCAACACAAGCTCCTACTTCCTTGAATACCTCGTCAGAGAGTATTCCTATAGGCAGGAATAAACATCGCCCTGCACGACAACTAACTTACAGCAGCGACTCAGAGTCATCAAATATTTCTGTTTTATCAGATATAGACACTAGTTTGACGATTCCTAAACGTCAGACCCAAATTACAAACCGTCCAGCAACACCAAAAGCTGGTCGGAAACGCAACTTGTCTCAGCAATCTGCTTCGCCGCAACAGCGACGAAGGCAGAGATCCTTGCATCCGCCCGGGTTTCGCACCTGGAACCTACGCTCAGGGCAAACAGGGCCGATGCCTGCTTCTACTCTCATGCCCAGAGGTAGAAAGCGAAAACAAACGATGTGGCCGGAGCCACGTCCCTTCAAAAGAATGCTGGAAGGACAACACGGGCCCCAGCACAAAGGGACAACATATCAAAAGCCTGGGGGAGCCCGTTCCTGTCAGCCGCAGGGATTTCCTGACCGACAGTCATCAGCCGTTCCTGGCCGACGGACTTCAGCCGTTCCTGACCGTTCCTGTCCGCCGCAGGGATTTCCTGACCGACAGACTTCAGCCGTTCCTGATCGACGGACTTCAGCCGTTCCTGACTGTTCCTGTCAGCCGCAGGGATTTCCTGACCGACAGACTTCAGCCGTTCCTGACCGTTCCTGTCTGACGCAGGGATTTCCTGATCGACAGACTTCAGCCGTTCCTGACCGACAGACTTCAGCCGTTCCTGACCGAACGACTTCAGCCGTTCCTGACCGTTCCTGTCAGCCGCAGGTATTTCTTGACCGACAGACTACAGATGTTCCAGATCCATTCAAGTCCCTGAAAAGATCGACGCCACCTGAATTTACCTGTCCGATTAGGCGTGGAAAACGTTATCGCACTAGAGTTTTTTATGCGTCCTCGAAATAAGTAAGTTCTCGTGGACAGGTTCTTTTCTCATTCTGTTGTTTTTCCTGCACGACCAGTTGGCATGTCAGAATTTTTCTTTTCGTGTGGACCTATGCATTCCTTTTGTGTATATATGTGTTTTTTTTTATATTTCTTCTATGTCCGTCTACTAATCCAATTGTTTTTATATATATCTATGTGCTTAGGGGTAAAATAGTAAAAATTGTTACTGTTAGGCAGCTACAGGCAATCTTCGCTGCTGATACAGTTGGTTTGTAATCAGCGATAATATGAGGACGTAATTTGAAATTAAAAAAGTGATTCCTGCTAGGCAGAATAAAAGTAAGGTATGCCGATGCAGGTTTGTTCTGTTTAAGTATAAAAAGTGTTTCCTGCTTCACAGACAAATGCTGCGGTCACAGATTTTCTGATTTTGTCATGCCAAGTTTAATATTGTACATACTGCTGATACCAAACAACAACAAAAAAGAGGTCGATAAACGTCATTCAGCGCAGTGTAAGACATTACACTCAAAATTTGATAGGTTTTTCGGACAAAAAAAAAAAAATTAAGGGTGAGATAATGTAACATATACTCTAGATTCAGTTTGCTTTTGATTTTACTATCTCTGGTTATTTTATTTTCCTATGTAAATTATCTTCTTACTTAACGAGATGTTATTTCTCCCGCTGAATGATATGTGGCAATGAGTGTAAGTCATGACGTGGTGGTAGGCAGTATAAATAGGCGCGTTCAACGATACCAGAGGAGAGCTTTGTTTTATGTGTAGAGGAGAGCTTCGTTTATGTAAGTAGAGCTTCGTTCATGTGCAAGGAGCTACGTTTTATGTGATTAGGTTCTTCTTCATTATTGTGATGCGATTCAACGAAAGTTCGAATATTGAGTAGTTGTGTGATCTGTGAAGTGTGTGTTGGATAATACCAGGAGTTCTCTAATAAAAAGTTTTTAAGTAAGTACGTTTTTCTCAGTTCATAGTTTTGTCAGACCTCTGTCTGGCTGTTAGGTCTCTTTCATTAAGTGTTACTATTACCCACCAGCATATGACTTTATTCATCATAATTAACTACTACTACAACATAATTAGCAGTAAAAACATTTATTCATTATATACCTTTATGTCAATTTTTTGTGGTTTCAAATATTTAATAATTTTTTCTATGATTAATCAACTACGCATCTATCGTCTTAGAAGTGTTCTGTGCACTACACATTGGGATCTACGTAGTGGTGAATTGTCGTTAAGGCCAATGGTAAATTATACGAAACTCCCTGGTTTGACCGTTACTGAAGAAAACAATTTCTGCGACGATTAAAAAAGCAAACGAATGTTGTTTTGTTTGAGAAACGGTGATTAGAATCAAAGTGTGGAATCTCATGGATGTTTGATAGAAAGTTTACTGCTATTTACTGTAAGTCAAATGCATTTTAGGAACAGCTATTCTTTATGATTTCAGGTAGATGTAAGGTCATTTTTGCAGAAATGTCTTTTAAGTTTTATTAACTGAGGAAAATTTTGCTTGGTTTAAAAAAGGCTACTGTTACGAGCTGCCTTAGAGTTCTACTAATCAATACAGTTTTTTCATGAGTAGCAAATTGTTAAATTTTCCTGAAGTCCGTTGCATCGTTGCACCAAAGTCATATTATTTACGCCAAACGTAACTAAGGCTCGGAAATAATTAAAACATTTCACAGCAGAATGATGAACTCCGAAACCAAAATCATTCTATTTCTCAAGATGTCAGCGTTTTCGGCTATGATGTGGTAAGTACCTGGTTGAGTTAGAAAAATAAAAATGATCATTTGTTTAGACGCTCTTGAGCCCAATGCAAACGTCTCGTTGAAAAGCAGCTCTCTCAATTTTGATGCTTAATCAAAAGCCGTGGTTAAGTTTAATTATGCTGCCGAAAAACATTGGCCTTGTGGATGTTGTATTTACTTAAGTTTTTGAACATAAATTTGAAAGCTGTGCTTCTATTTACACGGATGCCCCCTGCCAAGTATTTGTTTTTGGAAAGTACTTCATATGGCATTTAAGTTAACAAGTCTTGGAAATATTTACCACAAACAAAACGTTGGCAACTCGATAATCTAATGAAGGATATTCATATGAATTTGAATCCTTTATGAAGCACCGAAAATGCAGGTGGCCATCGGAATCAAAAATATCTACTTCAATATATGGATGCGTAAAACCTGGTTTTTCCACGTCACTTGAAAAGTTTCAACAAATCTTTTTCTGGTGTTATTTTTTCATAAATATTGATTTTTTCTCAGGAAAATTGGGTGATACGAAATATTTTGTTTGCATGCTGTGGTGTTATTTTGAGACATTCTTCAATAAATTGACCTGCTGCAACCATAAGCGTTCGCCTTATGTCTGTCGCAAAATAATATTTTAACTCGAAATAATCATATTTAATTTCGTGAAGTATACTAATTTCATTTTTGATGTAGGTTGGGTGCGGGGCTTCATATTTATTAAAAAACAGAAATGAGAAATGATGTTCTCTCAAAATTTCAATTATGTCCATCTCTGTAT
Source organism: Macrothele yani (assembly GCA_039090855.1). Classification (NCBI taxonomy): domain Eukaryota; kingdom Metazoa; phylum Arthropoda; class Arachnida; order Araneae; family Macrothelidae; genus Macrothele; species Macrothele yani. Next base: position 142,564,699 of record CM077034.1, read on the forward strand.
CAATTTCCACATTTAGGTAAAAGCCGAAATTGTAATGGACAGCAAATCAGTTAAGTAGCCAACACGTGTTAATTTTAAAATTTTGGCTTCGTCCTATGCATGATCTCTCTTTTACGTCACTTAATCACTGATTTTCTACTCACTGTTTCATTTCATGTAGTGCATCTGTAGTTTAATCTGTGTATTTTTATTAAAGTATAATGTTAAGATTTGACTTGATGATCGCCATGTTTTCACGATGACGGGATCGCACACATAAAGTGAAAAATATTATAACATGTATAACAACAGATTTTACGATTGATCTTGGATTTCCGCGGTGAAAAAAATCTTTCTTTCTTTTACAAATTCATATCTTCTAAAATTTTAGTTGTATTATTAAAATAAATGTTTATTTTTCTAAATACAGATAATTGTGGCATATGATTCCACAATCTATCAGTTACACACAGCTTATTAATTCACCACTATGAAGTGTGCAGTATATAAAATAAAAAATGAAATAGATATCGAAGAGATTTAAAAAAAACATTTAGTTCTTTAATTCTTGGTTCAATTGGTTCCAAGTACGGTCAACATGTATTGACGATGAACAATATTTCTTTTTAAAATCCTTTAAATTATATGGAAGCAAATTAATGTGGAAGAACTGTATACCAATTATGTAATAAATAAAATAATACTAGTAAATCGATATTTTTGGCGCGGGAATATGTTCCTACGACAATAAGTCGGATTAATAGGTTTGCTATTTATTATTACATTGACGCAACTCTTTACTGTCCGCAAGTTTTGTGGCTTACACATGTAATACTGCGCATTGAAAAGTTCTAAGCTTGTTCGAATCTGAAACGATCAAGTTTCATTGATCCTGAAAAGACTGATGAATTGTTCACAATAAATGGAAGGAACCCTTTTTGAACGGCACTTGTTTCATTTAGGAATAAGGTACTGCTGCCGAAAACAGCTGAGCCTGATGATTAAACTGCGCACTCAGAAGTACAAAATAATAAATGTGTAGCATTTAATAAATGTAATCCACAATAGAAACTACTTTAGCTCTATAAGTCTGCCTTCCTGAACATTTTAAGCATAGCAAAATTACGGTAAACTCCGAGCTAGATATCAGGCAGATTTAGGAAAGGTGTTAATTACTTACGTTACGATATTTTAGATTTCGCTAGTGGCATCACAGAGAAAAGAGTTATGCTGATAAATTCACGTATGTACGGTTACGGGAGCTTGGTAAATTCGACTCCACTAACTTGCGAAAGGGAAATTATTCCACCTTATAAAACCTATCTGTACATCAAGATACGTTCACGAGAATCTGACTGTTATCCGAATCTTTGCAATAAAGCACAATTAAGCTAGACATTTCTCCACCTGATGTTCTCAGTCATAATGCATGTGGCCTTGGTAGGTCACGTGGGAGGTTTCAAGGTAAAGAAGAATAAAGAACATTTTGTCTTGCGGTAGATATTATGCTGTGCGAGTCTATGATTTCACGAGCTACTGATGTATTTACCCATACTGTTTATTGCAGCATAATTTTACCTCATATGTGTTTACGGCTAAAACCATCGGCCCTAAATTAGCGACTGGCTACTGCTTGTAGCCCACTGAGTTGCACACGTTGGCTGTTAAACCTCCAATAAAAAAGAACTCCAAAGCTCCTGCCAGTGTTTCAACTATCGCTGAAGCATTAAAAAACTGATGAGCACTTCTTAACCTCAGAACGAATGTTTGAAATGCTTCTGGTGAAATGTTATCTGCACTTCGTTTGCTCTTAATCTCAGTAAATCTTCAATGTGTAGTATACAAAAGAAGGCTGACACGATTTATACTCCTGTGATAAAGATTACACGATGATAAAAAATCGATTAACGGATAAGATGCACCAAAATTACCGATAAGAACACGAAATGTTGATCACCGATCTATTACAAAGTTTCCTGATGTGTTGAAAGCAGTGATCGACGAAACACACACCACACCAAGTAAGTATTCAATGCGGATGAAATTGGGTTACTTCTGAATTGGATGTCACCCGCACTATTCTAGCATTTTCAAAATAACAAGTAATTGTACGAGTAAAAACAGATAAATTATATGCTTATGCTGATGCTGTGTGACATTGCTGTATGCGAATGTAAAACAAAACTTTTATTGGACTACCACGGCGCTAAATGATCGTAACAGGGATGAATCCGATTTTCTAATAATACTTAAACGTAGTTACGCCTCATCTTCGAGAAAAACATTGTGCGGAATAAAGGTATTATCGCATTGAAACCTATCAGCATTGAAACCTATCAGCATTGAAAATGGTTGCTTTTTTATCAAGTACTGAAATTCAGGAGAAATAATATTGGTAGTGACGAAGCTTTTGAAAGAAAAGCCACTTAGGATAATATTTATGCTCACTTAAAAACAAATTTTCATAAATGCAAGCATTTTTGTGACGTTACAAGACTTAAGAAAACTTGACTGCTTACAAACAAAAATTTGATTGCCTAAACAGAAGATGGATTGTGTGTTACTCCAGAAACAATTAATAACTTTTTTCACGTGCAATTCATTCTAATTTTCCATGTGAAAGTAAACGTAGTTTTTTCAGTTGAACGTTATTTCTTGAAATGAATATATATTCTTAATCAGACACAATTGGAACAATGTCGATTTTTCCAAAATGAATATGCAGTAGATTTATCGAAACTCAGTGACATCGATACAAAACTACGTGATAAATATAGAAAATTTGTTCTTCGTCATTTAAAATTTATAGAAATCGCGTGCATTAAAAAAAATGGATTTCAAAGTTACCCTCCTTTGCAAAGTCACACTGAAAGATGGACGTGTCGTTCAATTTCTACAATACGAAATATTATTTTTTTACGAAAACGCTGCTCTTGGTACAGTACTACTAGTTTGGATTTCTAAATTTCAGATAAATGTTAGTTTGCTTCTATAGGTAGCTAATCTTCAAGTTCCAAGGATTTTCAAAGAAACCATGATTTATACGTCGCTCAAACTTATGTTGAAACTGAACGTGAAATTATATTCCCGAGAAAGCAATTGCTCCTTGAAGTTTAAATAGGGTGTATGAAGCATGCGTTCCTCAGTTTCTTTCCTTCTACATTCAAATTTTTTTGAAAAATCTGAAATGTTTAATTTTTGTTACCATTATTTTCTCTTCAAATCTGCTTTCAGTTACTTATATGTATACATTATTACATATAGAACGAATTAAACGGACCTTTAAGTTAAACCAGCTTCACATATAGTTGAGTTTAACAAATTAAATTAACGGAATGTGAGATCTCTCTTCATTGCAGAAATTGTTAAACTGCATAAATGTAATATTGAGTAATGTTCACATTTAAAGTCATAATTGATGATCACAATTGAAGTCACACTTAAAGTAACACTTGATGTCTGCACTATTTGTCAACTTTACATAATTGACGATATGTGGTTTTCAAAACGATATGATAATATTAAACCATTTGGAAGAATGTCACAAAATTAAAAACAAAAAGAATTTGGTATTTATGCATATGTGCGTAACTTAATGAGTGAATAATCACTAAGACAGTAGGAAAGAAAACTAATGTTCAGCTAATTTGTTAGAGAACGCTGTCCAACCCATAATATAAAAAATCCTGCTGAAAACCTACAAATGAACTGAATGAAAACCGAACTAATTGCAATAAAAAAATTAAAAGAAGAATGGAATCTAGTTTGTTAAATACTTACATCGCCAGAAAATGTATGCCATAGTTTGATCGCAGTGATTGAACACAAATCCAGTCCATTAACTATTCCTGAAGAGAAAAATTTAATCAATTTATTTTTAATAATTCTGTTGCTAGATAGATACATGTGGAAACATTACAAGAGGTATATCTGGTATATACAATTATACATATTATTTCACGAAGGAAAGGGGAGGTTATACGAATCAAAAAGGTTGTTCTTTGAAATATCTGTGATGCAAATATAATGCACATTATAAAGTTCTAATTCTGATTCAGATTACCATTACTACTGTTCCCAAACTTCTGCTGAGCAGTGCCTTCTGCACTTATAGTAAGTGAAGTTCATTTCTAAGAAGAATATCATTATTTCTTAAGAACAGCGCATGGAAGAAAATTAAATTGGAGTCCATATGAGCAGAACACTTAAAATTTGAACACTTAGCAATCCTGCAAGTAATACATTCCTTCAGCTATGAAAAAAATATTTTGCTTCGAGGATAATGATTTTCGAATGGTGCCTGAGACATTCTCGTTCTAAAGCACTTCTTGTGTATAAAAACATGTTTCTTCTAATAGTGCTCATTGTACGTACTGGACGACTTTGCATATGAACCTCTGAAGAAACATGAACGGCTTACATAATGTCTTGGTAGAACACGGTGGAATTACTGTTGATTGAATGGCTGACTCGTTACGCATTTCAATCGGCATAGTAGATTTATTCTCTACTATTGCATGATACAGAAACTTCATAAGCCCACTTTGTGCAGCCGTTAGGAAAAAAGAGTCGTGAAGAAGTGCGAAAAGTGTTTTCCTCCTTGGAACCATGCACCGATACCCATCTGGCTTATTGTGAAATACACCCAGCAGACTTGAGAATTTGTGTTGCTTTAGCAGACACTAGATTCACCAAAGCTAGATCTTTTTGGCATTAAAACATTTACTGAGCTGAAGGGTAAACCCATGGAAAAGATGTTCTCTTATTTTGAGGTTGTCGCAGCTGTAGGTGCATGGCTGTCAGACCAAAATAAACATTTTTATTCCTTTGTAACAAAACGTTAAAACTTTAACGGGAGAAGTGCGTTACATTTTCCTCGGAAGTTCGAGAAACAGAAAAATTACAGCAAATGCTCAGCCTCGTTGTTTGTGTTAGAATACCAATAACTGAATGAGACAAGCATATGTCATATCAGACTTAACGGCGAATATAATCTGGGGAAATTCTCACTGGCATATAGGGACACAATTCTATTTTCAAAGCGTCCTTCCATAAGGAACATTTTTTTAGCTGAACTTTTTTTGTGAAATTGCGGTATTCCGAAATCAGATACATTACTGTTTTTGAAAATTGCTACAAGAAAGAATCGTGCTATTCAAATGAAATTTTCTGCCACAGATTCCTTATGTTACAGGGGATGACTAATTACGTTTGTGGAGCTAAACAAGATTTAATATTTTGAAACTCAGTATCGAGTGAAGTCATATCGAGTAACAATAAGAGCGTCTTCGTGGCGAAATATTGCATTGTTTTGATATCGTCCTGGAGCAGGACGATATAAAAGCCATCTCATAGAACTATCCTGGCAGACTGCCTATATGCTAGATCATAGCATTTTTATGGTGACCGAAAGAGGCGCTAAGCTACCATGTCACAGACATGTTCGATAAGTGACATATCTGATTTGAACATTCCGGGCCAACGAGGCGGGGCATTGTCCTTTTGAAATATATCGATAGAACAACTCTGAAGGAAGGATTCGACCTTTGCCTCTAAATCGTTCTTCATGTGCAGCCGGCTGTTTAGGGTCACTTCAATTCGTATAAGGGGATATCGTCAAGTGACCCCAATGGGGCCCTAAACCATGACCCTTGGAGCTACGTCTTGATGACGCTGAAAAATGCACGATCAGGGTGACATTCACCACGGTGTCTTCGATGACGTATTCGACCATTGGAGTGAATCTGCCCCCGCAGGAAACAGGGCCTTTTGCCAGTCAGCATGCCAGGGTCTGTGTTCGAGAGCTCCATTGTACCCTCAGGAGTCTGTTGTTCAGAATTAAAGGAATCCGTAGAAATTGGGGTTCTTGACTAGTCCTTTGTTAAGCAGACGACGTCGGTGTGTACTGGAAGCAAAGGCTGACATGTGACAGTGCTCCACTGCTGCACTACCACCGTGCATTTCGCTGTGTGGTCGATCATTGGGGTGCTGTACAGGTGTCACTAACTACGGTGCGGTACAGGTGTCACTAACTGCGGTGAGGTACAGGCATCGATCGTTGAGGTGCGGTACATGTGCTAATCATCTGGTGCGGTCGTTCAATTTTGATGTATATATTCCCTGGTTTCTATGTGGCCGAGCCTCATCTGTCGACTGACCATACGTTTGCATCACTGTGCTGAAAATTCGTCCCATACGAATGACAGTTTTCCCGTAGGAAAATCTAGATTCTCTCATCCCAACAATCCTTCCTCCCTCAAAGTCTTGCAGATGTTTATAATGCGACCATCGTCGGCGACGGAGCATAGTGATACACAAGAAGCCCCATTTCAACTGAGTATCGGATTTTCATATATTGCAACATCTCGTCTGAGCCAGGTTTTTATACACGAAACAGAACAGTATGGAATTTCCTCCAAAGCAGCATGCGTATTTTTAATGATATCTCACTTATTTGCTTGTTCCAGAGGGTTGAACATTTCCTGTAAATTTCGAGCTAACACTAGCCAACCGTCATTCAGGGTGTTGTAATTTCCACAAACAGCAGTGCATTGTTAATCCCTTCTCAAGAAGAGATATTGGTATTTCTTTAGTATAATAGCCTTGAATTTCAGTAAAGCAACAAGGTTTTGCATTTTACTAAAGCATATAACATTTGTTGTATTGTGGGTGCGTCAGACAATCGTAAAACTTCAATGCTATGAAGCAAAATTTGTTTTCCCTTAAAAAATACAAAATTCGAATTAATAATGTAATCTGATTACAAAATTTTAATAGTGTTATGATATTAAGCATTTTAAACGACGATAACATAAAATTTTCCTTTTTCCAAATTTCACGCTGCAGGCATCTTAACATTATATGTTAAAACCTGCAGATATTTTTTTGAATAATTCGTAATGGAGTGCTAGTGTGTGACACGTCAATAAAAATATCCTTGCAAGAATGTTAGAACGCTTATAAATAGAAAATTATCAGATTTTTAATTTACGCCAATTGAAAGGTGCAGCTCTTAAAATATACAGCTGATTAAAAAGTTTAAAGGTGTACGCTCCTTTCTAATATATACTTGGTTTTGCAAATATTAAACTTAAAAATAAATTACATTTTTCCCGCTGGCTCTGCTGAATATATTTTAGTGTCAATTTGTGAGGTATGCAGAAAAAACATGGTGTTAGGCAAACGTAGCTTTGCATATACATGGACCTGACAGGAAGAGAAAATGTCCGTAAATAAGTGTAATTAATTGAAAAACTAAGTCTTGTGGAAAACTGCGGCATGAAAGGAGTTCACAAAAATTTTGAAGAAACTCGAAATTCTCTGCCCTCGAATAAGTGAGAGAAACTTATCCGCTACGACAAAGATTTATATAAACAAGCAATAATTATTTAACGTAAAACCTAACAATTAATTCCTGGATAGAAGTGATCTGTTATTAAAACAAAACGACTATATGAAGACATTCCCATAAAGGAATGCTAACTTCACTTCAACAGTAAAATAAACTTAGATAACTTTATTTTTTAAATACACCCGAGTTGAATAATTACGAAACACATATAGCGTATGAAATCCGTTTATTTTCGTTATGAAGTCAGCACAAATATTCGCCAAGCTTTCGCACTCCACTGGGAGGCTTTTCCAAGGTAATGATAGACACAAAAAATGCAGAGAATTGGAACATGTAAAGAACGAAGATGATTTTTGAAAATAACGCTGGGGACATCACGAGCATATTACATGAATCTTTGTCACGTAATTATACAGAGCGCCGTGATGTGCTTCCATCTTTTAATAATGTACGCCAAACCATTGGTAGTTCCGTAGAGACTATATCATTGCATGCTACTTTGTTGAATATTTTTCAGAAAAGTACCTTGAAAAAATTCTAGCTTGTTTTCCCCCTGTAATGGATCCCGCTGGTAGAACACACCTCGAAGGATAACTTAGGTTTAACTACTTACCTTTGGTGAACTGAGCTACTGATCTGTCCGCGCGTCATCTGTTAAGCAAATCGGGGAATTAACGTAAATAAAAAGAAGAAAGCCGAAGAGTATTTGAAATCAATTAACATTTTTTTTGTATCTGTTATATCAGTGTTTTATTTATCTAAACATTTTTTCATCGTTTCAAATTTCCGTTATTAGTCAAAAGTTCCCGAACTCTGAATTCAAAAATTGCTACCACCAATATAGTGATGTATAACTATTTTACATACTGTTATATTGACACTCATTCTTGCAGGTAATGAAAACCACTTTACAACAGATGCTGGAATTTTCCACCATTTTGTTGAGGACACAACTTCACCCGACGACACATGTTGGCAGATACTCTCTTTAACAAGTTGGCTGGTATGTCCCTCACGGCTGTAATGATGTTGTTCCGCAGGTCCTGTACCGTCTTAGGGTTCTTGTGGTAAACCGTGTTTTTCAAATATCCCCACAAATAAATATCGGATGACTCAAGGCTGGTGAGTGAGGCGGCCAAAGTTTTTTCCAGATTAATTGATCGCGGAAGAACTCACGGAGCATCTTATTGTGTCGTGTGATGTGTGGCACGTTGCTCCATCATGTTAAAACCAACAATAACGTTCGTGTGCTTCCATCATCGCTACAAATTGCTGGATGATGTATGCATACGCAGCGGAATTTACAGTTGTGCAGAAAAAAATGCCGTGAAAAAAGTTTTGTTAAGCTGGTTATCAACATTGATGCTAGTGGAACTCTTAAACCATTGTCAGTATACAATGCACTTTTCCGAGTCCAAAGGACATAGCTCTTGCACTACTCGAATTCTGTACGGCCGTAGCTTTAGACCTCTAGTATCCATCTGGCAGCTGAATACGATGCCCCTAACTCTTGAGACAGCCGCCGAAGTGATTTCCGAGGAGAGAGCCGCAGGGAAACGTGAATTTTTCTGAGAAACGTGGTCGTCACCACGGCCGGCTGGCAGCTTTTAAGCTTATCCTGAACACTGCTTGTCTCGCAAAACCGGTTCAAAAGGTCATATACAGTTGTTACCCCTGGTATAGGAGCATCAGGAAATTTCCTTTGAAAGAGCTGGATGCAGCAATGGTAAGCGTGTTCCGCAAATAAACTGCTAACAAAGCGACTCCCTGTTATTGCGTGAGACTCATGGCTGAATGAACGTTAATGCATGCCAGCACCCGCGTAAGCGTAGTGTCACGTTGTGCCTACCACGTTGCGCAGCTCGTTCCCCAAGGTCACACACAACAGCCACAAGAAGCAATACTTGTATATCTTTTATGGTTTTACAGCAAATACGTTTTAAAATATAGAGTTCGGGAACTTTGAATCACTTTGTATAAACAACCTGATCTATCTGTCTGTTTGTCTGACACTCATGACGTCACATCAACGTCTGCATCGTTGCGACATCACTTATCGATCAATTTATGTGTTTTCGCGAAGTCAAAATGATTGTCTGCTGCATAATAACACGCGATCGCTTTTAGTTGTTAAGGTAATATCATGCTAACTTTAAAAAATTCAATTATTAGTGACTGGAGTTCTGGTTCTCTGATCTACAAAATTCGAATGAAAATCTTGAAATGACGGGAAGTTGCGTTTGTGTATTAAATAAATTTAGCATAATTCAAATATTAATTTGTACGCTTTAAATATTTTTTACTTTTTTAATTTAATCAACTTTCCAAGTTCAGTGCTGATTATCATATATAATCGACGAGATAGATAGATATGCTAAAAAAGAAATGTGGAAAACAATACATTCATAATAAAAATATTGAGGTGGAAGCTTCCAGCTGAACTTTCGTATATGGAGGTAAGGAAATTCAGTGCGTACGAATCATTCACTCTGATATTGTATGGAGAACTCTCAAAGGAAATATGGGTAACTTATACCACAAGTTATGTGAGTTCAGATATTAAAATCGTATTGGATTAATATACTGTTCCACAAATTTTTATAATACTAGAGATTTTCTGTTACGAATAATTATAACACAATATGAAATATGATATGACACATTAAAATGTTATTAGGCTATTTTGATGAACATTTTGGAACCGTTTTAATAGAACTACTGATAAAGAAGTAACCGTTTTTTGGAATATTTTTTCCAAATATTTTAATCGCGTTTTATGGTCTGTTGGTCTTAAATGTACCACTTTAAAAATGAGAGCCATTTCATTTCTTTTGATTTTCTTACCATATAGTTCTGCGTTTCGATTTTTCCAAATGGTGTGTTTGACTATTGCAATAAAATTTTGAATTATGCAATTTTTTCTTGGGTTAATATCAAAAGTTCAGACACAAAATTTACTCTTCTTGAGGAGAATCGTATATTTCTAAATATAATTTCAATCGATTCCTCATATTATGATAATAATATGAGTGCATATAAATGCATGCTCTCTTGTTCTATATTTATCTTGCCGTGTTTTCATAAAAGCATCTTCAAGAGGTGGTCACAACTCATTCTTTTTATTTCACTTTTTAACCGTAAGTTGAAGAAACGTATATGATCCAACTTTGTTCATCTGCCCGTCCGCACGGAAACTCGCGTAAAAAAGGTTCGATTTCGATGACGTTTTAGTATGTGGTAAGGGACCAACTAGGGACGACCCCTGTTAAAAATGGACGAAACAGTGTCAGAGGTCAGGATACAAGAGCGGAATGCATTCCATTGCCCTTATGCGCCATAACGTGCATAAATATGGTTGCATTTCGATGAAATTTTAGTATGTAGTAGGGGACCACCTGTGGACGGACTCTATTGAAAATGGGTGAAATGGGGTTAATTGTGAGGACATAAGAGCGGGATCCATTCCATCGCCCTTATGCGTTATAACTTACGAAAAAATATTTCTATTGAGACAAAAACGTTATCATGTTATTCCGGAAATATACTTTACCAGTTCTGTTGAGTATCATCGAAATGGGGTCAAAGGTCAGGTCATAGGAGCGAGATTTATTCTACAGCCATTATCCTCATAAGTTGAGTAATGATTTCAGTTATGTTGGAAAGTGTATCATAATCAATGCATTGCATGATTTTACTAACTTGTCATTTACGCTTTCCAACCGTAGATTGAAGAAGCGTATATGCTCCAGCTTTGTCCGTCTGTCTGTCCGTCCGCACGATAACTCGCGTAAAAATAGTTCGATTTCGATGAAATTTTAGTTTGTGGTAGGGGAACACTGGGAACGAACCCTAATGAAAATGGACGAAATGGGGTCAAAGGTCAGAACAGAGGAGCGGAATTCATTCCACTGCTATTATACGTCATAACTTGCGTAAAACTTCTTCGATTTGGATGAAATTTTAGAATGTCGTAGGGGACTATCTGTGGACGAAACCTGTTGAAAATGGGCGGAATACGGTCAAATGTCACTACAAAGGAACGGAATCCATTCCATTGACCTTATGCATCATAACTTATGTAAAAATGCTTTGATTGCGACAAAACGTTATCATGTTTTTTCCGGAAGTATAATGGACCAGTTCTGTTGAATATAATCGAAATGGGGTCAAAGGTCCCTTGACCTTTGACCCCAGAGCGAGATATATTCCACAGCAATTATGCTCATAACTATACTAAAAATGCTTATATTGCGACAAGACGTTAGTATGGTTTTTTCGGAGATGTACGGAACCGGTTCTGTTGAATATCATCGAAATGGGGTCAAAGGTCAGGACACAGGAGCGAGATTTATTCAACAGCCATTATCCTCATAACTTGAGTAATGATTTCTGGTATGTTGGCAAGCGTATCATAATCAATGCATTGCATGATTTTACTAACTTGTTTACGATATACATCCGTAGGTTGAAGAAGCGTATATGCTCCAACTCTGTACGTCTGTCTGCTTGTCCGTCCGCACGATAACTCGCGTAAAAATGGTTCGAATTCGACGAAAATTTAGTATGTGGTAGGGAACCACCTTGGGACGAACCCTATTGAAAATAGGCAAAATAAGATCAGTTCAGGACATAGAAATGGGTCTATTCTGTTGCTCTTGTGCGTCATAACATGACTAAAATGCTTCTAATGCGACAAAACTTCAGTGTGTTTTTCCAGAACTATACTGAACCGATTCTGGATAATATAATCGAAATGGGGTCAGAGGTCAGGGCACAGAAGCGAGATTTATTCCGCAGCCATTATCCTCATAATTTGAGTAATGATTTCTGGTATATTCAAAGGCGTATAATAATTAATGCATTGCATGGTTTTACTAAATTGTTATCTAATTCCTCAGAGACTAAAACACATTTAGGTTCTTAGAAAAACGATAGTTCTGGAAGAAACTACATTACAAAACTTTTGAAAACATTTCATCTAATATATTTTTTTACATATATATTACTGGTAACAATTCAAAATTGTATTCGTTAGCTGTGGATGAAATATAAACATCTTAAACAACCATGTAAGGAACTTGTGCTCATGTACACTGGCGTGCAAAAAGTAAGGACGAAGAGGAGGAATTGGCGTAACAGCGGAACGAGCAGGCAGAACGGACCGAAAGACCACTCAGGAGATAGAATAGGGCCCGGTACGATAGGGCATGCGCATATATGCAGCATAACGTATTAGGGGGGGTGTCGGAAGGGTATAAAGCACACGGGCGGTGTACGCTCAGCAATTCGGGGAAAGCTATTGCATGGTGTACATCGGTTTGAACGACGTCGAGTTGCTGTCACCGTGTGATATGGCCAACAGGCGATCCCGGAGACGACATCTGGAGGCCTTTACTCGATGTCGCGTCCATTGGGAAGTTGGAGGAAGATTGAATTCTGACTAGTGTAGCCGAGGAGTTCAAGATAGCTCACAGCATCGTTTCACGAGCTTGAGAGCATTTCAAACGACACGAACAACTGTCCGAGAGTTTAGCAGTGGTCGTCCACGAGCAAGCACGGCGGCGGACGACCGGTATATTGTCCTACAGGCGAGAAGAGACAGACGGAAGACAGCGGGAAAAATCGCAAGGCACATGCAACATACAACTGAACGTCCGTTATCGCGTTTTACCGTGGCCAGGAGGCTGCACAAATGTGGTCTATTTTCACGATGATCAGTGCGGTGTGTGCCATTAACGCCTGCTCATCGGAGACGGCGGTTTCTGTGGTGCCAGGAACACAAGAACTGGACACATCAGCAGTGGGGTCAAGTCCTCTTTACGGATGAGAGCCGATTTTGTCTGACGAGCGGTTATCGGCGTATACACATGTGGAGAGAGCAGGAAACACTCAATCACACCTCCAAAATCATCGAAAGGGATCGGTTTGGAGGGGGACGAGTTCTCGTTTGGGGCGGTATCATGCTTGGTAGCCGTACAGACCCCCACATCTTCCACGGAGGTTCATTCACTGCTGTCCGCTATTGTACCGAGGTACTCCTGCCTCACGTGCGTTTGGTTACAGGTGCTGTGGGTCCTGAGTTTCTCTTCATGGACGACCACACTACACCTCCTCGAACAGTGGCTATCACAGAGCTGTTGGAGAGTGAAGATATTCAACGTATGGATTGACCCGCAAGGTGCCCGGAGCTAAATCTAATCGAACGTATGTGGGATCTTCTTCGGAGATGCTTGACAGCAATTCATCAGCCGCCAGCAACGATTCCGCAGCTGCAATTGGCGCTACAAGAGAAATGGGCCGCGATGCCTCAACAGGTCCTTGACAACCTCGTCCTCAGCATTGACTGACTTTGTAAATCCTGCAACGCAATCAGGGGTGATCATATACTCTACAAAAGACTGGATTTTTCTAGGAAGCCCTTGTCACATGGACGTTTCTCTCTTCTGTCAAGTTGTGCTCGAAGGTTTCATTTTAATAAAGTGCCTTTGTATCCTTTGGTTTCTTTGTTTGAGCGGTTTTGCTCACTTGTCCCATATTCTTACATCTTGAGGATCTTATGGTATGATTCGAGTCGATGTGGAGCACTTCTGCACAACGTTACATTCGAAAAACCGTCTTGTCCTTAATTTTTGCACGCCAGTGTACAAAGGATATTTTAAAGATCATGACATAACACACTAAATGCATTGGCATACCAATCTTCCAAAACAAAACTTTTGGAAACATTTTATCCATTCTAAACCATATACTCTGTCCTGTCAGTGTATTATGACGAACTACCTAATAATGCGAATAATCACAATTAGCTTGAATGACCGCCGCCAAATGATGTGGCATGGAAGCGATGAGGTTCGGGAATGTTTTTCGAGGCCCCTGTGCCCATTCCGACTGCCGCAGAGCACGGATATTCGGAAGAGGATGTTGTTTTGGGTCGGAATGTCGATTCAAATAGTTCCCCTTGTGCTCTATCAGGTTGAGGTCGGTCGATTTCGCCGTTCAACAAAGAACGGAGACAGCGCTGACGTGTTCCTGGAACCTGTCACGCACGCCTCAGCAACAATGCACAGCGCTTGGTTCTATTGGTAGAAACCATCGTCACCAGGATATGCGTTAACATAAAGGGATTCATTTAGTCAGCGAGGATATGCTAATAGTTGTCCAGTGGTGTTTATTTAATAAAATTAAGATTAAAGAAAAATAATAATGTCTATCATTTGTATTTATGTAAGAGAGAAGTGAGTGAAATAAACTTTTTCCACATCGAAAATTATTTTGATACCTTTCCGAAATGCTGAGTATAACTCTGTTGAAATAACAGGCAAATTATGTCAAAATTTTACCGTAATATGTGCGCACATCATACTTCCGTATTGCGCTTAAATAATTTAAGCAGCACAAGTCGTAGATACTTTTTTTTGAACTGTGTGCTCTTTCTGCCATCAATCCCTACAGACAATTTTTTGTCGCAGAGAATTTTAAAAATCACAAGGTTTCATCACCGTTAAAATATTCCGATTATCATTTTTGGCAACAATGTTTCTTCTATTTTTTATCTCTTAATTTTAGAGCATGTTGAAAACGTCAAGAACGTATCTGGGCTTGATGAAGGATCCTAGCGAGTCCTTGAGGTTTATGGGTATGAATGAGGCTTCACAGGGTTTGTGGCGAAAAAGACCGTATAATATTATTCTGTTGAACACTACAAATTTGATTTGGCAGAATTAAAATTTAGGTGATGGAGAAGAACTTTCGCACCTAATGAGTATACATATGACGCAGAATTTTTGAAAATTACAGCAACTCCACAGAGCTCTTTTCGACGTAATCAATATTTGTACTGATAAAAATACGCATGATAACCGACAGTGCTTGCGCAAACATACTTCATAATTTTATTTTAGAATAATACGAAATTTGATAACACAGTCTTGCTCTTTCTGACTTGAAAGCACGTTGTGAAATAGAAGTAAGGCTGACCAATATGAAGTGCAAGGCTGAAGTTGATGTTTATTCTTCTCTTTGGACTGTGTGATATCTTTGTTTTAAACAAATTCCGGGTGAATTGATGTAGCTCCAAGTATGGTAAGTGGTCAGCAGTTACTTAGATGCAATAGGTGTCCTAAAAATTACGTACCGATTTTGCTTTAAGTCATATGTCTAAAGTCAATTAATGAAACTGAACATTCATGCACTCTTTTGACTATATTTGCTTATATGATGTCTTTTCGTATTGTCATCAATCCACTATATGGTTTTATAGCGACATGCAACCAAGTGTTACAAAATGAAAGAAAGTGGACTTTTTATGCTGTTCAGCATCATTTTGATATAATGGAAAATGCCGGCTAGAAATTTATGGATAAAAGATTCCTTTCAGAATTACATTATTTTAATTCTGCTAAGACAAACCTTTGAACATAACTAGGTCCTGCTGTGATATTCAGCTGTCTCCAAATTCCCTAAATCGTTGGTATGAATCCCGAACGGAGTCAAAGTGGGGTAACTGTGAAAGAAATTAAAAAGTAACATAGTACCATTTCCCAAGCAGATAATTTTCCAAAGTCTGTTAATATACTTAAATAATCACATTTAATTTATGCACTTAATCATTCATTATTGATACTTTACATTTGAGAAAAAGTCAGACAAAAATTTTGAATTTTCATTTGATTTGACAGCGCAACATTACCAGACAGGAAAATTTTAGACGATTAGAATAACTTGTTTTTATTTACTACACAATATGCAATTCGTTTATAACGTATGTTTTCTATATAACTTCACCGTTTTAGTTATTTACAATTTTTTGAGAAATACGTCTCTCATGCAGCGTTCTCATACACTAAAAATGTTTCCATAATATGTTTCATTTACAAACTAGGATTTTTTTTGTGTGTGTATGTGTGTATGTGGAAAATTTAGCGATTTGGACACTTTAGGTAATTTACAATGTGCTTTATCCTTAAGTATCTTCTCCTAAAAATAGACATTATAAAATTATCGATAGTTTTTGATCAAAATATAATCGATAACGGTTAATAGTACTATTTATAATGTGTTCTCGGAAGAGTGTGGAACTTGTTGATAACGGTTAATAGTACTATGCATAGTGTGTTCTCGGAAGAAGGAGCAGTTTCTCGGAAGAAAGTGGAAGTTGTTGTAGGGCAGTCAGACTTACTTTTAACGGATTCTTCGCGAAATCCAGCTGGATGCTATAAGTTTAAATGTGTCCTAAGGTTTGGCATATTTCCCGACTTTTTGTCGTTCATCCGAGAAGGTTACACTTCCAGTAAACCTTATCCATAAGACACGAAACATAATGCCACATAAAATATATCTTGCGCTTACCCATTATTACTGATTACTTACTTTGAACAAACAACTGCTTCAGCACCTGGCGCAAGTATAAACTTCCAGTACAAACAACGTCAACAACGCTTTTGACTTTGCCTTCATCTGCCTAACGTTCACTTTCTCTTTAAACTTGATATAACGTGAAGAATAAAAGAGTGCAAAATACGCATACCCTCACTGTTTACTCATGCTAAAGTTAACTTTAGCTTTGAATTGTCATCCTGTATCAATATGGCTGGGAGTCCAATTTATCAATGCCATTTATGATCGATATACTGAGTTCGACAAAACCATCTGTGCTATCGATAATGCCATCGATAGTATATCCACCTCTAAGTTTAACTAATCTGTCGCCGCTGAATTTTTAGGAGATTCGCGGATTTGCTCTGCATGGATGTCACAACAGATGTGGATGGAAATTTTAGAGTCAAATATATTTCTGTATTTAATTCATGTTGAACATTTTTTGCAGTTTCTAAGAACTGCTTCCAAGAAAGCCAACAACTTTCGCAGTATATTTGTCAAGAACTGGATTTCTTTACTATTGATAACATTTTTTCCTAAGAATTTAGTAAAAAGTTATTCCATCAGGATGTTTATTTAAATTAAATGGTATCACAATCAAGTTATTAGACGCCACTCATGTTAGGATACCTTTTTCTTCTATAGTAATGTCAATTTCAATCAGATTAGCGGATTTAAAATTAATGCAATTAATGGAGGTAAATTCAGTCAATTCACTGAACGAAGTAATTCATTCAATCAACGGAGGTAAAATTATTGTCTTACACATAGACTATAAAAGCAGTCCAGTAGAAGCAATAGAGAAAAATGTCCGTTATATTTTTTATCTATTTCCTTTAGATATAAAGGATTGTAAATCTGGGAGATTCATAATTCCTTAAAATGTCCTTTTGTGAGGTACAATTTAAACAATATATTTGATGGTAGTGTACTTTGAAAAAACTTTATGATTCGCTTCCAAAAAATATCAAATGACAGACACTGCTATGTTACGAAATATCTGCATGAACAGTTAAATTTATGGTCTTAAAGCGTTGGACTGGTGACTGGATGAATGGTTTTCCATGCAGTATAGGCATGCCCCGAAATTTGTGACTTTCAAATGCCCGGAAAATGAATTGTTGACACTCAGGTGGCGCAGTGGTCTAAGCTGAGGTTTCTGATCATTCGCCGGAGTTGGGTCCAGGTTCGAATCCTGGTGAAGTATGGATGTTGTGTGTGCCTTGTAGCACTCGTTCTCTCTTTTTCCTGGAACAAATAGCACAAAATTAAGGAGGGGCGCTGCCGCTTATAGGGCTTTGAGTTTCTCACAGCGGTCGTTAAACCCTGATATAGAAATAAATAAATATATTTTTAAAGTGAAGAGTTTTGGGAGGATTTGTTTCAGAATGCTAGTATGTGATGTCCCATGGTGATACACTTTTACTTGAATTACTAAATTCGTTTCTTGCCGTACATATAAAATTCGGCAAATTGGATTTCTTTAGAAGTTACTTGGAAGTTCAATGAATTTTTTGGCTTGAACGATCGTAGTTTTTTAGGTACACGAATATTATGTCGCTGATCCTTTTTCTGCTTATCAGAAATTTTACAGTATATCTTGAAATCTATGAATCAAATAATATATCTGATTGGGGAACTTGTATTTAGTTTGAATGTTTCATATGATTTGAGCGTGACATCCATATGATTTGAACATCAAGGTAAAACAAACATGTAAATGTTTAATGTTGAGAATACCTATGGAATGCTAGTTACACATGATAATAAAGCAGAAGTTTAATATTTCATTTGCAAATCATATTTCTACTGAGATAGTAGTTACGAGACTTTAAAGTAAAAGCGTAAATCTAAATTGTATCTATTGAAAAGGATATCTTCTTCTCATTGGTTTGGTGCAGAGGTACTCTTGTAACAGTGAGAAAAATCTGAAAGGATATGACGGAGAAAATCAATAGACGTCAACAATTTTATAATGAGAGACTGTGTTTTCCTGCACATTTTTTCCTATTTCTTGTTATATAATTTTTAAAACCTCCCGTTTGCAATGAATATTTTACAAAGGAAAGATAAGCAGATGTTCCGTCTATCGGATATATGGTGATATTTGAGATTTTAAGCATGTAATGGTTGCACAACTATCCACTAATTTATCAAGGACCATAGCAATTAAGGACCATAGCTTTAATTGCATTACCACTTGTGCATTTAGAAAACCTTGTCATACACCTGTTTTAATACCTTATAATTCATCCCACCATAAACAGCATACGTTGTCAGCATTATTCTATTTGTTTAGAAGACCACCCTCACATTCATCAACTACTGAATCATTTCAGCAAGAAGTAAACTACATTTTTGGTTTAGCTGAGCAATAAGAGTTCCCTAAAGATTTGATTAGGCAAGTATTTGGCAAGGTCAAATATGCCCCACATACTAATCTGTTAAGAAACTCCAACTGCAATTTTATATATATGTATTCTCAATGCAATATAATCCACATTTAACGAGAACCGTAACACAACAATGTAAACCATGTGGCTTGAAATTTGGTCCACGAACACGAAACGTTTTTTTAGTAGTTCATAAGGATCGTGAACAGAACAGCAAAATGGGACAGTGGGGTATTACAATATCCCGCTGGTTAAGGCAATATCCCGCTGGTTAAGGCAATACTCTAATTATGTGGGTTCTACAAAACGTAATATTAAATTACGAATTAAAGAACATAAATACAATATTCAAAACAGGTATGTTTTGTACATCCCTAGCCAAATCTGTTATACAAGATGATCTTAATACCGACAGGAGTAATGCGAGAATAATTAATACTCCTCGTAAACTTGGTCACCTTTTAATTGCAGAAAGTGTATATATAGAGACTTCCTGTGAGCAATGTTATAATGAACATGCCCCCTATGAGTTACATAACGTTTGGAAATCACTTATTAAAACAGTAAATTATAAATTGTAATATAAACTTAAAATTGAATGTTTACCCCACCCTACACCGTTTCTTATTCCTGTAATACATTTCTATAATTTCTTCACAGACCATTAGGCCAACAGTATCGCAAACAATTTGGCGCATGTATATTACGATTGGCTAATAACTTACCATGCTTCACAGAATTCAATGATCTATATTATATATAGATTAAATGTGTCTCTATTTACTACATCTAAAGATGAGGCAGCCGCTGCCTCGAAAGTGCTCATGGTTTTAATTGTATACATTTATCATCTTTTATTACTAAATCGTGCTAAAGACGGAAAACTTTCATTGTTTCAGAAAAATAAAACTTTTTTTATTTTGTAGTTCCAAAAATATTAACGTGCATAACTAATACAAATTTGAAGATGACAGTACGAATTTTTGTGTAAATATGACAAGGATGATAAGTCAGGTAATATCCCAAAACTTTAAAATTTCGTCTTCCTACAGGGGGACTCGAACCCACGTCTCACAGACAGCGCCCGGGTATGCTAAACACTACACCACCCAGAACGATCATGTTTCCCATTAATTTGAATATAACCATCACAGAATTCGCTAGTCAAAGCAACCGGTATTCATGTTTATCGAAATGGAGGTTTAGAACACTCTCCCGTGATTGCCCGGAGGAGCAGATAAATTATTAAAGAAATACTTGATTACACCATATAACACAAACTTTGAAGATGATAATCCGAATTTTAGATGACATTAAGATGATATTTACACAAAAATTTGATTTGTCATCTTCAACATTTGTATTATATGGTGTAATTCCGTATTTCTCTCATGATACATAACTACTGTTTGTAGTTTGTACAGTCCGAAACTTTTGAAATGATCCGATTGGGAACCATTTTCTTTATATGAACTGATTTACGAAATAATTTCAGAAAGGTGCATCTGAAATTTTGAACAGGAAAGTTATGACACACTGGTATACCATTTGTATTTAACAATGTAAAGCCACTTTACAATTAAAGAAGTTAGTAAAATCATGCATTGCATAGATTATCATGCGCTTCCCAACATACCAGACATCATAGGAAAATGCCTTGGTTTTGAGGTGTCTAAGCTGTGGTATAACGTTTGAGGTTCACATATATCAAAATTAAATCTCATTGCGTCCGTGTTACCTATTTCCATTATCAAGAGTTACCACACATAAGCCGTCTTATAATTAAAAATCCCATTTAAATCGGGCGACTTTCCCGGAAGTTATCGTGTGAAAATAATGACTAATGAATCTCACGCTTGCGCACTGCCAACAGTTTCTGAGAAAACATCTTTGGCGGAACTGCTAACAAAGTCGTTACGGAACAACGTATTGTATTTCGTCGCAATCGAAGCCTTTTTCGCAAGTTATTACTGAAGTTGATAATAAACAAGGATTTCGTGCCACATAGACTACTCAGGGTAAGAAACTTGCTGTTAACGCACGATGTACAAACTTGCCGAATGGTTCTAGTTCCATGCAAACTTTAATAACTAAAATCACACACACAAGTTAAAATCTATTTACATGGTTTAAAACAACATGAGTACTTTCGTGCTCGCTACGAGCACATCATCAGATGAAAGACAAGTTGGAGTTCCAGAAAACACATTTATGTATCGGTGCCGTTGCCAATCGTTCACACTGAGGAAAGAAATACAAGAAAGTTCACTTGCTCTAACGTAATGTGAGCAAATAGAGGCCTATAGAGTTATATTAATGATTTTCAGAGTCTGCTATGTTAGAAGAAGAAACAGGAATCGAGGACAGTAAAGTTTTCCAGGCCCGGGAAATATAGCTGGGTACTTCATCGTTACAACAAGTGCCCACTCGATGCAAAATGTGCAGACTCTCTGTAAAGAGCACTGTTTCCCTCGTAGTAGAGGTAGAAAGAATGGAGACATCTGTCCAAGATGGGTAATGTGTACCAGCTGAAGAAAGCCTGGCTAAAGCAGTCGATGAAGAGCCATTTTTTACACTATATTGGTGTTCCTTAATTCTTGTTTGCAGTCTCCGTAGGGTTGAGACGATATATATGAGGTCCTTGTCTTGAGGATCGACAGATTTCATAGAAATGGAATAGATGCCACATTTGTCCAAAAATTCAACCCAGTCCCGATCATTTTTAATCAGGGAATAAATGTTCGATGTTTTTAACCCAAAACCGACACCGTGACTGTGACAGATGTTCAATAAACTACCGTTAACATGAGGGACGTAAGTCATCGATCCAACATATTTGATATCCTTTCGTTCACGTTTCAGGGTAAAAAATGTTGAACTTTGGATTTTTCGGTAGATTCTATGGACATCTGAATGAGAAAATCCGTGCTGATAAGCAATGGTATATATCTTTTGAAGTTCCTGCTCACGGAAGGCTACAGAAGAGGAGTGGGTAAATGCTCTTCGAATAAGGAAGTATAAGGATGAAACCTTATATCTGGTCTGGTGGGCAGAAACGCGTGGTATCAAGATAGGTATAGAGGAAGGCTTTCTGTAAACCGAATAACTCAGGTACTGGGAGTTGCAACGTATCAAGGCTTTCAACCATCCTGGTTCCTCTTTCCTTATGGCTTCTTTAGACGTAGTGTCTCTGTTTCGCAACGTCCCCATTTCTATTGTACACAATATCATTGAAAGCAAACTTTCCCAATTGGGGTCTGTACCCCTGAGGAAATTCAAGCCGTTCTGCAGGCATTACGCCTCATTCAGAAACGTTCCTTTTTCAGGTTTAATGGCATTTTATATCGCCAACTTGAGGGAGCCCCTATGGGATCCCCCTCTCCCCTCTGTTGGCTGAACTTCTTCTTCAAGACATAGAACATCGCATTTTTGGACTTTTGTCAGTTTGTACCTTTATTATATCTTCGGTATGTTGACGATGTCTTGGTCTTTTGGCCTTCGTCAGTTGAAAATTTGTTCTCTTTTGCAACCACGTTGTCGTCTGTTTATCCTTCTATATCCTTCACTGTGGAGGTTGAATGTGACAATTCTCTTCCGTTTTTAGACTTCCAACTTCATAGGAACCCGACGTCCCAGTACCTGAGTTATTCGGTTTACAGAAAGCCTTCCTCTATACCTATCTTGATACCACGCGTTTCTGCCCACCCGACCAGATATAAGGTTTCATCCTTATACTTCCTTATTCGAAGAGCATTTACCCACTCCTCTTCTGTAGCCTTCCGTGAGCAGGAACTTCAAAAGATATATACCATTGCTTATCAGCACGGATTTTCTCATTCAGATGTCCATAGAATCTACCGAAAAATCCAAAGTTCAACATTTTTTACCCTGAAACGTGAACGAAAGGATATCAAATATGTTGGATCGATGACTTACGTCCCTCATGTTAACGGTAGTTTATTGAACATCTGTCACAGTCACGCTGTCGGTTTTGGGTTAAAAACATCGAACATTTATTCCCTGATTAAAAATGATCGGGACTGGGTTGAATTTTTGGACAAATGTGGCATCTATTCCATTTCTATGAAATCTGTCGATCCTCAAGACAAGGACCTCATATATATCGTCTCAACCCTACGGAGACTGCAAACAAGAATTAAGGAACACCAATATAGTGTAAAAAATGGCTCTTCATCGACTGTTTTAGCCAGACTTTCTTCAGCTGGTACACATTACCCATCTTGGACAGACGTCTCCATTCTTTCTACCTCTACTACGAGGGAAACAGTGCTCTTTACAGAGAGTCTGCACATTTTGCATCGAGTGGGCACTTGTTGCAACGATGAAGTACCCAGCTATATTTCCCAGGCCTGGAAAACTTTACTGTCCCCGATTCCTGTTTCTTCTTCTAACATAGCAGACTCTGAACGTCATTAATAGAACTCTATAGGCCTCTATTTGCTCACATTACGTTAGAGCAAGTAAACTTTCTTGTATTTCTTTCCTCAGTGTGAACGATTGGCAACGGCACCGATACATAAATGTGTTTTCTGGAACTCCAACTTGTCTTTCATCTGATGATGTGCTCGTAGCGAGCACGAAAATACTCATGTTGTTTTAAACCATGTAAATAGATTTTAACTTGTGTGTGTGATTTTAGTTATTAAAGTTTGCATGGAACTAGAACCATTCGGCAAGTTTGTACATCGTGCGTTAACAGCAAGTTTCTTACCCTGAGTATTACTGAAGTTATGAGAATAAACGCTATAGAATAAATCTCGCTCCTGTGACATCACGTTTGATCCCATTTAGATGATATTCAACAGAACCGGTTCAATATACCTCCGAAACATTATGATAAAGTTTTGTTACAATCGTAACATTTTTATGTAAGTTATGAGGCGTGGATGGATCCCGCTCCTATGCTATGACATTTGCCCCATTTCATCCATTTTCAATAGGGTTCTTCGCCAGGTTGTTCCCTACTACATACTGAAATTTCATAGAAATCGAACCATTTTTACGCGAGTGATCGTGCGGACAGACAGACAGACGGACGAAGCTGGATCATACACGCTTCTTCAGCGTACGGTTAGAGAGCGTAAAAAAAGGATTATGAGAAGATGTACAAACCTCAAGTAATTGCTGTATATTCACCCTATTTGGGGAGTCTAGGACGAACCTTATGTATCAAGGAATTAAATTGACGACTTTTTTTTGGGTACGGAACATTTCTCTCCGGTTAAAAAGAAATGTTGCAGCAAATGCGAGTTAAACAATTTAGTAAATTCATTCAATGAGTTGATTATGAAACGCTTCCCAACATACCAGAAATCATTATTAGAATTATTACTCAAGTTATGAGGATAATGGCTGTAAAATAAATCTACTCCTATGACCTGACCTCTGGCCAAATTTCGATGGTATTAAAAAAACAGTAAGGTATACTTCCGAAACAACATGATAAAGTTTTGTCTTAACCGAAGCATTTTGCAAAAGTTATAACGCATAAGGGCAACGGAATGGATCCCAATCCTACGTCCTGACCTTTGAACCCATTTCGCCCATTTTCAATACGGTTTGTTCCCAGCTTGTTACCTACCCCATACTCAAATTTCATCAAAATCGAGCCATTTTTACGCAAGTTATCGTGCGGACAGACGGACTGACGGACAGACAAACGGACGGACAGACGGACAAAGCTAGAGCATATACGCTTCTTCAGCCTACAGTTGGAAAGCGTAAATAAATGTGGCATTGTGTTTAAAATTCTCTTTTTGTCGGAAGGTTATCTTTAGGAAACGCTGGAGATATTGTTCCGATTTTCGTGTTGATAACAGGGATTCGTACGTAAAAATCATAAGTCTGATTGTCAAAACGTTAACTGAACGAGAAGGTTGTTCTAAACAAAACGTTTCAGGAGTCACTTATTTGCTCAGGATTGCCTCTGGGAAACAGGACATGCAGAATACAGCAATCGCCAGAGAAGTCATGCATCGCTCGGCCGCTCCTCTATGGAATAATATTAGAATTATCATTTACACGAATTTCAAAGAGACTGCCATCAGGGAAACAGTGGAAATCCTATCCAGCAAAGTGGCATATAATGATATAGTCTCTACGGAATTACCAATGGTTTGGCATGCATTATTAAAAGATGGAAACACATCACGGCGCTCTGTATAATTACGTGATAAAAAATTCATGTAATATGCTCGCTATGTTACCCGCGTTATTTTCAAAAATCATCTTCGTTCTTTACATGTTCCAATTCTCTGCATTTTTGTGTCTACAATTGCCTTGAAAAAGCCTCCCAGTGGAGTGCGAAAGTTTGGCGAATATTTGTGCTGACTACACCACGAAAATAAACCGATTTCATTCGCTATATGCGTTTCATTATTATTTAACTCTGGCGTATTTTAAAATAAAGGTATTTTAATTAATGTTTTTATGCTATTACATTTCTGTGTGTATGGGTGTGTTAAGTTATATGGTATCAGAGCTGGGACATATGTTTGTTTTCTATGTACCGTGTACTGCAGTTGGTTATTTTGCTTGATGATCTCAACATCCAGGTAAGGTAAAATATTTTCTTCTTCATGTTCTACTGTCAATTTAATTGAGGGATAGACATTACTAAGTTGTTGAGTTAAAGATTCCAGCTCATCAATTTGACCAGAATGAAAATTTATCATAAAAATGGTTCGATTTCGATGAAATTTTAGTATGTGGTAGGGGACCACGAGGGACGAACCCTGTTGAAAATGGGACAAATGGGGTCAAAAGTCACGACGTAGGAGCGGAATCATTCCATTGTCTTTATGTGTCATAACTTATGTAAATATGGTTCGATTTCAATGAAAGTTTACTATGTGGTAGGGGACCACCTGGTGACGAACCCTATTGAAAATGGATGAAATATGGTCAAAGGTCAGGACATAGGACTGCGATCCATTCCATCGCCCTTATCCATATTATTAAGGTTGATGTCAAGTAATTTTGCTTCCTATACTTCCAATGGAAGAATTTTGTACACATTTCTTTCACAATTCATGTGTTCCCAAGGATGAAAATTTGAACATCGATTAAAATAACTTCATATAATAACTTGGAAAACTTAAAATTTTCTAAAACATAACCATAATTATATTAAAAATCAGTAACTTTTCCTTTGGTGGTGTTGAAACCAGGAAAAAGATGGCGCGACCTGTACTTTGATGACGTCAGTTGACAAATAAATGTTGGACTGCATAATTACGGTTACGGTTTAGAAAATATTAAGTATTCCAAGTTATAAAAATGAAGCTATTTTAATCGATGTTCAAATTTTGATCCTTGGGAACGCATTAATTGTAAAGAAAATGTGTACAGTAGTTATTATTGTAAAGAAATGTGCTCTAAGAATTTTGATGAAAGTCGCTAACTTACCGTTTTCTGGTACTAGAAATCAATTTAGTTTGATCTCGACTTTAGGAGAATTCATTTAGTGGGTTCAATAACCACCCCGAATTATAACGTTTTTAGTGTCATGGCATTGTTCCATTAATATTGAAAATGCTTAGAAATCTTATGACGTTCCAATCTTGCGTTTGAGAATGTGGCGCGCGGTCACGCCATCTGTCTTATTACGTCACGCGTTGTGTGCGTATTTCCGTCCGCACGTTAACTCGCGTAACAATCGTTCGATTTCAATGAAATTTTAGTATCTGGTTGGCGATCACCTGGGAAGGAACCCTATTTAAAGTGAACGAAAAGTGGTCAAAGGTCAGTACATAGGAGCGGGATCCATTCTACTGCTTTTATGTGTCATAACTAACGTAAAAAAAGTTCGATTTCGATGAAATTTTAGTATGTGGTAGGGGACCAACTGGCGACAAACCCTATTAAAAATGGGCGAAATGAGGTCAAAAGTCAGGACATAGAAGCGGAATTACTTCCATCGCCATTATGCGTCATAACATACGTAAAAATGCTTCGATTTGGATGAAATGTTAGTATGTTGTAGGGGCTTGCCTGGAGACAAATTCTATTGAAAATTGGCGAAATAGGGTCAAAGGTTAGAACACAGGAGCTGCATTTATTCCATATTCCTTATGTATCATAACTTACGTAAAAATGCTTCGATTGCGACAAAAGTTTATCATGTTATTTCGGAGATATACCGAACCGATTCGGTTGAATATCATCGAAATGCGATCAAAGGTCAGGGCACAGCACCGAGATTTATTCCACAGCCATTATTCTCATAACTTGAGTAATGATTTCTGGTATGTTGGAAAGCGTATTATAATCAATGCATTGCATGATTTAACAAACTTGTTCAACCTACGGTGGAAAGCATAAAAAGGCAGGGGAAAAATGAAACATGTACACATCAGGCTTGAGCGGTTGTCCACAAGCCTTACCTTAGTAAAGCAAGGGTTGCGCGAACGCAAACCCTGCTACCAAAAATTATGAAACCCAATCACTCGCAGTGAGCGGATGTGGGAAATGTCAGCCAACAGATTCTCAACGATTGGCCTCTGTCCGGGGAATGCCGTTGATGAATGTCATGTCCCCAGTGCCAGGTATGTATGAAATTCGTTTTACTTTTATAAGTATATTAATTTCTTTTTTACCATATTATACCGAAAAAAAATTACGGTAGAAAATAAATAGTCCAAAAAGTATACGAATTGATGTTCTTACGCTTCTACATGGAATTCAAGTACGTAAATTGATTAAATGACTATTGGCATGGACGAATTTGCTAATTGCTAGACTCATCTCTGGGTAGTAAGCGACAGTTGCGGGCCGGAATTTGCGCTGCCGCATATCTAATTCGGAATCATTCCATTCCATTCTACTTTATACCCAAAGCAAATTTAGTGGAAGCACCCCAGAAAACCGGTTTTTTATGACTGTGCCGTTATTGTGGATGTCCTTGTAATCTCTACCTTCCTTTGTATCTTATCATGTACCTTCTGCATCACAACCCTGCTGAAATGAGCTTGAGTCAGCTGCGAACTTCGAAGAGAGCATTTGTGAGTGGATATACCTAAAAGAAATAATAATAATAATAATAATAAATTCCTAAATCTGTTAAATTGAATACATCCTAAGTGTTTTCGAAATCCTTGCGTTCTGAGAGGATGATCTTTCAGTTTTGGACATATCATGAACCCGATTTTAGATTTAAGAAGATGGAATTTTTTCATAGTTTACTGCTACCCAAAAGTCAAAAAAAAAAAATCATAGCCTGACTCTTTACCAGTTACACATGACTAATTGTTTTCCCTTTTTGTCTTCAGGTTTTCGAAAAGACATGAAGGAAAGTGTTAGTGTAAATTTCACGCTAAAAGAACATTATTTACGTTTATTACCTCAACTTTATACATTGTATCACCAGACACTAAAATCAAACCACCCTCTATTATCCTTAATTTTTCAGAACTTTAGTTTATTCTTTCCGTTTTATTAGTCGAAATGCCTGCCATGCTACGGTGTTGTATCAGCGAATGTTATGCATCGCATCTAGATTTCTTATATTTTCCATTGTACAGCAAATACGTATATGGAAGAAGAAATCAACCGTGAACATTGCCCTAAAGATTTTGTAAAACAAAACAAAGCTTCTCCAGTCCTTGATTGATAAAAATGTTGAGATTCGATGTGCGCACACGGAACACATATAGAGTGAGTAGTGGTAATTCGTCCATGAGGTAATTCGTGTTTCTTCTTTCTTTCCTTATCATTAGCAGCTTATTTTAAAAAATTGAATATGTATTAAAATATAAATTGTATGAAATACTGAAAATGTACTCTACTGTGACGGAAATATTTTTATCGTATCCCAGGATTTTGAGAGATGTTTTCTCCTGTGTACATTTTCATTTGTCTCTTCAATATTTTGGGTGAGACTCTTAAAAGAATTCTCAGTGAGCCACGGCTCACAAACCTGCAGGTTTGCTCAGAGCATTTTGTCTCAAACATTAACGTTAATCGCGTTTTCTGTTAGTTTGCTTTTTATTAACGTATGTTAAAATATGTTTATCAGCTGATTTAATATCTTAGCTTTTTATCGATTTTGAAACAATATTGTTTCCAAAGCATAGAAGGTTAATGAACTACACATTTTGAAAAATATTAGGGCTTTGTAAAAACATTTATCATCTGCATTTTGAAGCTAAAGTGTCGTTGTTTTTCCTTAAGTAAAAGAATAACTTACTTAAGTCAGGCAACTGCTCTTTCACTATCAACTTCTTCTGAGTTAGAGCCTCATTTTATCATATCCAAATTTTTTCCATTTCGGATATAAAAAAAGACAAAAACTGGAAAAATCAATTTTTTTATCTTGTTCTTATTTTTTAATGCCACACAACACAAGAATAAATAATTGTACACTAAATAACTGATTAATAATAGAAATTCGTGATGCAAAAAGTGAGTAGTGTTTTCCCTCCGAAGTAAGAGTTTACTAAGTTTACAAATGTCATCTTCCTGAAAACAGAATCAGTGCATGTGTGTGTTGGACAAATCAACTATAAAAAATTACATGTCCCATTCATCCACTTTTCATGAAAGAGGAGATTTTAAACCTACAAAGCACATTACCGTTGTTTCTGAACCACTGAAGTCAGTTATAGAGTCCATTATCATCCCTTGATTGAATTCTTCAAAAAATTATAATCAAAAGGGGTTTCCCTTAGCCCTAAAAAAATGATATCTAACGGAATCAGTTTGGGATGTTAGCACCCTAGCTCATCACAAACCACACCCACCAAACTTGTACCCACAAGCAACAAACTCTCATCGAAAGTCGGATATCTACGCTAGAAATGTTAAAACACTTTGAGCTTACTAGGTCAAAACCCAAACCAGAGAGAAGGTTTGCTGAATTTGCATTTTATTTTCACTTATGTAGTTGGCATGTACAAGTACCTGCTTTTATTTGTCACATGTACAGATATTAAGTACATGGGCATAGCGGTGCTCTAGAGCCCACTGCGCAGTGTTTTAAGTAATAGCTTCTGATCATTCGTCGGAAAGGGTCCGGGTTCGAATCCCGGTGAGGCATGGATGTTGTGTTTGTTTTACGGCAGCGGCTCTTTCCCTTCTCTGGAACCAGTGACCGTAAAGTAGGGACAGGTGATTGCTTAAAGCCCACTGAGTTGCTCACGGCGGCAGTAAAACCTCCAATCAAAAAAAAAAAAAAAAAAAAGCACCCACTCAAGTTTTTAAATTGGTGCATGCACATTTGGGGAAAACTGTACAAAATGACATCTTGGGCTTTAAAAAAAAGAAAGACTCATTTCTTTCGCAGTTTTGGGTTAAATTTTAAGACTGGCAGGGGACGTGGGACCTTTGAGCCTGTAGCACCCAATTATTAATTGATAACAATTGAAGTTCCACCTCCCCCTCTCCCCCCCCAAAACCCCACATAACTGCAAAAGTGCATAACTGAAATGTGCATAAGAAGTATTAAGTGCAAATATAATTATTTATCCATTCCAATTCTAAAGCCTATCGCATATTAAATTGTACGATTGATTTGTATATGAGTCCACTACAGATTTTTGTATGTGCGTGTGCGCATGTAAGGTGCTCAGGCTCTCGTTGATTTCTGGGTATAAAACACCAGCCAGAGATAAATTACGTCACGTAAACTTCTGCAATCGATATTCACTATGAAAAAGTGATTTGACATAACTGAGACGAAATCGTGCAGAACATGGCTGGTTTGCTCCTGCAGAAATGCATCCAGCTCATTCGTTAAGTTTAACGTTTTTAGAATGGAGCGCACAATGGGGAAGAAAGAAATGTTCTGTTTCCTATAAAGGCGCAGAGATGGGCTGTGGTTATAGGTTTGTTCCTGACGTTGTATCGGGCAAAGGAAAGCGAAGAAATGCAAAGTCATTGGACGGACGAGCCTGACGACGAAGCGATTGTGAGATTACGGTATAAATCTATGTGAAGGTCTATAGTTTTTATTAAACATTATCTGAAAAGCTCTAATTTCACTCGTCGAACTTATAGTACCTAACAATACGTGAACAGTTTAAATGCCATCAAGAAAATACTTTAATATTTTCATGACATTTATAATAGGTGTGAGTTGTGTTGGGCGCGTAAGCTTGTATTATCTGATCCTGGTATCTTTTTAACAGTAAAATAACGAGTCACGCAGCTGTGTCCACGGAACTTTCCACGTCTTGAACATTATGGTTCAGTTTCTTTTTTTATTATAAATGAAACACGACAAATTTTGCTAGAATCTGTCTCTCTGTAGTAGAAGAGATGTCCGCATTTTAGTTCAATGCGAGCTCCTTTTCTTCTTACCTAACTTAGTAGGAAGACGTCCCACTTGATGCGTTTTGTTTCCTCCTGCAATTCCAGGAGGCTTGAACCAGAAGATTGAGAACATCCACAAAACGTAACCAAGGTCAGCACCGGATGACAGCTTAGTCCGGTCTTTTGGCGATTCTTAATAACCTCTGCCTTCATGTCGCACTGGAAGCTGCCTTGCCATTTACATTTCATCTGCCGGAGACTGAGAGCTATGAAGGCCAAGATTTAAGTTGTGAAATCATCTTTTGCGGGAAGGGGGGTTCCATAACGAACCACACACGCACATGTATATGCACTATATTGACAAAGTTACCGCCCACCTAGAATTAACTCCCATTCAGTACAAATGCTGCCGCTAACTGTTGCTTAGTAGTAGGCCTTGGTTCTAAACTTCTTATGTGGCACTCTAATTCATCCCATAGGTGATTTATGGCACTCTAATTCATCCCATAGGTGATTTATGACACTCTAATTCATCCCATAGGTGCTTTATGGCACTCTAATTCATCCCATAGGGGCTTTATGTATTTTCCAGGTTTCACAGGAGATTATTTCGGAGACTTCCCCATCTCATAGTGTAGTATATCTTCCCTCCTACATTATACTCTGATATGTTTTTAACGTATTTATAACGCGGAATGAGAAATATTCCTTTGAAATTAGTGATAAACTCGTCTGTAAAACATAATACGTTTGGCGAAAGTATCTTGAAAGGGACTGCTGCTTTTTATTCTTCGATGAAATCAAAAAAGGTCTTGACTATAAATTTGTAAAATCACAGTAAATTACAAAGTTCGAGAGGAAGAGCATTCTTAAAGCGTGTTGTTATAAAACATTTCCGATACATGCTTCTCAAAAACCTTTCAATATTTTTTGTTTTCATGTCATACCTTTTATCAAAAAATCATAGGGATGTGTAATTAAAAGAAGTTGCAAACTAATCACAAACACCGAAATTATTGCAAATGAAAGATGTGTAGTTATATTTTACAGTAATATCTAGTTAAACTGCTTTGTATTAACTTATTAACAGTTTCAAAGTTGCAGCTGCCCTAGCGAATACTTGTCAATAATGTTTCATAGCAAGTTTTTACTTGCCAAATATCCGTTGCAATGAAGGATAAACCCGGAAATAAAATATATATGTAGTGATCCTTTAGTTCTGTGTAATGTGTGTTGTATCAGTAAAGCTTAATTACATGTAGTGTATGTGTGCTACATATGTGTTTTACCGTGTTTAGTCGATATTTTAACCTTCAAATGATTTCATGTTGCACTTGTAGAATAAAAACAAACAGATGGCCAGTTATAGTGTTAACATATGTCCTTGATATTTCAGCACTGTGTGCATACATCCTATTTAAAAAGGTGAATCCTAACTAGAAACAAAAGTCACTGAAAAAAAGACTTTTTTTTAAATCTGTGTATATCACTAGTACCAGAACACATTCGTGGACGAGAGAAACCTCAAGAGGAAAGCAGCAATTTAAATGGTGCAAAATCAAAGAAGCCAAACAAAAGCAAATTAACACTGTACTCATAAGGCACTTGATGTATTATAGCTTGCACAAAAAGACAAAGGCGTCCATGCCATTTGTGTTCTCAATCAGAATATAAGTTTCAAACACATGGGTGAGATGTGGCAAATACAGTTTTAAATCACATTTCCATCAAATATGCACAAAATATACTTGATATTGCACTGCTACTCTTATTCAATAAATAACAGGTTACTGAACAATTTATTTATTTTGTTATGCAATATTTTTTCTGAAATTCTGCAGAGCATCATTTTCTACGGTGGGAAATTTGGACACTGAATAAAAGACGTCAACAAAGATTATTTGCATCAAAAACTTCCATATGCCAAAAAGTGCGTAATACACTAATTCGAGATATTATGAGTGTTAAAGTAGACATTTTTCAAACTATTGAATTACGGAGATTGCAATGATTCATGCATGTAAGGAGAATACCATCAGTGAGACTTTCTAAAATGCTGATGGAGTTGGAGACTCCAGGAAAATAGGGAAAGAGGACAACTAAAGAGAATGTGGATGGAGGAGATTTAAACAGGAGTAAAAATAATGGATTAGATGAAGTCATGGCCTTGGATAGAGAGAAGTAGTGGAATACTCTGGTTGAACTATATGGTCGAGGAATTCCGCTTAGTAGTGGAAAATCCTTATAATAATGATAACAAATAGAAATTCTCATAACTCCCATTTGCATTTACATCGTTTTTTAATGTTTTACTAAATTATTATTGTAATGTATTGCATTAAAATTTGTGCTTGAGTTAATAAATGTGTTTTAGTATTTTTTAAACTCCCAACTAAAGTTTTATTACAAATTACAGATCTTGGGTGCATTTGGACCGGAGCACAGATGTGTGTGCTTGATATGAACGTAGAATCAGGGTTCTGGTAAAGATTAAAATTTGTAAAGATTTATGGTAAAGTCTAATTTTTGTCCTTTCCGAAACAATACTGAAATGTATAGGATTTCTATTTGCTGACAATCTTTATGATTTTTTTTACATGGAATGTAAACAAATTTACACATGTATCATGGAATTTGTATAAATAATCTTGTCTCGTCTGTTTAAAAGGAGGAGCAGGCGTCTGGGCTCCTGGAACGATGTTACCTGCAGCAGTTAACTGTTCAAGCCAGAATTCCGGTGAGATTCCGGTAGCAAGATACCAACCATGGGTCTTCCGACTTAAATGCCATTTGAATAAAGCCCACGATATATCGTTTGCCTTAATTCCGTAATCGTAGTGGCAGTGTAGTGCCAGTCTATGTAGGACATACGATGCCATGCGGTTAAAGGGAGGTAACTGTCCTCACGAAATGTAATCCTTGTACATACTTGGTCAAGCCTTCGTACCACACAAGCGGTATTATTTCATTAATGCCGAAACCTTGAAACCACGTTTGAATGGATATGCAGTCCCTTGCGACCTTTGGCCAGTAATTTTTTTCTAGTCGTCGTACTATTAGCCATCCTATAACGTTAGATAAGAGTGCCTGATACAAATATTTTGAGGCACCTTAACCTTTGTTACAGTTGCTGCTAACGAGAAGTGTTAATTCCTTTCCCTGATGGATTTAAGTGTAACACAATTTACATATTGAACAGTATTTGGCTGTTATGCAAATTTCACTGAGGTCATTTTTTTATCGTGGCCAATTTCATGTGTCTTGTATAACCATATTCAGTAAAACAAATCCAGTAACTAGAAAAATGTGCAAGATTTTTTTAGTAATTCTCATCCCTCTATCTAGTAGAATCCTTTGACTTTATTCATTACTTCTTGAAAATAATTCACCATGGTTTCGCGTTCCAGTGAACAGTGATTTCTTAATTAAATCCCTAATCGCCACTTTCATCCAACGCCATCGAGGATCACAAAGGTTTCAAAGAGATGCTGAGCTTGCAGGCATTTGTCTACAGCAGATAAACATACGTAGACAGCAAACTGACGGTTTGGTCTGTACCTTCCTTGAAAAAGCCAGCTGGTTGATGTGCCAAAGCTTGGAAATATTTGATATTATTCTACGCCAAGAAATTCGGAAAACTGGTATAGTTATACTGATTTAAGTATAGCTGGTGTACAGTTCAATATTATTAATTAGTATTATAATTTATATTTTTCAAGAAAGTACTTAATCTGCGCACAGCAAGAAAAGAGTTGGACACTATCCCTCATGAATTCAGCTGCTACTCGTCCATAGCAGAAAGGAATATCTTGAAACTCTCGAATAGGTGCTTTCCGGCTATACTGTCTGATTTTTTTGCAATATTTTATAAAAATCCTATAATGATACTGTTCGCTGAATTTGAGTGATTATAGAATATTCAGTGAAAACATTGATTAATTTCTTTAAGGAAGAAAATTACGTTCACTGTAGCATGAAAACGGAGCTACTGGTTGTATGTGTAAATGTAGTATTTAAATGTAGGTTTTTGGGTACAAATCTGAATAAAATTATTCTTTATGACTGAAAGCCATGCATCCCCATAAGGAAATGCGGTCACCCATCTTAAAAGATTTTCTGCATTCAGTGCTGACTTTCCTGAGCCTGCTATGTTAAGCTAGGTTCGAAGTTTCTAAAATGCTTTAAACAAGGCTAGTATCAATATAACCCATCTCCCGCTCTTATAGTTCGATTTAGCGTGTACTTATATTACGCATTCGTATTATTTTTATATAAAGGATCATTCTACGAAACTTTTAAAAACTTGAAATAAGACAAAATAACGCAAATTTTTGGTTCCAAGAAAGAATTATGGAGCTTGCAAACAAGCTGCAAAACGGCTAATGTCGAAGAACAACAATGGCTTAGAAATGTCCGAAGGAAAGGACACCCCAATTCAAGCACCAATTGTAACGTTTCCACTTTAACCCATGCTATTTCGTTACATTCTCCAGCGGGGGCACCAATAGTGCCACAACAGATTATCCTTGTTTTCCGATACAGAAAATCTGTTTCTTGAAAGCTTTCGGTTGTTGTAACACGGGTATGTTTTTTACTCGGTTTTTAATAATTCTACATAAGAAATTAAATGTTATCATGAAAAATCAAGCAGTTCCAGTATATCTCAAAATTTCTTAAATAACTAGCACATAAATACAAAAAATAGCGGGCTTTATATTCAAACTTTAAATTTTAGGAATTTTAAGAAAATATGAAACATTTAATTGAAATATTCGAATAAAATTGAAATTTTCACGAAAAATATATTCCTCTGATCGAAATACTTTTCGGTAAGAAAGACAAATTATCCCTGGAATGCCCTGTAACAACTGACCTCTATACAATCAGTTTGAAAAATACAAGCTTTATGAACGTCGAAGGAGAAATTTTACTGCTTTCCAGGAAAAATTGCAAGGCGAATTATTTCAGTATTCCTTCCAATAATTGTGACAGCTTTTTTGGATACACAGGAGAATTACAGGGCGAATATTGAAATTTGAGGTATCCTTTTAAATCGCTAAACTGAACGAGACATTCAGTAAAAACTGTGAACTTCATCACTGAAGGATCATCTTGAAAATGGTAAAATGTATTCTTCGTACACATTAATTTAATTAAAAGAATATTTATCTACTTAGTAACAGTGAATTCGGGTGGAATGATTTGCGATATTTTATGCATATCATCATCATCATCATCATTGTCAACCATTATCAATCCACTGCTGGACGAAGGTCTCCCCAAGTTTCCTCCACAACGGTCTGTCTTGTGCCAGTCTCCTCCATGTCACTCCCGCATATTTACGAATTTCATCCACCCATCTCCCATGTGGTCTTTTTCTGGGTCTTTTCCTGTCCCTTGGAATCCAATCTAAAATTTCGGCTGTCCATCTATGGTCTGTCCTTCTGGCAGTATGTCCAGCCCATTGCCATTTCAGGGATTTAACCCTGATCATGATGTCTTCCACTCTCGTCATTTTTCGGATCCACGAGTTTCTCTTCTTATCTCTCCTGGTTTATACCAAGCATGCACCTCTCCATGCTGCTTTGAGTTGTCTGCAGCCTTTGTATGTCTCTTTTAGTTAAGGTCCACGTCTCTGCACCATACGTCAGCACTGGAAGGATGCATTGATCAAACACTTTTCTTTTAAGACATAATGGCATATTGCTCTTGAAAATTATGCTGTTTCTTCCAAAAGCTCTCCAGGCAAGTTTTGTACGCCGATTAATTTCTTCATCAATGTGACCCTCACTTGATATCTGCTGTCCAAGATAAACATACGTATCTGTTATCTCCAGTTTTTCTCCATCAATCGATAAATCTTCATTTCTTGTAAAAGCAATGAACATCACTTTTGTCTTCTGAAAGTTCATTTTTAATCCCACTTCTTTACTCTTGTCAGCAAGTTCCTGGATCATACTCTGCAGCTCTGATGGGGTAGTTGCAAAAATGACTACGTCATCAGCAAAACGAAGGTGGGTTAGATAATCTCCATTAATCTTTATCCCTTTGTTTTCCCAGTTCAGTGATTGAAAGACATTTTCCAATGTGGCATAAAAGAGCTTCGGAGATATGGTGTCACCTTGTCTCACTCCCTTTCCAATTTTTATGTGTGTTGTATTTTCAAACAGCCGAATCTTTGCACTTGCATTTTCATAGATGTTATTAATAATATTAATGTATGCATCTTCAATACCGCAGGATTTCAGAGCCGTGGTAACTGCTGATGGTTTCACCGAATCAAAGGCTTTTTCATAATCGATAAAAGCCATGCACAATGGAAGTTCATGTTCCCTCGCTCTTTCAATTAGTTCTCTCAGTACGTGGATATGATCTATTGTGCTGTAGCCACTCCTGAATCCAGCTTGTTCTCTCGGTTGAGCCATGTCCAGCGTTACCTTCAAGCGGTGTGAAAGAACTTTAGTGAAGATTTTATAAACCACTGATAGGAGGCTGATAGGTCTGTAGTTCCTGAGATCCTCAATGTCACCTTTTTTATGTAGCAGGATCATTGTAGCATTGTTCCAATCCTCAGGAATCTTCCCTTCATTAAGGCATCGAGTGAAAATTTGGGCGAGTACTGTTTCGATTTCTCCACTTGCTTCTTGTATGATGTCTATAGTAATTCCATCTTCTCCTGGAGCTTTCCCCCGCTTCATGTTCTTGATTGCATGAGCAACTTCTGCTGGGAGGACTCGAAGAACTCTGGTACCTTTCATGATGTCTGCAGTACATGTATCATCCCTTTCATATAATTTGGAGTAGAAATATTTCACTCTTGTCAAAATTTCGCCTCCATTTCTTGTTATAGAACCATCTTCTTTTCTCAGAGCCATAATCTGTTTTCTTCCCTTACTGAGATGTCCCTTTGCTATCTTAAGGCTTTGGTTGTCTTCAATTGCTTTCCTCACTAGCTCACAGTTGAATTTCCTTACGTCTTCAGTGATACTTTTTCGTGTTGTCTTGCATAGCTCTATATATTCCACTTTGGAAGTCACATCTTCTTTAGTTGTCCTCATCTCTCTTCTTTTTTGCATCAACATTTTGGTTTTTCCTGATAATTTGTTCACATGCAACTTGTTCTTAGACCCAGCTAATTTTGTTGCTGTTTCCATTAGAGCTTTGGTTACTTTTCTGTTAACTTCCGAAATATCCACTTCTTCCGATGTTAGGCCTTCTAAAGCAGAGAATCTGTTCTTCAGTTCCAACTTGAAAGTATTATGGTGTTTTTTAAGGTTGGTTATGTCAATACATTTTGTTTGTCTTATGAGCTTGCCACGTTCCAGTTTAGTGTTGAGGTGCATCTTACATCTCACCAATCTATGGTCACTACCTGTGTTGAACTTGTTCAGCACACTGCAGTCTTCGATGACGAATTTTTTGTTACACATAATAAAATCAATTTCACTTGTAGTTCCAATTGGATGTCTCCATGTCCATTTCCTGTGTGGCTTTTTCTTGAAAAAGGAGTTCAAGATGAAAAATCCTTCTGCCTCTGAAAACTCAACGAGAGTATTTCCACGCTGGTTTCTGTTGCCGTGACCGAATTTACCTACTGAAGTTTCATTCTGTTGCCGTTGCCCTATTTTTGCATTGAAATCTCCCATAATTATCTTCAAGTGCTGCTTACCTTTATTATTTAGATGACGAATTTCCTCATAAAATTCTTCAATTTCTTCTTCAGGATGCATATACCTATTAATAAATAGAAAACGTATTCAAACTTTTGTCATGGTACATAGTCAGAATTTATAAGTTTTTAAGCCTTCATTGGGCAATTTAAAAAAGTAAGATTTTAAATATATAGATATTTCCTTTTGTTTTCTATTTTCTCGATATCTTCCTGCTCTGTGTTGTGAGTAGGGATCATGTAGTTCACATTTTTCGCTATAAGAAGGGAAGAGCATTTAATGTTCGCTTCTCATCTTTTCTGTAGTTGGAATTCGTGCAGTTTATATTGTTTCCTGTATTTATCCAGATAGATATATGTATGGAAACAATCACGCTACATGCTGTTGTCCTAAATCTGCACGCAATTTACACGTGTGCTGGAAGGAAATAACTGTTGTCAAGAAAACCTTAAACATTACAATGGCTAAACCAAATTTCTCGTTAAATTGTGCATATGCAAGAATTTTAAAAGACACCAGTGGTTTTCTACATCAATATTTAATATTCAAATAAATTAAAAACGTTTAAGACTCATGCATCGATATTGATGATCGTTTTGTTACTTTCGCCGAGGTGCTCATAATTTTTTAAAGAATGAGTTAATTGTTTTTGTTTGTTAGAAATATTATTTCACATGTCC
Organism: Macrothele yani; assembly: GCA_039090855.1. NCBI lineage: Eukaryota > Metazoa > Arthropoda > Arachnida > Araneae > Macrothelidae > Macrothele > Macrothele yani. The sequence continues at coordinate 142,604,420 of CM077034.1, forward strand.
CGATTTGTAGTTTGCTGTAATACTTAGATCCACCTAAGGTTTAAATTTAAGAACGAAAACATTCAAGAAATATTTTAGTTTCTATATGTAAACCAAAGTAATTAAGAAAAAAAAACAAGTCACACATTTATTAAAGCGTGCAAAACAAAAAAAGACTTAAATTGTCGGTGGGTATGGATTTCTTTAAGCGCACATCATTTCGAATGTTATTTTCTTCGGATACAGAATTGTATCAGTTTCTTTACATATTTTTTTCCTTTCAAAAATCTGAGAAACGCAAATTATATGCACAATGACATTTACAAAGTACTGAATCTACTTCGGATTTCTATTTTTTTATGTCGCCCGGTAAACAACCAAAACCGAGAAAATGAAAATACACTGGAAATTAAAAAGCGCATTTTGCGTTTCAGTACCTACCGGTATTTCATACATACTGCTCACCCTCTAAGGATAAGAAGTATTTCTAGGTATATGACCTTGTAATCATATTCAAAAACAAATGCGTTTCTCAATACATCTAAGATACGTTACCAATATTTCGTTAGAGCATTTCCATAGGTGATCCAAAATCACGTTGAAACATCAAATAACAATTGGAAGAGTAAAAAAGTGCAGGATTTTTGAAAATATGTTCTTATATTTTTTACTACATAGTAATTCTACCGTTCGAAAATGTATTTGAACAGGGATTTTCATGTGAAAAAAGAAATTTCCCAGCAAAATGTCCGGGTTTTTTTATATATTGATCGGATTGTATTTCGGAACATAGGAATCACGTCGTATGTTCAAAAAGATAACGCATCCATGAATTTTACTTATCGACTTCAAATTTCTGATATTCTTAATTCAAAGGAATAGAATGTAAGTAAAAAAAAACGTTTAAATTAGCGTCTGATATCAACGTACATGTTATAATACGAAATGAGATCGATTCAAAATTTATTTTACTTCAGGTCAACGAATCATAACATAATCAGGAAAAAACTTCAACTAAATACGCTGGTGTCCAAAATTGACATGAGAAACACAAAATCATGAATAACATAAAATCTGAATGAAAGAATTTCATGTCAGTTCCTAGGGTCATATATATATTGGTAACGCAACAACACAGAATAGAAAATTAACTTCATAACCGCATGAGAACGAAGCACGTAGTTGATATCATTCCAATTCAAAAGTGATAAAACAGTTTGCGCGGTTATCGACGGGGCAACTGGATGAATGATTATCTTGAATAGCAATGTAGTTCGCATAGCGAATCCTCCTGTTGTTTACAAGGCTCTGAATTACAGTATGGGAGAATAAGTCCCCTTTATCAAAGAAAAGGCACAAGAATCCTAGCATGATTCTGGGAGGCGATAACAGATTTCAATTGCTCCTACGGGTTATTCCAAGACATTCTGTATCAGTTTCAAATCAGGGTTTCTGCCTGGCCATCATTGTCTGCTAATATTTTAACTTTCGAGGTGTTCATAGAATTGTAAGAGCTATGGAGAAAAGCGTTATCCTCCATAAAAAGTTACTGGGGACCAAGAGCTCACTTGGAAAGCCGTATTTTAAGGTTTGCCATCCCACTAGAGAGCAGCAGACGTGGTGCGCCCTGGACACATTCGCAGCGGCGCGCGACCATCTAGCACGATGTCAGATAAAACGAAATGCATTCCGCCAACGCAGTATTTAATTTCCCTAATTTTCGGAGGTAAGATTTGGCTACCTGCTTCTCCATGTGTACACTCGTCGATAATCCGTGTTCGTGGTGTATCCCAACACGGTACTTAAGAGAGCACAAGCCCATTGAACAGAGGCCTAGGTGTGATGTTTTCTGGCCCAATTCAGACTGACCATTTTGTGCTATGCGTCGAGTGGAATACAGACCACTGGGCTTCTGGCATATATAACAAATATCTATAGCTCATTTCAGCATCTATTACTGGGGTTCATAAAACGTTTTGCAAAAAATAAAAGTAATTCTACATATTTGATATAACTCTCAAGAGGAATTGAGAAAAGTAATAACACAAAGTTAGAGAGGGATAAAATGTATGCACAATGCCACTAAAAGAAATGAAGAAAATAATAATCGGAATAACATGTAGTATCTTGTTTATTTCACAATGTGTTTTCTTTCCGGAGATCTGTGATTTAAACTACCAATTGAGGGCAAATATTAAAATAGAAAATCTTTAAAAAAGTGTCGAATGGGACAAAAATGCATATTCACACGAAAGAGCAATAAAATGTTCGAGACAATTGAAAACAACAACAAAAAAACCACAGTATAAACGTACTGGAAATGACCCTACGTCATGGAAATGTAAAACCTTTGAAATAATTACTCTAAGGTAACAAACTTGTGTTATATCGTAATTTGGTGCCAGATTGTCTGGAAACGTTGTGGAAAGCAATCAGTTCGCTCACCAAAGTTCTGGTCGGGGTTAACACATTTCCATTTTACTACTCTAACTACAAAAGCAAAGCTATTAATTTATATATTTGACTTATCTCTCGTTGAAAATCCTGAATCCAGAAATAAGAATAATGGATCACATTTTAACGTCGTATAATTTGTTTTACTGAGGTAGTTTAATTTCTTAAAATAAAGAAAAAAATCCTTGTCATGTTCAAACAGCCGAATACATTTTTTTTTCTGCTGATATGCAAACCATGAGACACTTTCATAAATTTATCCTTTTCGTGTAATATTCAATATACTAATGATCTTCAGAGGATATAATAATAGTGATGACGTTAATAATGAATTTTTGTGTTTCACTTTGAATTATCATAAAAGGCTAAAACATGAGGCTACATCTCTTCTAGTACTTTCCTTCTAATACCACATCTCTTCTAACTTGTGTTCATTCCAGTATGAAAATTATGGCACATTTACAGAAGAAAATCGCATACATATCGTACCTTCAACGGTATGAAGTCTCTAACAGGACTTCTAGATATGATTAGCATATGCTGCTCTTCGCGGAAGTTTAGTCCGCCTGCCCAACGCCAAATATCAAACTTCAGCCGTTGTTCAACTTATTCCTACTTTTTTCTGTTTTTATACTGTTTGATTACACGAGTAATCGACGATCACATATTTTTTTTATAGAATGTATCGATCGATCGAACATGGTGCTCTTTAATGGGACCCTCCTGGGAAAAGATGCAAATTATGGACAATATCGTTTTCTGCATAATCGAAACCATATGAAATATCGAGCGCAGTACCATATATTTTTCGATAAGATACCTGAGATGTTTAACTTATATATTGTAGTATTGCGCTGGAAGCCATGTACGCGAGCGTTGATTATTGAGATACATGATAATTGTTCTTCAAAACAGCTATGGTATGTAAGTAGTTTCTTTCTTAACATAAGCACTACGGACAAAAATCAGTCACGCCTGGCAGAACTTAGCTAATGACGCGTCACAGCTCACCTTGCCTTGATAACAGCATTGTTCCGGTGATGTAGAGACTCCACGAGGTTGCGGGTGTTTTGAACATTTATTTGCAGCCACTCGTTCGTCAATTCGTCATGAAGTTCCTCCAGAGTACGTGAGTGTATATCCTGGCGTTTCACCTTCTGTTCCAAATGACCCCACATATTTTCAATAGCATTTAAATCTAGGGATTTGACGGGGCAGTGGATGTGACACATTGTTCCTAATTGTTCTTCGGGCCACCCAGACAGAATTTTAGGTTTCTGCACACGGCAATTGTCGTCTTGGAAGCCAGGAGTGGCAATGTGATGCTGCTACTGGAGATGTAGGAAATCTTCCGAACAAACAGTTACCATTAGGAAGTTTCGGATTCCTAATCTAAATTTCCAGAACAATGTTTACATCGACATAATCGACTGACAAGAGTGTAATGTGACTGAGCCTCCCATCACACGGAAATGGAAAGACGATGAGCTTCTGGAATTACTACAGTCGGATAAATATCCAAGTTCTTGACACGAATTTACAAAAATGCCTTGACATTCTCAGGCAGTAGAGAGGATAGTTATGATTCTAATAGATTCTTCTGCTCATGTGTGCGGCCTTCTTGCAAGAGATGGATTCATCAGAGCAAACATTTTGGATAGGAAGCTGACGCCAAGTTTTGAAAAAAATCTGATTTCCAAGTGAAATAAACTCACTCCTCAAGTTATGCTACTAGGTAAGGCTGGTGTCTATCATATTTACATAACTTATGCCATTTTGGGGGAAATATGACAAATCTTGAGCTCTTTGGGGAAGCCTAAGAAATTAACTCACGTCTGCTGAATTTTTACCCGTGTATATACACTCGAAGGTGATAATAAATAACATGGCGACACAGTATTTTTTTATATATACAAATTGGAGAAAGCGGGTGTTTTTAACCATTTTTCCCTATAACTTTCAAACTTCGAGATACTTGGGGCAGCCTAAGATATCAAATAATGTCATCCATATTTCGGGGGTCATTTCAGTAATAAAATCGCAACTATTGCACATGGTGACGTTTCAAATTAAAAAAAAACAAGTGTTTTTCACTCCACCCTATTACACACAGTTCACCCTTGACCTTATGACCCAGAGGAGACTGGTGTGTCCTTCAGGGGGTTACCGCATTGGATGGAGTTGATCACGCAGGGAGACAAATATTTTTAATTGACGTCGTCCTTGAGAATAGGGGTCGTTGATATTTTGATCTGTTAAATGAAACCGCAGAAAGTTAAGGTGCATCTCAATAAGGGGTCTATCTACTTTGTAGATAGCTGAAAAAAACTGCTTGCATTCACTTATATCAGAAATTATTATTTCACTACCGAAATGTTGCAGCCCACTTTACCTTACACAGGGTATTGATACATTCTAAAACTTCCATTTTACATTTTGAGATGGAGTGAGTTGTACATGTGTTCTTTCTAGAGTGTTCGTTCCAGTTTCTTGATCCATTCTAAAAAAATAGTTCTATGTACAGCAGAGTGTTCCAAAATATAAAATTTTTAATTTCTTTATTCTCACCCTCCCATTTGTTTAAAATATACATAAACATTATTTATGCAAAACTTCATCCCAGTCGAATAATATTTACGGGTCCCGCAACACCATCGAATTTTCAATACAAATTAGCAGATTGGACAGATGAAGGATAATATATAAGCCACTATCTTAATTAATAATATTGTCGAAAGGGTATAGTGTCAAAAGTTTAACATATCCACAAGTTAAACAGTGTCCGGTCAGTAAAAGAAATAAGATCTTCTCCTTGTGGCTTTCTCAGTGCCCGCGTATCGTGAGTGCAATCGCCTGCGCAGCGAAGAGGCGCTCGCCGTGCCCTGCCAATGCTCTATTGTTTTTTCTGTGTGATTTTATCCGGCTAGCCTTATATGTTATTGCACTTATTTTATTGTTTTGAAACTGTGTTTGAAGACGACAGCTCCCGCTCGCTGAGTACTAACAAGACGCAATATGATTATTTACCTGTTAGGAACGTCAGAAAAGAGTGAAATTAAAGAGAATATACTCCCGTTATAACGAAGTAAATTTCTCCGTCATTTTTGGTCTACGCCGGGATTCGAACCCGAGGCCGCTTATTCCGGAACAAGTCGCTCTACCAACTGAGCTACGCAGACGATTATTCTGATTCCTATCTGCCTTTATGTCGTGTGCGTCCTGCTGGCAGGTACGTCACATCTCCCCCCCCGAAAGAGGGCCGGGGGCATGGCCCACGGGTCAGCCGTGACCATGAATCGTTTCAGGCGGCCATCCACTGTAGAACGTGCACTTGAGAACTCCCAGTCAATCTGCTGTGTGGAATGCAACATCACACATTTTTTATTTTTCGAAGCGCTGGAGAAGGGATTCTCTGACTTTTCCTGTCTCGCGGTGTGGAAATAAAATCACACCAATGCGAGATTTTGAACGGCCGGGTCATCCGGATAGTTCGGGCGTCATTATAACGAAGTAAATTTCACCGTCATTTTTGGTCTACACCGGGATTCGAACCCGAGGCCGCTTATTCCGGAACAAGTCGCTCTACCAACTGAGCTACGCAGACGATTATTCTGATTCCTATCTGCCTTTATGTCGTGTGCGTCCTGCTGGAAGGTACGTCACACCATGTATTCGGTAAGTTGTAAGTACATATTTTTACCGTCATAAAACACCGAACAAGACTATTCGTGAGAGTTCACGAGCTGTGATAAGAGAATTTGCATTTCTTTTTTGTTCAAAGGCACGCATTCCTACTCATGATGAACAACATTCAATTTCCAAGCTGGAAATACGTTTTTATAAGTAAAGCCGACAATAGAAGAGTAGCTAACGAACGTGTGAAACTCAGCGTTCAAATGAAACAGCATTTGTTGACAAATTCGGTGATTTGTTTGACATTGCACATGCTGATGTAATGAGCATTATTACAATGAATGAGGACAGATAATTATTTTTAGACAAGTAGAAAAAGTTGACGGGGCTGTATGGTGGAACTCGACATAACTCTTGCTGAAAAAGAACTCACAGATGAAAGAAAAAAAAAGGCAGAGATAATCAGAATCGGACAAGAAGAGCAGCTTTCATCCACCATTGCCAATACGAATATGAGTACATATGTTATGTTGGAAAATGATTCCGCAGACAATGTAACCAGCGACGAATGTGATGAAGATAGTAGGGATACTGAACATTATGTTCATTTTCAAGGCTCTTTTGAAATAGGCAAAGCACAGTAAAGGGCAAAAAGAAGCACCAGTACACGTACGCCTGTGGTTATCACTCCAAAACTAGAATCCACTCTAGACTCGGCCTATATAAGCAACAGAAAAGCAATCTCGATTGCAGCTGCTGCATTGGAAAGTATGGGCCAAAATGTAAAAGATTTTACACTAAAACCCTCGTCCATAAGAAGGCAACGGAAAACTATCCTCTATATTTTTTTAAAAATGGCACTCTATATATTTATTTAAAAAATGGCCCACTTTGGACGTTCTCTATTACCTGCAATAGTGCATATAAATCAGAAATCCAAGTAATTGTCGTCATACTTCCGGTACTTTCATCACCTTACCTCTTTAGAACAGCATGATTCGTCTGAAATGCCAAGTTTTTACTTATATTTAAAAATGTATCGAATCTGACACAAAAACAAAACGATCACAAAACACAATCAAGAATTCACACGAGCTGCGTTCGAAAGAACTTGCCTCGAAACTCATTTATTTATACAAATACGACTCGACCCTGACAAATCACTGCAAAACCAACCCACCGCAACGCCAACCCACTGCGACGCCCTAGCAGAAGGCGCAACGCATAGTTTTAAAACCACGGTCATATACCATTAAACTGTCGTGAATTCATGTGTTATATATGCAGAGAGCCTTTGCGCCCAAACTCTTCAATAACAGAGTGCCATAGTGACATAAATCTTGTTTATAAAGGAAAAGAATTAATAAGCAAATAACGTCAAAGTTGAAGGAAATTTGGTAAAAATGATAATTGTCTGTAACTCATTATGTTTAATACCGTGCTATAGGGGAATATTGTCCACATTAATTTGGTATCTGTCAAAGTTTTTTAAAATAGATTAGAAAGGAAAAACATATATTAGTTTTGGTTTAAAATAATTAAAATCAAAATTTAAATGAAATTTAAGCGCCGTAAATCTTTTAGATATTTTGTGCGAAAATCCATACTGAAAGCAACACCTTTGGTTGATGTTTCTCTATTGTTATGAAAGTTACTCTGTTCCATTTCCTTCTTTCCAGTTATTTTTTCTTAAAATTAATTATATTTATTTAATGTCGAAGTTTTATTTCAAACGATTTCTTTGCTTTGAAAATGATAAATGCCTTCTTCTGCTTTCAGTGGTAGGTAACATAGACTCCAAAGAAATCACCTTGTGGTTTCCAAGGTGAAGTGAAGAAATATTTGATTAACAAAGTGTTTCGTTATTCATCAAATCATACCCCTGTTCATGGCACTTCATAGAATTTTTGTAAATTGCAATTAGCCAAAGCATTCTGTTGGAAAACAGCCGTTTCTCACGTGATATAAGAGGAGGCCTAAATTTGCGCCATTGTCTTCTCCACTGAACAAACTAATTCTCCAAGGCGAGGTTAGAGCGGAGTGCCATAGAAATACTAGATATTTTGGAGAACACTTTTGGTTGTCATACAGATGCACGTGCATGCAATATTCGCAGGAATATTGGTTACGAACAATAAGCAGAAGTCCAATTCATTACGCTTGTTACAGATGTTTAGTTCTAGGTGTGACGTTTCTGGACGTTATCGCATATACTTCTTCTATGACTAAGAAAAACCAGTGATATGATTGAATAACTACTGTCATCAATTTACTAAAGGCTCAGAATGAATTGTGGATTTTTTATTTTTTTATTGTTCCCGAAATCATGAGGATGTTGAAAGCAATCCGTAAGTGTGTTGGTTACAATACATCAAATCGAGATGTCATGTGAATAGGAAAAAGAAAAATTAAACGAGAGCCATGTTGTTTGTAAAAAAATATCATCTACATTGAAAATTTACCATCATGAGCAAACTAAATTATTTCCTTATTCGACCTCACAATTCAAACTCATTCCATTTACTTTTCCGGATAAGCCTAAAAGAATCGAGATCTACACTTCTACATTGTTTGCGTAATTAAATACAGTGTTCTTAGATTAACAAGATTTGCAATTCAATTTAAGCACATATCATACATATTATTATAAAGATAATCCGCATTAGAATGTTTGAATCGTAGCTAGTTAGTAATAATTTTCATTTGCTTAACCCAGAATATACGGAATATAAATTTTTCCTCGTGGTACCGAGGTTTTACCTCCTACATCAAATATTTCCGCTTTCAACTGCTTTCATATCCATTAATCAAGGATACAAATACAAAGAAAATTATTGTTTTAAAATAGAATAATTAAATTATTATTTCTTAAAAATGGGAGTTAAATACAAAAGATCAAACACGGGTTTCCTTGAATGGCCAAACATTTAAATAAGAACAGTGTAATTGCATTAACGTTCAAATGTGACGTACGTTTAGTGAAACCGGGCGCAGTTGTAGCGAATCTTGTGTTTTGTGCTACTATTTCGCCATTTGTTCTAGCACCATGAATTTGAGTTCAATCATATGGTCTTTAATTGCATAGATATCATTAATATATGAGGCTGCCGTGTAACCAACTAAATTAGTTTGTAGTATCCTTTGTAGAAAAATCTTTAGTTATATTAGAATTGTAGAATTAATAATGTTGAACTTAAAATAACAATTTAACAGTGCTATTGAATACACTAGAATATGCAGAAAAAGTAGGCTAAAATAGACCACAAATGAGCTGTCTACATAGAATCACCAAGACTCCAATACCTCCAAATAATGGAATAAATGTGACAAACCATTCATTGCCACATGTGGTGAGACTTCATCACATGGCGCCAAGTTCTAAAACTTTAGCATGTCTTACTTAACATTCTTTAGTATAATATTTGAATTTTATTAACACTATAAGTTCAAGGGAATTTATTGTTATGGTGGAGTAATTTTGCACACAATGCTTCATTTCTCTGCATTAAACTTTAATAAACACTAGTGTCAAAAACCTAAGGACGGACTTCTGTGCTGTGCAGTGTCAAACACCACACAGCACTGCCGTTAATGCTAAGCCCCTTCTCGAGTGTTGTTTTTCCTCGTCGTTCCTGGACTGTGTCCGACTGAAAAGCTCTTCTTTGAAGTGATGACTCACGCTTCTCTCTATTGCAATATGATGGACGTTTTTCGATTTGACGACAGCCCGGGGAACTATTTGCGTCGGACTATGTTTTTTCAACTCTTAAGTTCGGCGGAGGCTACATAATGGTATAGAGTTGTTTTTCGTTTACGAGGCTCTGCCCGTTCATCAGTATACGACGCCCACGATCTCTGAAGAGTACCGCCACATTCCGGATAATTCTGAATTCTACCTTATCAACAATGTGGCAGTATTATATATATATACACTGAAGTGCCATAAAAACTGGTACACCATACTAATACTTGGTAGGTCCCCCCGGGAGCACACGACTGCAGAAATACGACAGGGCGTGGACTCCACTAGCTTCTGGAAATATGCTGTAGGCAATGTACACCATACTTCCTGTAGAGCGTTCGACAATTCGGGTGTTATCCGAGGTCTCGGATTTCTGTGTTTGTTAGCGCGTTGCATTGCATCCCAAATTAGTTCTATCACGTTCAGATCTGGGGAGTTGGTTGGGGATGCAACACCCCAAACTCAAACAAATGCTCCTCTAACCATAATGTGGCGTCCCGACACTTCTGTAGAGGTGTATTGTCCTGTTGTAACACGCATAAACCCATCAGCATTAATGCAGGATAAGAACAGTTGTACCTCGTTAGAAAGGGTGCGCACATAGGATTAGCCGGTCACAGACGTTTGTAGACGTACCAAGGGTCCCAGTGAAGTCCATCTTAACAGACCCCATACCAATATGGACCCCCCACCAGCCGGTACAGTTCGATGTTGACATGCGGGATCCATGGCTTCCATCTGTCCGATACAGTTGGAAACGCGACTCGTCAGACCAGGCAACTTGTTTCCAGTCATCCAGTGTCCAGTGGCGGTGTTGCCGTGCCCGAGTGAGACGCATAGTTCTGTGTCGTGCTCTCATCAAAGGGACTCGAGTTGGGCCTCGGCTCTGTGACGTGCCTGTCCAGCAGCACGCACACGATATAAAGGCAGATAGCAGCGATACGAACGTCCGCGTAGCTCAATCGGTAGAGCGACTTATTCCGGAATGAGAGGACTCGGGTTCGAGCCCCGGCGTGGACAAAAATGACTGAGAAATTTACTTCGTTATAGCTCCCAAAGCCCATATCGTGCAGGGTACTTTGCACAGTCCGGACGCTGATGCTTGTTGAGGCTCCAACATTGAATTCCGATGCTACTGGCGAGAATGTCGCGTGAAACGATTCTTGACACTCGACGATGGTCACGTTCACCCAATGTCTTTTTACAGCCACACTGGTATAGTAGGTTGGAGGATTTGTCGGAATTCTGGTAGACACGTTACACCCTTGAAATTGTCGTCCGTAAAAATCCGAACTTTGTTTCCACCTCCGAAATACTATGGCACATCTCAGGAGCGCCAATTATGCACATGACATCACCGACAAACATATATTGTGACAACCAGATAGCACAGAAGTTAGTGCACTATCTTGTCTCTCACTCGGGTACACAACACATTGAAAAACGTCATCATTTCGTTCAAGAAATATATGAAATAGGTAAAATTTATGTCTAATACCTGAGTTCTAAAAACATGACTACGGACATTCTGACAAAAGGACTGAATCAAACGCATAATAATTTATGCGAGTTATTTGGACTCACTGTTATTTAATTTAACATGTAAATATGATTATTTCCTAGTGCTGAGATGTGTTTATGAGGGGAAAAACTCGCAAATGTTTTTCTCCTCATAAACATATCTCAGCACTAGGAAATCATCATATTATAGACAAAATAAGTATTGTGAACGGAATTGGTGGAAATCAATCCTTGCCACCACGGTGGCGCCGTGGTCTAAGGCGTTGGCCTCTGATCATTCGTCCGTAAGGGGTCCGGGTTCGAATCCCGGTCAGGCATGGATGTTGTGTTTGTCTTACGGCACTGGCTCTCTCCCTTCCCTGGAACCAGTGACCCTAAATTAGGGACGGGCGACTGCTTATAGCCCATTTGAGTTGCTCACGGTGCTCGTTAAACCTCCAATAAAAAAAATCAATCCTTATTTGTTATCTATTATTCTCATATAATGACGTAAATCATTCATTCGCCCTTTTATAATGTAACTCAAGTCAAGTGAGATATAGGTAATGTCACGCATTGTTCTCGTGACACGCATTTTCAAATATGCGTCTCATAACGACTAAAGTATTTTAGAGCTGATGTTGTCTTCATAGTGAACGGTTGTGTTTGAGCGTCGTCGGTGTATTTTTTATTTGCTTATGTTAGATAGTTATTACTAACATAGTAAATCATTAAATCACATCTATTTCAATCATATCTCTGTAACAGTGATATCACTGCGTCACTTACCGCACCTATGATTTTCACTCCACGGGACATTTATTAATTTCTAAAAAGAAATTACCTGTATTGTACAGATATGTTTCCGAACGTACAATTGTTTCCTACTTTTTTAGAGCGAAAGGATATCTCTCTATTATTTTAAACATGATTGTTAAGGAACACTGTATCGCATGGGTTTTTTAGTAAATTTATAACTGAGTATATTTTTTAACATTTTCCGTATTATGGGAGAAATGCTACATTGTTTTTGAGAAACAAAGCTCCAACCTCTTGCAAAATATGCGTGCAGTTAATTTTCCATGTGAACACAGTTGTGTCTAAGTAGAAAGATTGGGAGATAAAACCTCAGCTATTAATAACATATTGTATGGAATAGAGCGTTTTATGTTTTTGGCATTCCCGTGAAAATGTAAAACTGCAGTCTTGACCTCTAAGAATCGGAAAACGAAGATATTAACAGGGAAAATAAATTTGCAGTGTTCTAGAGGATTTAAACTTAAGGACTTTATTTCATTTTTGGCGTTTTCTGTAGATCAATCTTATATGCTAATGAGCATTTAATATGTATGCGTGAGTCAAATTAAACCAGCAAAGAAATGCAGAACACGTAACTTGTTAGTTTTGTTTTAATCATGAAATAATGAAGAATACATACCCACAGTTATATGTGTGACACAACTACTAGACAAAAAAATCTGCAAACACAATAAACATTTTGATCATATGGACTTCTGTTGCATTGGAAAATGTTTTGTAATTTCTTTTCGAAATTTTGCTAGATAATTCATTCAGTATTAATTTGGAAAAATACAAAAAAAATGGATAATTAAAAATGTTCTCATTTTTTTTTGAACAAGCACTTTTACGATCTTCATCGGTTCTGTATAACAGACTGGTGAGGAACCAGACCCTGCAACATATATCACATGAGATATTTCAGAAATTGTTAATCTTTATTGAAAACCCAAAAGAAAAATTTTCATGTGGTAACATATAATTTTACCACCTAAATTTAAACTTTAATTTATTGGTAAACTTTTTCGTTTTACTATTTCCTTACCTCAAATTATCAGAAATTTAAAGCGACTCATGTTTGGATATTTTTAAATTAAAATATTTTGAAGTGCATGGTTTCAAATGAATTCATTCTAGACTTTAAATGTTTGAGAAAATGCTTAACAAATGTTTTCCCTAATTTTTTTTTCTATCGCCTTTCGTAGGAGATCTGGTATCCAACATAGCCCATCGTAAAGATGGTTCACAAAGTATGTCTCCTACAATCCTAGATAGGATGCCTGGAATTAATGTCGGAAGTGGCTGAATACAGGATGCATTGTGATGCGAGACGCAAATTCAGGCATCATATGGACTGAGCTGCTCGAGGCCACGGTCAATCACGGAGGGATTGCTAAATTAACAACGAATATTGAAAATTATTGTTTGAAATATACATATATTCACTTTTATAGATGTTTCACTGAAAACAAAATTTTCCAATCAAATTTCGTTGTTAAGAAATTGTTGTCAAAACTCATTAGCAGACTTTAAAAAAATGAAATATGATGTCGAGTCTGAATATTTACATTTTTTGATATTTTTCACGTATTTTATGGCGTTATACCACTTTTTCTGAGATATTGTTTTATATTGCTATTTCTCTACATGCTGTCATTTCCTCATTGAAAACAATTTTCAAACTAATGCAATTTCATGTGTAACTTCTGGTGTAAGTTCACTTAGTAACATATTATCGGAACAACTCAGATCTCTTGTACATATATACATAGATCTCATTAAGCTGTTCTCTCAGATTCAGAGGTTAGCTTCTCAAAGAAACACCATATACCAAGTAGACATATACCTGAAGGAGCTAAAATTTCCTTAATGTTGGTGTATCAAATGTCTCCATTTACCAAAATCTCGGGACACAGCAGGAGCTTCATTAACATCCATGACAAGCGGCCAGCAAGATTGTTTGTACTTCCTACTTATAACCTTTTTCTCATGCCGACATTCCTGTATCTAGTCCTCCCATGATTTCCTTGACCTTCCTGTACCTTTCGCTCGTCTCATTTCAGCTGAATAATTTCTCAAAGTAGCACCTCACTACTCATTCTTACAACATGGCCAAACCATCTTTTGTATGGTCTTGAAACACAGCTTCTTCTGATTACTTTGATTAGCTAAATTAAAACCCAGATTGAAATTTCCGGGACACATTTCAGTTATAAAGAAATCATATTCCGTAATTCCCTTTAATTTGGAAATGTTATATGCCTTTAGATTACTCGCCAAGTTATTGAATTATCGGTTAGAATTGCTTTCCTTTGTATCCTCCTATCTCTGAATGAAACACGAGGTGTCTACTATAAGATTAACAAACATTAATGAACGCGGTTTAACCCAGTATGGGTTTCCGATTAAAGAACATTTTCCGCTTAGTCAATCTGCGTGATTTCATTAATTCTTTAGATTCTGATAATTGTAAATTACACAAGACTTAAAAGCTACAGCCCGCTTGTTTATTCGCTTCATGAAAAATAAAGGATTGCGTTTAAAGCCAAAACTATTATCGCGCAGAAGCTATTGCTAATACTTTATAGCAGAACCGGAAACTACCACCTTTTAGCCGCATGTAGAACCGAAGATATAATTATGCTTTACTTGATATCGTCAGCATGATAGAAACTACAGTGAATTTAAACTGTTTCTTCTCCGATTTTTTTTTTATTAGAGGTTTAACGACCACCGTGAGCAACTCAATGGGCTATAAGCAGTCTCCCGTCCCTAATTTAGGGTCACTGGTTCCAGGGAAGGGAGAGAGCCAGTGCCATAAGACAAACACAACATCCATGCCTCAGCGGGATTCGAACCCGGACCCCTTCTGAACGAATGATCAGAGGCCATCACTTAGACCACTGCGCCACCGGGGCGGCCCGTATTAAAGTTAATACACCTCCCCGGTGGCGCAGTGGTCTAAGCGATGTGTTCTGATCATTTGTCCGAAAGGGGTCCGAGTTGGAATCCCAGTGAGGCATGGATGTTGTGTTTGTCTTACAGCACTGGCTCTCTCCCTTCCCTGGAATCAGTGACCCTAAATTAGGGGCGAGCGACTGCTTATAGCCAATTGAGTTGCTCACGGTGGTATTTAAACCTCCAAATCAAAGAAAAAAGTTAACACCTTCCAAACGATAGTTTTTTTATTCTGCGTGTTTGATGTAAAATTAGTTTAAAAATTATACACAAATAGGAATAATACATGCTGAAATAACAGATCATATTTAAGGTACAGAAGCTTTAAGTTTATCATTTATAAAATATTATATATTAAGTAACTAGTACCAAATGCTTAGTTAATTTTTTATCTTTTTATTTGAAACTGAGCCTTTAACTAGGTTGAATAATAATGTGCGGAATATTCACTTGAAATTGGGATACTCACTTTCTTAAGACGTCATCTTCCAGTGCTTTCATGCTACGTGTGAGCCTATAACTAGGTTGAATATGAATATCGTGTTTGGACTAAACTTTCAAAGAACGAGATTTAAAGCAATAATTAGGTTTTCGTTGTCTGTTAAAGTTCCAGTAATAACTCTTGGTTTGTTAATCAGCTTAACTGTTTATCACATTTCCTTATTAATTCATGATTTTTAAATCTCTGATTAGCATCATTACGATGTATTTCAAAAGACGCTTTCACATACGTTCCGTAATGTCTAATGTTTGTTTTCTCAGATCACGTATGATACATCTCAAAGTCATGCATCATACCTGATCTGAGAGGACAAACATTTTTAAGTTAATGGAATTATATAAAACAAACAATATTTTTAGTTTAATATTTGTGTTACTTGTTAGAGGCTAAACAGTTCACGATGATTATAAAATAATTTTTTGCTTACGCTTGTGTGTAAGATTATTAGTGTTACTATTGCTACTTCCCCGAAAAAATTTTTTTCTGTGTGTCCTTTCCAAAAAAAAAACAAGTTTCACGTTGGGCGTATGGACACTTGCAAGTGCTAACCACTGGCTATTAAACTACTAATATATTTGAAATTACATAAAACGTTTCTTTCTTTCAGAAAATTAAAAATTCCCTTCATGAGTATTGGTTGTGGATTGTTTCTCATGTTTCTTCTTTTCGTTTGATGTGAGGTAATACTCACATAAACCATACTCCATTAATAAGGTTGCCGGCCAGAAAACCGCAGAAATGCATTTATAAAGATATAATGTATCGAGATAACGACTGCATACTGATTCTTTTCACATGATTTAGAGATTTTTCGAAAATAAATAAACCCGAAAATTTTGAAATAGCAAAATATTTGAAACTGATAATTAAACTAATACTAACACTATACATTCTTTACATTCAGTTTGCTTTTATAATTATCTTTTATTTTAACACTATTCATAGAACCTCATTTAAACAGAATATCTTTAAACATTTCTGAAGCAAATAAAACTTCACGCGCATATGCCTTTCATTCAGATACGTTTCAACTACCCGTCAGTTGTGGATTTGAACGTAAAACAAAATTACACGCGATATGGAATTGACTTCCTAAATATCTCCTTTGCTAATTTGCTAATAATTTTTGATTTGCAAATATTATTTTACTTTTAAAATAGTGAAAAGTTTTATGGTATTAATCATATCGTTTGTTATTTCCTATTCCATTCGACTCAAATTGTTCAACAAAAGATACAAAAATTTGAGAAAACGTTCTGCAAATAAATAAACGGGATTTAACAGTAAAACAAATTTCAAAAGTTAGTAGTATTGCGTATGAATGCTCATGTAAGTTATAAGCATATTTCTGTCCCTATCACTTGATCTTCCCCACCTTATATTTCGTTCTCTTGTCGTGTAAATCAAAAGGTTAACCAACATAAGCGGAAAAGAGAACTAAACTCATGGATAGGAGTTTCTTTTAAATGGATTCCTTTCTTAATAACAATTTAAGTTTAGATAATAAAAAGCTTTAGCAGTGAAAAATGTATTGAGAAAATTTCTATTTTATATGAATTTAACATATGTATGAATGTTAGAAGTTTGCAGTAACAGTTTGAAAAAATATCTTTAACAATTCAACTTTAGGGCAGGGAAGTTATTTTAAAGAGCCTAGTAAAAGTTAAACAGCTTACGTTTGGCTCACGTGTATTTTATCAGTACTATGACAACATATATATATATATTTATAAATTTGCAAAAATGAAACTAAAACTATTGCATTCCTAGTGGCCTATTCACGAAACCTTCGTGAGGATATAACTGAATAATTATAACAAAACTTTATGAATGCTTACATTGTGTGACTAACATGATACTTAACATACACATGTTGGAAAATTACACATGAAGCTGCATGTAAATAGTTGCAAACCTATGCCTTAAATAGAACGAAATACAACAATTTTCAAATTGGGATGAAACGCAGCGGAATATGTTTGTTCAGGTGGGTTTAAAATAAGCATTGGCAGAGATGTTCCTTTGCGGAACTACGGAAAAATCAAATGAGCGGAGTTTCAGAAAAAATACCTAAAGTGAACTATAGAAAAAAGATCTAGCTGCAGTAATGCTTAGTATGCGCAATACTGCATGGATCAGAAGGGCTCATTCCTAATCAGAAAACTGTAGGAAGAATGAAATGTTTTAGATGTTTTAGCATGAAGAACTGTTGCATTATATGAATCATTTTAAAATGCTACATCCTTGGAAACTGATCTGTTTTCCCTCGTGATTATGCGCTCAACGTTTTGTTCTATTTAACCTGAATGTTTCAAATTCACAGCAATTAGGAAAGGTTCTTAATTGATTTCAAATTCACACCAATTTGGAAAAGTCTTTCAATTGTTTTCAAATTCACAACGATTCTGTACATTCTGATTAAATCGTCGATAAATTTAAAATGAAAGTGAAAGATCCATGCTGAATTATATTTGTTTTCCCATTGACACGCATTATAATTTTACAATAAAAACGATAAACCATTTTAAATAAATAAGAATAAATTTAAGTAATAACGAACAACTGTACAACGAATTACACTTAAAATAGTGTAACTATGTTAGTAAACCGAATATATTGGGGTAGATTATAAATCAAAATTTAAAAACTTTCGCACATTCATCGTTTTTATTATAAAAATCCATCTGGATGATGTGCGAAAGCTTGGAAACTTTTATTTATAATCTACGCCAAAAAAATCGGATTACAAATATAACTACACTATTTTAGGAATAAATTTCTCGCATCGATGTTAATGACTAGTAATTGTACACCAGCAATACTTAAAATAGTAACTGTACTCTTAATATGAAATTCTTGGAGTAGAATGGAAGTCAAAGTTTCCAAGCTTTTGCACCAGATGGCTTTTTCAGGGAAGGTATACAGCAGACTAAGAAGCTCCAAGCGATTCCACATTCTAGTGACCAAACGTTTGTTTAGGATTAGAATCAACAAATAAAAAATAAACACAAAGAACTTTAAATCAATCACGACCCTAACCAGAGAAGTCACATTTTACTCCGCTGATCCTGAATGGATGAGGTAAAGTAATTTGCTTCACTCTACACCCCAAAATTGAATGCCGTTCGAGAAACCATGGAGATCATAATCAACAGTGAATCCAGCAATAATAGTCTGTCCCTAGAGTCGAAACGAATCGGCAATCAGTTCTTCAAACACAGTAAATGCCTTTATTTTTCTTTCCATAACTCCGCGTTCTAAACGAACAAAACGCCTATTGTCTTGGATGAATAATTACTTAGCATTTCTTCGCTTACTTTAAAGTCAAGTCACCGTATTCAGTTTGGTGCCTTCCTACCTTGAAAAGCCCAACTGGTTGATATGCAAGAACTGGCAAACTTTGATTTCTATTCTATGCAACTGTATTCGGATTACTGGTGTAATTGTATCTGTACTATTGACGTTCGCCAAAGCAAGGTGGACGCAGATATAAATCGCCCATAGAGGATAACGGAATCCATTTGTTCCATAATATCTAAATAAAAAAGGGCACAAGAAGAAGAGCATGAAACATATAAGCCGTTACACTACCGTGCGAAATTAACGTCTCCTTTTTAATAATACAGTGGATCCCGCTCGAGAAGATTTCGTTGGGACGAAGCGATAAAAACTTCTTAAACGGTAAGTGTCTGATTGGGTTTTGAAATACTTTAGCAATTAAATGTGTTGCATAGATTAAATCCAGAAATTACATTTTAGTTCATTTTGAAGTAACTTAAAAAAATTTCTGAACTTACCCATTTAAACCTGAATATGAGGATTGAAAGCTACATTTATTGTACTGAAAGATTACGAAAATACTGATCTAAAAGCGTTTGTTTCTTCCATTTTTCCGCTAGATTCACAAAGTACGTGTCCATTTCCCTAAAAGTTCTCAATATGTCCGCTGGAACACGTTCGTGCCTTTCTATAAAGCGGCGAAAAGTTTCTAATGCTTTACCAGCTTCAGCTGAAGGTGGAATAGGCCTGCACTCATCTTCTTGCGTTTCTGGTTCATCGTCCTCTTGCGGTTCTGGTTCATCGTCATCTTGCGTTTCTGGTTCATCGTCCTCTTGCGTTTCTGGTTCATCGTCCTCTTGCGTTTCGATGTCGAAAATATCGTCGATATTTTGCATTTCAAAAGTGGGAACATTTTTGTCAATGTTTACAGACTCTTTAAAGCAAGATTTGAAAATTAGTTTTTATTTGCAAACTTTTCCAAGCTACATTGTTTTCATGAATGCTTTCTTCATCAGAAAAACTAAGCTCATCAGCGTTGAAACCAACTTTCCTGAAGCAACTTGTAATCGTTGAAGATGATACCTTTTCCCACGAAGAAACAATAAAATGCATAGCATCTAATAAATTCAATTTCAGTGTACATCTGGTGTAACTTGAGTCTGATTCAATCTCCTGCAGTAGTCAATAAACTAATCGTTTCCTGTAGAATTGGTTCACGGTTTTATTTATTCCTTGGTCCATTGGTTGTAATATTGAAGTCGAGTCAGGTGGCAGGAAAACTAATTTTACATTTTCCAGATGATTCATGTTTTTTGATGGACTGTGCAATTATCCAAAAATAGCAAAATTTTCTATTTTATTTGGCCATTTTCTTATGAAAATCTATTAGAAGGTCTTCGAAAATCTGAATTGTCATCCATGAGTTTTGGCCATTTCTGTAATTGCATGGAAACGTTTCAACATTTTTGAAGCAGATTCTTCGATCTTCCAATGACCAATGAAGGCAACTTTTCTGTTCCATCCATATTAGCTCCTACCAGAACTGTGAATCTTTCTTTATTTACTTTGACTCCGTGGCTGCTATCTCTTGTGAAAGAGTAGGTCTTCTCAGGAAAAAGTTGTAAAACAAAGCACACTCGTCAGCGTTGAAAATATCTTTTGCTTCCTCTGCTGAGAAAAGTTCTGGTAAAACATTAGATTTCCAATCATCCACTTCTTGGACGTTAACACTTTTTGATTCTCCACAAACAATTTTATACCTCAGTCCTGCTCTTTTCCTAAAAACGCTCGATCTATCCATTGGAAGGATTTAATTTCTTGGAAATTGCTTCTGTTTTCTCACGAAAACCGTCCCTTTGATCGGAATGACAATCACGACAGTTTGACAATCTCGAACATTTAATTTATTGGAAATATCTTCTGCTTTCTTACGAAGAATTGTCCCGTTGATCGGAATGTTAGCATTTCTTGCTTGTTTAAACCACACAAGAAGTTTTTCTACGACATCCTCGTATTTACCCTTCTTAATATTTTTGATTTTTAATGCATGGGAAGCATTTGCAAGCACAGAGTCCCGTTTTGCCATTCTACCGTTGAGGGTTGTAATAGGTAAATTTAGTTCTTTTGCTGTCTGTACCCTAGTTAAATGCGGGTTGTCTTTAACTTTCGTAATAATGTTTCGTTTCTCAACCACAGATAAAGCTTTTAGTTTGATGCCTTTTGATGCCAAATTTCTAGCTACTATTTTCAACAATAAAACTAAAAGTTTAACTCCACGTATGCGAGGTGCAACATCTGAGCCTAACTCTGACAGAATGACTAACTTTCAGCAGCAGGTGTTTCATTTCCCAGGCTTATCCCAGCCCCAAAGATAAGGCGATTGTGATACACAAATAGCAAACGCAGAAGAAGTGGAGGGTATAAACATAAATCCCTGCGTTGGCCGCAGGAAGCCGACAGAGGCTTCGCTTTCTACATATACGGGGAGAACAAAGAAATGTTTCCTACCAACTTGTTTGACATGTCCTTATCTGCTTGACGAGTTCCAAAATCGTATGTTTTCACTTAGAAACTTGTGACACTTCAACTTCTTAAGCGGGAAAACTTAAAACATCGTTACTTTTTAAGTGGGAAAGATTTAAAAAAGGTTTAAAAGGGATTTTCGAAAAACATTTTCAGCTTAACGATTTTCGAAAAACTTTTCCTGCAAGAGGATTTTTGAACAGTTAGTGATTTCCAAAATAAAACAGTTAGATTTTGTGATTATCCGTATGTGTGTCTGTCTTTCTTCATTGAGACAGACGCCTATGTCAATATATACAAATGGATGTGTCTTCCTACCTGCCTGTAAGGATGGGTGTAAATATCAGAATCTTGATCAATTTGAAGCCGTAATATGATTTATTTTCATGCACCACTTTTCTTTGACCAGAATTATTCACGATGAATATTGGTTCCTTTCCAATACAGATACGGCATGCTTTCGAGCTCATTATTACAATATCATACACTTACTACCTCTTTCTCGTCTGTTTTGTGAAGCCATATCTCTTTTTCTGATAACATCAGAACGTATATACATCTACTGCTCTTTGTATCTACGAGTGTGGGTGCTTTCAGTCAATGTACGAAATTAAAATCAAAATTACATTAACATTTCATTACACTGGGGTGCAAAAATTAAGGTCAAAGAGGAGAAATTAGCATAACAGCGGAACAAGCAGGCAGAAGAGACGAAAGACCACTCAGGAGATATATTAGGGTCCGGACCGGTAGGGCATGCCCATATATGCAGCATGACGTAGGGGGGGGGGAGTGTCGGAAGGGTATACAGCACACCGGCGGTGTACGCTCAGCAATTCTTTGAAAGCTATTGCACGGTGTAGATCGGTTTGAACGACGTCGAGTTGCTGCCACCGTGTGATATGGCCAACAGGCAATCCAGTAAACGACATCTGGATGACTTCACCCGAGGCAGCGTCATTGGTTAGTTGGAAGAAGTTCGAAGTGTGACTAGCGTGACCGAGGAGTTCGGAATCGCTCACAGCATCGTTTCACGTGCTTGGAGAACATTTCAAACGACAGGAACAGCTATCTGAGAGTTTAGCAGTAGTCGTCCATGATCAACCACGGCGGCGGATGACCGGTATATTTTCCTACAGGCGAGAAGAAACAGACGGCAGATAGCGGGAGAAAAGGTAAGGCGCATGCAACAGACAACTGGACGTCCGTCATCGCGCTTTACCGTGGCCAGTTGGCTGCACAAAAGTAGTCTGTTTGTAGACGACCAGTAAAGTTTGTGCTGCTAACGCCTGCTCATCAGAGACAGCGGTTGCTGTGGTGCCAGGAACACAAGAACTGGACACATCAGCAATGGGGTCGAGTTCTCTTTACGGATGAGAGCCTATTTAATCTGACGAGCTATTCTGGAAGTATGCACATCAGGAGTGAGCAGGGAACACGCAATCACATTTCCGACATCATCGAAAGGGACCGGTTTGGAGGTGGCGAAGTTCTCGTTTGGGGCTTTATCATGCTTGTTAGCCGTACTGATCTCCACATCTTCCAAGGAGGTTCAGTCACTGGTGTCCGCTGTTGTACCGAGGTCCTCTTGCCTCACTTGCGTCTGTTTAGAGGTGCTGTGAGTCCTGAGTTCCTCTTCATGGATGGCAACGCTACACCTCATCGTACAGTGGCTGTCGCAGAGCTGTTGGAGAGTAAAGTTATTCAACGCATGGATTCGTCCGCAAGTTCCCTGGATGTAAATCCAATCGAAAACGTGTGGGACCTTCTCGGGAGATGCTTGGCAGCACGTCACAAACCGCCAGCAATGATTCCGCAGCTGCGATTGGCGCTACAAGAGGAATGGGCGACGATGCCTTAACAGCTTCTTGACAACCTTGTCCTCAGCATGGACAGACGTTGTAAATATTGCAACGAAGTCAGGGGTGTTCATATCCCCTATAAAGACTGGATTTTACTTGGCAGCCGCCTGTCACATGGACGTTTCTGTCTTTTGTCCAGCTGGTTTCGAAGCTACCTTTTCAATAAAGTGCCTTTGTATCTTTTGGATTCATTGTTTGGAAGGGTTTTCTCACTTGTCCCATATTCTTGCATCTCGGGGATCTTATGGTGTGATTTGAGTTGATATGGAGCACTTCTGCACGACGTTACATTTGAAAAACCGTCTCGTCCTTAATTTTTGCACGCCAGTGTATATGAGAGTTTCACAAAACGCAGAAAATGCCCAACTTTTGAATTGAAATTTGTTTCTATTGAGAAAATCGAAATGCAAGTCATGTCGGCAATCACCTTTGTAATGCTTCTGGATAGCAGCAATACATCAGTAATTCATTGGAGGGAAAGTTTTTTCCAGAAATGTCCATAACACACGAAAAAAAAAGGACAAAGGGACAGAAGGAGGAACACGAATGAATGTTGAAGATTATAAGCACAGTATAGTTACCGCAAGTTTTTATGAATTTCAATATTTTCAATATGTGAAGTGAATCTTTTTCTGTTGTGGAAGAAAATTTATGTGTGTTGGTATTTTCTTTGGTTGTCCGGAAAGACTGAGCAAAACTCTAGGTAGGGGATTTCCAAAGTGGCCTTGGGAGTGTTGTTTGTGGCACCTTTAGTGATAGGAAATTTATTTTATTGACACCTCAAACGTGAACTCTTCTTATAGCTTATTACCCAAGATATCTTATGTAAAAGTAATTGCTAACCGACCTACATAAAAGTTATCAAAACATACTACACTAATCAATAATAAATTAATAACAAGAAAATGTACACCACAACTATACTTAAAATAGTAAAACTGAAACAGTTATCTGAATTTATTGACTTGAAATAGAATAAATGGTTTCCGAAGTTTAGCACATCAACCCGGTGGCTTTCTCTCATTACTAGTATAGTTTTACCATTTTAGGTATTATACTTTACTTTTTCCTTCGCCATAAAATTGAAGAATTACATGTGCTCGGATGCACAGAAATCCAGAAAAAGGACAGAAAAATCACAGGACTGCACGAGATAACTGACACATTTATTGCTTGGCAGTGATCGGTAGCACAACGATCACTACCATGATATTACCAGTGAGGTGGAAAGCGAAATGCGAAGATGGCTTCTCAATATGTTTCAAAATTAATTCACAATGACAACATTTTCACATTTCGTTATCCGAAAGAAAATAATTATTTGTTATTCTAAGTTTTACAGTTCTTCCCTAAAACGATATATCTTTAACCTCAATAAAGCAGGCTACTGAAACGAAGAAAAAGAGAGATACAACATGAACACTTTAAAGGCAATTCAGGGAACTTAATTTCTGTATGACCGTTCGTGCTATTTGTATTTATTGGTAAGACCTATTGCTCAATAGCTTTATTATTGCCCTTTTTGTTTGCCTTTGGATTAACATGTTGGCCAGTATCCGTCAATTCCATTTCTGAGATATAGCCATCTATTTTATGATGTATCTCAAGTGTTTATTGTTTGAAATGCCACTTGTCGTAACATAATCCGGGGGCAAATAATCTTTATCTAGGACAACAAATTGCAGCACGTATTCTGTAATAAATTTTGTCTCAGAGCGTTCTGCCTTCTGTGGCAACGAAATGTCTGTTCGTTGTATCATAAAATTCATTGTTGGAAAAAATGAACACCTGTTTATTTTATTTCTTGAACTCTTATGTAACATGCATCTGTATATAAATTGATAGTTTCAGCTAATTTCGCGTTTGGATATCTATAGGATCGTTATCATTTTGTGCCGTATAAATTCATCAGTTGTTTGAAGATACTTGTACACAGTTTCAGAACAGAAAAGCTAAAACCGATAGCAAATAATTCTTGCGCTGGTCTCCTTAAATGAGTGATGAAATTGTAAAGCAAAAAGATAAGAAACCTAGAGCTGAATGTGAATATCTGACGTATTAAATTATACGCCGTGTGGAAGTCAACTTGGAATATGATGATTTGGCGGAGTAACATCTAATAAAATTATGAAGTTAAACGATGCGTTAATTGCTTATAATTCGAAACGGGGATTATATATAATATTTTTATAAAAATGTTTACAATGCGGACTTGGTATTTCACTTACGTAATTGAAGCCTTTATGAAGGTCTCACCCTCGAGGATAAATGCATGGGTAACCACTCACTTAATTGAAAATTAGACCCATAAATGAGATACAATAGGGAAATAAATAAATAAATAAATAAACAATTGACTAACAGTAACGTTCTCCATCCATTCTTTAGGTTTATGTTTGCTGAAGAATTTAAAGCACACTCACTCCACACACACTATTTAATGCAGACATACAAGTGTCTGTTTGTCAATAAAAAAATGGAATAAGAACCACAGAAAACTACTACCTTTAATCACAGTACCACTGAGAATAGGACCCCTTGTCACGTTAAATTCAGAAATACATTTTGGATACCTTTTGTTGTGTTATATTTGTTACATGACAAAATCGGATATTTGCATTGTTTTGCTAAAATTATTCTATATGATCATATGTTCAGTTAAAGATAAAAATATTACAACTGTTGGCATTGTCATACCCTCCTCTCCTAATGTCACACAGAAGGAACGTTGACTTCAGATTCATGCTTTGCGAAGTCGTTGAGCACTTCTTGAAAACATGTTGTAAGCGACGGGAGCGCAAAGGTTTCAAATCTTCATTACTTTACCCTCGTGACATATGAATTTAGAAAACTCAGAGTAGCAATGACGAAATCATTATTTGCATATAAACCTGCTATTGTTCTAAATGTTGTTCTTGGAAGATGTGGAACACACGTGATTACTAAAGTGTTACACTCTTCCGTCATGCACACTCTTTTTCACATTTTTATCATTGGAGTATTATCTAATTAAAAAGAACAACCTCAGATGAACCTGCCAAAATGCAGAACATTCGACATTGTAATAAATAAATATTCTTAAAATAAATAAACCATTCTATCAAAATCATTTTGTTCTTTATTTTAAAAGGTGATTTTTTCGAAACTTCCCTTATAAGCAGATTTTCCCTCGTTTACTTCTCAGACGCAAAGCATTTCTAGAAATACTTTATAATTTCACCTACAGTCCCATACTTAGGAAGTAAAAACAAGAACGTCATGCACAATTTGTGCGAATTTGTCATCTTGCGAATTCTACTAAAATCTAAATTTATGTTGTTTCCTCTGGGACTAAGGTTACTTTTGAACCAAAATTAGCAAATGCTTTGCGTCTCGAAAAACGCAGAAAATTAGATGAAGAACAAATTATTTTTAACTACAATAAAAATCGATCTGAAATTTGTAGAGTAACAGAAGAAACGATTTGCAAAAGAACAATCCTCTCCGTTTCTATATGGGCATATGTATTCAAAAAGGATCACATGGAATTTGATTTTAGGACAGTGGTGCTAAAGAAGAAATAAACGTAGTGTTTTGGAGCAGGATTTTCCAGTATTATTATATTTGTGAAAGAATTTCCCCGGTGTTTACCTATAGATGCCCATACAACTCTTTGGACATCCTTTGGTCGCACTGCAGGGAATTAAACCCCAAAAATGATTCAAAGTTTTTGCACCCCTTCGTACTTTGTTTTCTCTAGTGGCAGTTTACTATTAGAAGAAAACAGTACTAACAAGGTCATCATTGTGATTGTATATATTAGAAAAGCAGGGTGAAATAAGCACTGCTTAAAACCAGAAAAACGATGACTGCGCCGCTACACTTTTGTGTGATAAAATCAACACAATATAATTGTCATTTGCAGTATGCTTATGTGTTAGAATATGAATATGGAAAAGAGAAACTAAACCTTGCACGTGACATTCCCTAAAATGTTCATGTATTTATATATTTTGTTCAACTATCCATGCAAGTTATTTTATTCCTCGTTTTTGCTTTTTCATTATTCGTGATATTTTGAGAAATTCCTAATACTTACACAAGTTCTTCATAATGAAACATTCATTATTGCAGGGTAATAACTCCATAAATGCGGAATTCGGTTTTAAATTTAAAGTTCACTATGTGTAAAATTATATACATATATAATTTTTGAAAAATTAATATAGAGAGTCTACAAATCTCAAGACAAAAGCATTTCACCTTTCAGTAGGTTAAAATTTCTTCAAACGTAGCATAGATTCCATGCCCTGGAAATTTGGTAAATAACATTTAGTAACATCTTCAAGGTTGTATTTAAATAACATCTCAATACGTCGCACCGCAAAACGAATAAAGCATGAATAAATATAAATACACTATAACTCATGCACCAGTGTTTTAACTGAAGGGTGGTCTGACGAGTCGCGTTTCCAACTGTATCGGACAGATGGAAGGATTCGTGTGTGGCGCAAACCCCATGAAGCCATGGATCTCGCCTGTCAACAGGGAGCTGTATCGGCTGGTGGGGGTCCGTAATGGTATGGGGTGTGTTTAGCTGTAATTCACTGGAACCCTTCGTTCGCTTACAAACGTCTGTGACAGGCCAACGCTATGTGCGCATCCTTTCTGACAAGGCACACCCGTTCATGTTCTGCATTCATGCTGATGGGTTGGGCCTGTTCCAACAGGACAATGCACTTCCACAGAAGTGTCGGGACGCCACATTATGTTTAGAGGAGCATTCATCTGAGTTTGGGGTGTTGCCATTCCCACCCAAGTCTCCAGATTTTCAAGAAGCTCGTGGAATCCATGCCCCGTCGTATTTGTGCAGTCCTGCGTTCCCGTGGGAAGTTACCAAGTATAAGACTTTTGTACCAGGTTTTCTGACACTTCAGTGTATATTAGATGATTTCGAAAATTCTGTTAAAATTTCCCAAATCGAATCATGTATTAATCAACAAAGTTATGGAAATTCATGTTCAATGTCCCTACGTGTCATACTACAAATAATGTTGCCAAGGCTTTCTTTAGTCTTTTTTCTCAACAGATTTGAAGCGTATTTTCCATGATATTAGAAATAAAATATTATCAGAGAACATTCCTGAAAGTTTAAAAATTCCTCTAATTTTGTTCTAAGTATTTTATCTATCCTCTGAAACTTGCGTTTTGTTTTCTATATATACAGTAGAACCTTCATAATCCGAACAAATTGACACCGGGGCTGGTTTGGAGTATCGATTTGTTCGGATTATCGAACATCTGTTTGTATAGTGTAAAAAATTATAAAACACTTTAATAATAGTACTTAAAGGGTTTAAGAAATAAAAATACAACTTACAAAAAAAAAATAACTGTTTTGTTTATTTAATTACCCAAGAAAAAAAATGATTTCAGTACATAGACTCAAGTTATAATAAAGATACGTTATGTCAAATTCAAAATGATATTTAATATAACTACATACTATTTAAGTAAAAAAGTAAAAACAGTGCTAAGAACTCTATACTTACAGTATGAACTATATCATACAAGAAAGTTTAAAGTCATCAATCTTCTTTTTCACCATTGTTGAATAATGTTTTCGGCTGATAAGTATTTCCAAGCAAAAAAGTTGAGAAGCACAGCACTCAGGTTGTTTTTCGTACGATGACACTTCCCTATCAAAAGCATGAAAAGCATCTATTTGAAAGGGATGGTCCAGGGCCATCATCGTTGTTGTCGCCGTCAGCATCTGAAAACTTGTGTATGATCTCGTCGTCAAAATAAATGTGTCGTTCTTGTTCATCAAAATATTTCGCTAGCCATTCTTTGGTATCTTCGGCATTATAGTCCTCAAAGCCAGACATAAATTTACACAGAGCAGCAACTTCTTCAGCAATATCTCTAGTGTTGGCACCATTTTTATTGTCTTTTCAAATAATTTTATCAGGCCATAGTTTGTTCCATCCTTTTTTTACGCTTTCCAACCAAAGGTTGAAGAAGCGTATGTGCTCCAGCTTTTCCCGTCCGTCTGTCCGTCCGTTCGTTCGTCTGTCCGCCTTTCGTCACGATAACTCGCGTAAAATCGGTTCGATTTCGATGACAGTTTATTATGTGGTAGGGAACCACCTGGGGACGAACCCTATTGAAAATGGACGAAATGGGGTTAAAGGTCGCGGCATAGAAGCGGGATCAATTCCATTGTCCTTATTCGTCATAACTTGCGTAAATATCGTTCGATGTCGATGAAATTTTAGTATATTGTAGGGGACCACCTGGGAATTAACCCTGTTGAAAATGGATGAAGTGGGGTCAAGGGTCAGAACATAGGAGCGGGATGCATTCCATGCTCTTATGCGTCATAACGTGCGTAAAAATGGTTCGATTTTGATGACATTTTAGTATGTGGTAGGGGACGACATGGGGACGAACCCTATTAAAAATGGACGAAATGGAGTCGAAAGTCACAACATAGGATCGGGATCTATTCCATCGCCCTTATCCCACACCATTAAGGTAGACGTCAAGTAATTTTCTTTCCTACACTTCCAATAAAAAACTTGTACACATTTCCTTCACAATTATTGTGTTCCCAAGGATGAAAATTTGAAAATTGATTAAAGTAACTTTATATTATAACTTGGAATACTTAATATTTCCTAAAACATAATTAAAATTACATAAAATATCAATAACTGTTTCTTTGGTGGTGTTGGAACCCAAAGAAAGATGGCGCGACCTGTACTTCTGATGACGTCAGTAGACAAACAAATGTTGGATTTCATAATTATTGTTATGTTTTAGAAAATATTAAGTATTCCAAGTCATAAAAATGAAGCTATTTTAATCGACGTGAAAATTTTTATTCTTGGGAACGCATTAACTGTAAAGAAGATGTGTTCAGATGTTTTTTCATTAGATATATAGGAAACAAAATTACTTGACGTCCACCTTAAAGGAGCAATTCTTGTATGTATGTAAATTTTATTTTGAAAACAGCTCTAAGGATTTTGATGAAAGTCGTTAACCTACCGTTTTCTGTTACTAGAAATCGATTTAGATTGATCTCGACTTTACGAAAATTTGTTTAGTGCGTTAAATAACCACCCCGAATTAACACGTTTCTAGGGTCATTGCGTCGTCCCATTGTTGTTATCCATGCTTACAAATCTTATGACGTCACAATCTCGCGATTGATATGTTGGCGCGCGGTCACGTCACCTGTCTCATGACGTCACGCATTGTGTGTGGATCCTATTAAAGTTTAATGACGTCCCAATCTTGCGAGCAGATGGTCGCGATTCCCATCTGCCTAATTACATCACGCGTTGTGTGCGTATGACCGTCCGCCCGATACCTCGCGTACAAATCGTTCAATTTCGATCAAATTTTAGTATGTGGAAGGGGAACATCTAGGAAGGAACCGTATTGAAAGTGAGCGAAATGGGGTAAAAGGTCAGGACATAGGAGCGGGATCAACTCCACTGCTCTTATGCTTCATAACTAACGTAAAAAAAGTTCGATTTTGATAAGATTTTAGTATCTGGCAGGGGACCACATGGGGCCAAACCCTATAGAAAATGGGCGAAATGGGGTCCAAGGTCAGGACATAGAAGCAGAATCACTTCCATCGTCATTGTGCGTCGTACCTTACGTCAAAATTCTTCGATTTGGATGAAATGTTAGTATGTTGTAGGGGCCTGCCTGGGGACGAATCCTGTTGAAAATAGCCAAAATAGGGTCAAAGGTTAGGACACAGGAGCGGGATCTATTCCATAGCGGTTGTGCATTATATCTTACGTAAAAATGCTTCGATTGCGACAAAACTTTATCATGTTATTTCGGAAGTATACTGAATCGGTTCTGTTGCATATCATCGAAATGGGATCGAAGGTCAGGGCACAGGATCGAGATTTATTCCACAGCCATTATCCTCGAAGCTTGAGTAATGAGTTCTGGCATGTTGGAAAGCGTATTATAATCAATGCATTGCATGAATTTACTATCTTGTTTGAATTGTTCTCGGTAACATTTTGCCATGAATCTACCAGCATGTAGCAACAATCTTAATTTTTTGAGAAGGAAATGACACTATACTCATTTTGTTTAGTCAGAAGTAAACGGCGAAGTAACTTCTTTCTCTACAATCGTTTACATTTCCCGATAATGCCCTGATCCACTGACTGAAGAAGTACGGTTGTATTATATATAGATGAAATATTAATGATCAGTAAGAATTTACCAACCTTTCCCTTTTTTTTCCGGTATTCTTTTACATTCGTAATAAAAACTTTTGAGTGTCAGTCAAAAAGAAAATATCCGATGTCATCCACGCACTTTTCTGCACTTTATAGGTGACGGAAAGGCATTTCACATTTTTGAAACACCGGGGTTCCTTGCTTTTACCAATCACCAATTTTGCAAGACGGTGTATACCACTTTCATTGCAACAAACCATAGCTGTAGCTCTGTCTTCGCTGAAATTGTAGCCAGGGGCTTTCTTTCAGCGGAGAGATGCAAGAGACTTTCTGAGGAGCGAACGCCAGTTTATAGCAATTTCATCAGCATTGTACACAACGTCTCTACATATCCCTACGTATTAACGTATTCAACAATCTTTACTTTGAATTCCTCGGATGCAATAACATCGCCTTATAAACTCTCGCCTTCAATTTGAAGCTCACTGATGCCATGACGTGATTTGAACTTTTGCAGCAAACCACTGCTAGCTTTGAAATCGGGGTGGGGGTTGGCATTTAATTTTTATATCAGTCTAGAGCTTTTTAATAAATCAAGAGGCCCGATATTGGTTCTTTCAAGCTTCGTTCTTGTGTGAACCACGAATATACTGTGTCTGGAAGGGTTATCCTCATTTTTGGCACTTTATCAGAATTTAGTTTAGAGGCATCCTTCAATAGAATTTTCCTTTTGTTTTTCAAGTCACATATTGTGCCTTATCCTTTGCCGTGTAATCTGGCTAAAGAACCTCCACTTTGTACCTTTCAAGACGATTTGAAATCTCTATTTTAGTGTGAATATTTAAAGTTCTATATTTTCTTTTAAGAGATTTTGGTGAAGCCATATTTTACTCGCACACTGTTAAAATATAGATAACAACACAGGAAACCCATGAGCACACACAGAAGCAAAATGCCGTATAGAAACACACTTAGAACAGCAACGGAGCAATATTCACCGTGGCAGACAGAGCCCGCCTGAGGGCGGAAGGGAGAAAAACCGTAATGTAAGGGAGTCAGATGAAGAGCTTCCCTCCCCATCCTTGTCGAAGTAGTCGCGTAACTGGTTATTCTACTTGTTCCCGCTCTGTAATGCATATCGCGTCAGCGGTGATTTTTCTTACTTGCTGCAATGTAATGCCTGCCTCTGTATGTTGTAAGTATGTACATAAGTCAATTTAAACATTTGGCACGTTCCGATTATTACGGTTCGGGTGATGGAGATACTACTTTAATCCCTTCCGCCTGCTGATGATACAAAGAACACCACCGAGACCCTCATGACCGCGTAATTTGCTCCCATACTAAAACGTCGAAATTCGGGGGAAATTCTTGGCAACAATATACTGTACATTAAAGTACACTCACATTCCATCAGGAATATCACCGTTTTCAATAAATTAAAGGAGCATTTCCGAACACCTAAATTTCAGTTTGTAATTTTTAAAATATATATTAAAATTTTGGAATAAAATAGTAAAATCCATTCTAACAAATTTAATGTACTAGTATAATGCTTTTCAAATTTCTTGTAATTAAACTTATAATATGTAACTTGGTCTTTGGTCTTTTATTTAAATATAGTTAGAGACTTAAATGATTTACTTTTCGTCCCAGTAGTTTTGGTATGACAAAGTAGATACATGTGCAGTTTTAAAGAAGGTTAAGTAAAATATTATAATAACATATATTATGTTCATTTCATATCTGGCTGAAAAACCATACAATCTAGCTCCATTTTTAAAATAAGCTAGGTGGGAGGAGTGGGGCCGAATTTCGCCCCGCTCTTCGAACACTGAAAGTGGCCCTAGACTGCAGCCGTGTATAAAAGAGGCCATACAAACAGGAATGTAGACTAGTTATAGAACGCTTTGCAGGAAAGGAATATTGAGCAAAAAGAAAATCCTTCCACAGTGAAAAAATTCTGCAACATCAACATAGTTTTACAGATACGACAAGGACTTCACATCTCAAAATTCTGTTAAATATGGAAATGGTGACTCCGAAAACATCCCACATGTCAGATATTGTATGTAAAATGCAATTTGTGCACAATTACTCCTTAAGATGGTGTGGGGAAAAATCTATTGCGGAGGAAATTACCAATGTAGGGAGACAATTCCTGCGAGAAACTTTCAGCCGAATCCAAATAAATGAATAAGTGGATACGTACATCACATGCGTTCGCCTTTAAAGAGGCCTTCGAAATTTCAGCTATGGAGACCCTCACATTCAGTAATCCATAATTATTGTCGGATAAATCTGGCAGGAAAAGACACTTTGATGAAAACATCAAGGCAGTTTGTCACATTTTTGGTTTATACAAAACAAATCATGGCAGAATATCAAAAGTAATAAATACTAAGCTAGAAATAAACGCAATTTATCTTGTTGGGATTTGGAAATTACGCAAAAACGAAATCGTTTTCAACAAATTATATATAATTATATGATTCCTACATAGCTTCCATGATTTCGGGTTCTCTAATATGTGTGAGTTACATTCTCCAATATGTGAGATAATTTTTTTATTGTTTCAGTTTTCATATCGTCTTTTTTCGCTTCGCTTGTTTACAACTATGGCCTAATACGAAAGCAAAGGTATATATGTCTGTGCCTTGAGTAAATTTGTGAACGATCAAGTATTTTATCCAGTGAGAGTATGTACTAGTAACTTCGAACGAACAAGCGAAGCGAAAAAGGACGATATGGAAATTGGAACAATAAAAAAAATTAATTTTAAATAAGACAGGAACTTACTTTAAAATCGAATTTTTTGCAGTGTACTTAAGAGTGTTTAATAAAAGGAGGGAGAGATGGGAGAAATTGAACATATTTTCGACAGAAGAAAACAGAGTTAAATAGAGAAGAAACTTTTTCAAGGCAATGTGAAAAGAATTGGACGGTCTATGTGATGGCTGCATGTGTTAGTTAATCTGGACAGAGAGAGAACACGGATAACCATTGGTGAACAGAAATGAAATAAATAAGTGAATGCCGTTTAAGCATGAACGTCGTGGTTTTCTTACGGCATTGGCTGCTCCCTTCTCTGGAACAAGTGTCCTTAAATTATGGGAGGGTGGCTGCTTATAGCACATTGAGTCACTCACGTTGCTCGTTAAATATTCAATCAATCAGAAAAAAAAGCTCTAAATTACAAGAAAAAGCTGTACCTGGAAATGGGTTCCTACGCAAACAGGAAGCAATATGTGCCCAAAAATATTAACAAAGTTTCAATGAACAGTAACAGGTGAATTGATTTCTTGAATACTCCACAGAAACTTCATTATTTCGGTCAGATGTAGAAAACAAAGAAGAAAATTATTTTTCAAAAGAACTGTTTGGGGCGAAATATTTTTTATTTTTCCACACGCATGTTTCATATTTTAAACAATTTTACACCTGCATAAAATGTTACTGATAAAACAGACGATATTAAGATTAACCATGAGCATGGCAACGTGCACTGCTCATTTTGCAGGTTATATAGTATGAGTGTACACATTCGAGTCATATTATTGTGAAAATCTCCCACCTTTGACGTAAAGAGCGCGTAGCCAATAATAGAAGACACGTGTCGTGAGCTGGCCTGGAGGGTATATAAGTTGTGCTGTAGGCAATCTCAAAATATATCACTCGTTACTGTCTTGGATAAAAGGAGCGATTTGTGAGATTTAAAAAAAATGATGATTATCGACTTTCGGGCTAATAGTGACAGTATTTCTGAAATAGAGCAGTTTGTGAACTGTTCGCGTGGTGCTGTGGTTAAAGTGTATCGTGATTGGGGAAATGGCACCATTTCAAATAAGAGCAGTGGAATCTGCGGAGCACCAGTTGCCGTTGATGTGAGATGAAAACGTCGACTTCGTAGGTGCGTCAGGACCAGTCGACACGCTGCAGTGGAACAACTCACTCGCCGAATAAAGCAGGGCTCTACTGGAAGTGAGTCTAAAACGACAGTTCAGCAAATCCTGCTGTGTATGGAGCTTCGACGCAGACGGATGATCACTGCACCTATGCTAATGAAGGTGCATTGGCAGAAAAGGCTTACATTTGGACTGCAGAATCGGAATTGGACCTCCGCTAATTGGCAAAGGATTGCCTTCTCTGATGAGTCACGTTTTCTGCGTCACGAACTGATGGGCGTTGGCGTATAAGGCGAGAAACATCGCAGAACAAACACTCTTCAACCATTGCAGCAGAGCACAAGCAAGTGGGGGCAGCGTTATGATCTGGGGAATGTTTTTGTGGCATTCTATATGTACGCTCATACCTGTGGAAGGCACTGTAAACTAAATTCGTTATGAATCCAGCATTGCAGACCATGTACACCAATTGTTGCTGATTTTCTTCCGGGGGAGGGGGTTCGGCTAATTCAGCACAACAATGCGACGTGCCACATAGCTAGAAATGTACAAGAGTGAATGGAAGTGCCCGACGAAGACATCAGAATACTTCCTTGGCCCCTTAATTCCCCAGACGTAAACCCAATTGAGCATCTTTAGGACCACATCAATAGCGTTTTTTGCTGGACCCTCCACCATACAACCTCCAGTAACTGTCAGATGCACTGCAGTCAGCACGGCTCCACATACCCGTGAACGCCTTCCACCACTTTACTGAGTCACTCCCATCCGGTATGCTAGCTGCTCGCGCTGCACACGTCGGTTACTCTGGATATTAGCTGGTTGTCACAATGATATGACTGGACCGTGTATTTTATGGAGCATTCTCGTCTTTTCATATACTAATGCACTAAAATTTTCTGTATTTGCAAATTAACCCTGTTAGGAGATGTTGCATTTCCCATCGCAAAAGGGCGAAATATTATATTCGTGATACGATGGCTGATAAAAATTGCTCAGCTCTTGCAAAGAAAGAAACTGGCATAATTCTAGTGAACGGTAATGGTGTAAATGAACATATTTTTGAATCAATGTCCATTGTCCCTTAAGTGAAAAATTTACTTATCCAAACAAATTATTACAACTGACAGTACTGACAATTTCAGGAACACTAAAATTGGCAGGCTTTAACTAAAAATTGCAGAGGTCAAATGTGGATGGCATTAAAATCTGGTGATACCAAAGTTTTATTGTATGACATTGCCTTATCCTTTATGGCAGGGAGAGAGATAGGGATTTGGTTTCTAAATTATCTTGTGATACAGTAGTTAAACTTCCCCTTATCTTTATAAAAAAATTCTCGGAAGCCAAACCTTAGGCCCTGATTCTTCTTAGATATCTTGACGTTATGGAATGCAATTTTCTCAACGTTATTTTCATGTGATATGTGCCTTCTATGTGTTTGTTTAATCCCAAGAATGTAAATCACATTGTTAGTAGAACCTGATATTATGCTTATAACATCGATAAACAGTGTAAGCCTTGAATTGCTACGTTCACGATAGACCTCTGGTATGGAAGTATTGAACGAACGAGAATACGCTGAAGGCATTTAAATTCAGTATTTGTTTATAATTTTTAGTATGTCTTTTGTAAAAAGATCGTACTAATGTTACGGCTTTGTCCATCTGTCCGTCCGTCCACCTCTGGACACCATATCGCTGGAACTATTAGTCCGATTTGAAAAATTCCTTTTTCATTAGGAAGCCTGAAATGTGCGGATGATGATCCCTGATTTCGTTTTTTTACATGGTTTAATTTCACCGCTGCAGGGTATAAATGCAGATGATACCGAACTCAAAAAACATTTTATTTCATTTATTTGCTCTTAAAAAAACGACTGAATTTTTTCTTTTACTTTTCAATTCCACTTATGTCGAAGACTTTTTCAGGTATAGTCACTTTTTCAAGTTAAGCATAGATTTTCCACACAAGACAATAAGGCAGCCAACATCCACAGCACGATGAATTAAATCCAACTAGAATGAAAACACATACTTAATTTAGCATATTTTTACTTTGCGTATATACGTACATACAAGTTTAAAATGATGGAGGTTGGAAAACATTCTATATGTACAAGTTGAAATGATGAAGGTTTAAAAAAGCATTAGACCTTTCATGTCCACTAAGGACCCATCCTTAGATGAATGAAACTACAAGTAGAAAGAGAACCATATAAACATACAAGTTTAATAGGCACGTGATTCAACGCATGTGCAAATGGTACTGCGTCCTAGACTCATTGGACAGATCGGTAATTAGCAGAAGTGACATTTTTATATATATTATGCAAAAAGTGACTTTAGCCCCCTCCCCCACATTCCAGGCTTAAATAGGCTAAATAACACTATTACGAACATATGCATTATACAAGATAAGAGAGTAAAGCAGTAATTTGTGTTCATAAAAATAAAATATCATCAGGTAAACTGGTAATTAACATCCAGTTAACATAGATTTTTTCGCTACAGGACGTAAAGGTAAATTGCGTCTTCCCCTCTATCCCTTCTTTTGAAACTCCGATTTGAAAAATTCTTTCTGCAGCGGATACAGTTCCTGATGGGAAATCTTTCGCACGTAATTCCTAATTTTTAATAAATAATACTTTGGCCACCAGGAGTCGTATGTTTTAATTTCTGCTTCTGATGTATTTGCCTGAAAATCTGAGCTTTTAAAATCTCGATTGAAAACAATTCGTTCGTGCACCGATGCCACTCACGTTGATAAAGGTTTTTCGGAATCTCTTCTTCTTAAAATATTTCATGGTTTCTCCACCAGAGGTCTTAGATATATATCTTCTTTTCGTCAATATCTCTGCTTTTAATTGCCTGATTTACACAAAAATCCTTCTCTGATGGATAGTGTTTTCGGTGCGAAATGTTTTCATATGATTTTAAAATTTTTAAGTAATTCATAAATTTTCGACTATGGTGGCGTTAAGGTAAATTACATTTTCCCCGATTTCTTTGTTTCCAAATCTCCGATTTGAAACATTCTTGTACCGCATACAGTTCCTGATGGAAAATGTTTTGCCTATAATTTCTAATACTTGATAAAGAAAGGGTTCGTTACCAGGGGACGTTACGGTAAATTTCTGCTTGTGATGTATTTTGCAGCAAAGTCTGAGCTGCTGAAAGCTTGAAAACTTTTTGAAAACTTAGAAAACTTTTTGAGAATAATTTCTTCTTAAAATAATGTATAGTTTTTCCGCCAGGAGGCTTAGATGCATACCTTAGTTTTGTTGATATCTCTGCTTCTAAGAGTCGGATATGAAAATACCTTTGTTTGTTGGAACGCGTTTTAACTACGAAATGATTCTCACTTAATTTAAAAATTTTCTTTTGACACACGTCTGCAACCAGAGGGCGTAAGCAATATCTGCGGGATTAAAAACCAGTTTAAAAAACTTCTTTCTTCCGTCAGATATAACTCTTTTCAATACCGGTTTCACTAAACTTGAATAGCTTTGATAAATTTAATTCGCGTCAGAACGGATTCAAAAGACGTGCTGATTACAAACGAAACTCGGTTTCACCTGTCTTGTGTTATTTCCAAGTAATAATATTGGGAGTAAAATAAGTCAACGATTTACTATATCACTTCCTATCCTAAATTTAGTCAAAACTTAGAAAATTATTATGTCTTTGCATGTATTAAGTTCATGTGTAACAATAAGTAGAATATATATTTTTTTCTTTTTTTACGTTTGACATGTAAAAAGCCCCATCCAAGATGCATAATTGTGCTTTTCTTCTCTATGAACGCCCTTTAAGAGGTGGTCTAAACAAGGGGTGTTGGTTGTGTTTTTTTTCTTTACTTTTCCGATTGAATTCATTCTTTGGAAGTATTAAAGACAGCAATTTATTCCAGATTAACGAATCTTTTTCTGCATGTAGTCCATTAATTACCCTTGTTAGGATTAATTTCGTTCATAATTAAATTTCCTTTCTTTATGTATTTTCGAAACGAGGAGTAAATTTTCTGTTTTTAAAATGTTTATTTAGGTGTCCGGAATTGCCATCCTTGAAATAAAATATTCTACACCTAGCACGTTTTTCTTGGATGAAGCATGGGTGCAGTGTTTGTTTTACTTCATTGATTTTTCCATGCAATGAAACTAGTGGCCCCAATTTTGAAAAATGACTGATTATAATTTTCAAATTTGTTCTTACTGATCGTTAACCGTGAAAAAACGGAAGAAGGCTACTCAAAAAGAAACTGGCCTTCCATAACGCAACAAGAACTCTGCAAAAAAAGGGGAAAGGACGAAATCGCTAATAAAGGAGGAAAGAAAGCTTAGAATTTCTTCAAAGAAGACATGCACTCGAAATACATTTTTAACACATAAATCATTTAGTGACACTGCGTTAAAACCTGGATGGGGTCTAATCCGGATCTAAAGGCTTCTCATAGAGGTCTAACTGTGATGCAGACAACTGGTCCTACGGACAGCTGCACACTGTAATTTTATAGTCATGAAATATTCCTAATAAAACAGATAGTATTAGCTCATAACCCATGCTATGCACGGATGAAAATGCTGTGGCTGACATTTTTATAAACCCAATCGTACAATAACTATAAATAACTATAACAAATGGTTGAATTATTAATTAGCAGTCTGTAAGACAGGTCTAAGATTAGTTCTAACCTCGCTCAAGTTATCAAAGTATTAGTAGATTGGTTTGCACGCCATCACCGTTCCGTTCTCTATTTCAGGAAATGTTTTTTTCAGCTTTATCGTCTTCCGCCTTGCACTACAAAGAAAAAAATTAACGAAACCAATGCCTATTTTTTCAATTTCTATCACAGTGAATCAAAACTACGCCTGCAGTTACTTATACAGATAGACATTATCTTAATTTGAGAGTTGTCTACAGATCGGCAAAACGATCCGATTAAATAGCCGTATCGTATAAGATGTACAACTGTGGGTGCTAATGATTACATTTAGATGACTGTGACGTTTTACATAAACCATTAAACTTTTTATGCTAGAAGAAAATTAATACCTGTATTTTTTTGGTATTTAGTTTAAGCTGCACAATGCTTTTCTTTACAAGAAAGCAAGAAAGACACTTTGAAATACATATGTAATAAAATTTGACGAAGCTTTGTTAAGAACAAAATGATGATGAGCTGTATAGACACAACTTTTCTACTCTTCATTCTTTAATGGCGTTTGTAATTCTTAAAGTACACAATCTAAACACATTTGGTATATTTTATTTTAATAATTTTAATTTCAACACACCCTTTTGCATTATTATTATTTATTGCTTAACATTCAGGATTAATTAACAAATAAGACTTCTATGTATGAGGTAAACAGCCAGCAAAATGTCTCATACTCAGACGCTGCGAGGTTCAAATATGAAATCTTTTGTAAAGGTGAGTACTAAACTTTTCTAAACATGAGACATTTACATCAGTAAAATTCCTAAGATGATACATGAAAAACAAAACACCGATTTCCATAATATACTTCTTCCAATGACCGACACAAAAGTTTCATTTTATGCAGACCGTTGCCTAGTGAATAGCTTTTATATTGGAATCATGTCAGTTAATAAAATTTTATTTCTCAAACCAGCTGCATCACATCGATTCTTTCAGGTTGTGATTACGCTCTACAGTAAGGTACGTTACTGCGAGTTGAATAAATCTTGACAACATTTAGGGAAGTTCCTTTTCAATAAGTAGAGATTGCAAACACACCATGCTAAAACGCATTTAACAGAAATTTAATTATAAATTAATTTTCAGATTATAAACTAAAAGCTGTATTAAAAATCATTAACCACAGAAGTTTATTGAACGAAACCTGAAAGTGGCTAATTGTATTTGTGATATTACAATGACCAAAATTTCTGGGAGTCTCCCTTATAGAAGTTAAAGTAAAACTATGAGACAGAAACTACCTATTTAATTCATACAAACTGTTATACGTGGACAAGTCCCTGGGCTCTGATTCTTTGCGCTTTCTCGGCTGATTTGCAGAATATGTGCACTCGGTCTAGATATTTATTCTGCAGTATCTAGGGTCTGAGCAGTTACCAATATCCTAAACCAGTTATAGCGTAGTACAAATTTGTTTTCTTCCTTGTGTAATATCGGGATGAACTCCGTATGTTGCTCTTCCTGCAAACCATTTTACAAGATACAAGTTACACAGAAACGTCAGAGAATTGAAGCTGTAAAAAATTAGAATTTTGAAAATAGCAAGGCAGGCATTTCTAACAGTGTCACGCGTTGCTTATTAAGCTATTATATGCTATACTGCGAAATGTTTCCAGCTTTTTGAATCATGATTTCATCAAAGTTGTACCACCCTGGATATTAACATAAGTAATATAAATTATGTTTAATAGCGGAGTTGAAGCATAGCTACCTTCACTACTGAACATTCAGCCAAAGTCAATGCTTATATTCCTCTATTCAAATTCACTTTC
Source organism: Macrothele yani (assembly GCA_039090855.1). Lineage (NCBI taxonomy): Eukaryota > Metazoa > Arthropoda > Arachnida > Araneae > Macrothelidae > Macrothele > Macrothele yani. The sequence goes on from CM077034.1 coordinate 142,646,247, forward strand.
TTTGCATTACAATCTTTCCTGTTGAAAACATGTTCATTCTTATTTTCCAGGCGGCTGGACCTACGGCGTCACGTCTTTCCCGTCTCAGAGAGCTCCAGGCAGCGATCTTTCAGGCTGCAAGATCTTGTTAGGGCAAGAAGTCCGATATCCTGTTTGAACTATTAAGGCTTCACCTCAAAGTTTGAAACTTCGGTTCTTGTGTATCTTATATTCAAGGTACCAGATTACCATGTTTATGGATTAATTCGTTAATACAACAGTTTTGAGCAAGTTCGACGTTACCGGTAACCTACTTAGGATCGAGTCTACCTCATTTAGACTTTAGTGTGAAAGATGATATGCGTTTACGTTTGTAATGACATTAGGAATTTTGATGCAAACCCATCATCCTTGAAATAAATAGCTATATTCCTGAACAGAAACCCTTACGTCATAAGCAATTAGTGGTGGGGAACGTAAAGTTAAATTTTGAAACGGGCGAAGCCATTCAGTAACTTGGAAAGATTTGCCCTTGCCTGGTACAAGGCAAGCCTTCGTGATATTCGGGGTCAGGCTTTGAAAGTTAAGAACTGATCAGATTTGTAATCATGAAAATGTAAGTCAAATTTATTTCTCTAAAACTGGTAGACAAAATATACTTGAATCAACATTCGAATTTATGTTCTGAACGTTCTAAGAATCTGCACTTCCTGAACATGAAGTGAAAAAATTAACACAAGGTGGAAAAACGCTTTAAAGTATAACTATTGTTTTTTTTTTTGTTTTTTTTTCTAAATAGATGCAAAAAAGAGTAAAATTTCCTTTCCTGTTACTTTTAAATTAAATAGAAAACTATTTTATTAAAAATAATTTGCATTTGATAAAAATGAAAAAAAAAAAAAAAAAAAAAGCATTGCTCCACTATATGTAACGTGACTTTATCTAAAGCCATGTTACACACAGGAAATCTTTAGCTGTAGTTGCGCCTTAAGCTTACCAAATCCTAGACTGAAAATGTCAAAACGCCTTAAAGATATTTCAAGTTATCTATAGAGCATTTATGTGCAAAAAGGACACACCAAAATTTTTATGAGTATTTAACATTTTCTTTAATGTTTACTGTGGTGAACGCTATTGCAATGCGTTCTGTAAATTTTTGTGGAAGCTGAAGAATGTTTATTATCCGCACATGTGATTAATTTTTTTTTTCATTGAATGATTAACGAACACTGTGAGGAACTCAGTGGGTTATAAGCAGTTTTCCGTCCCTAATTTAGGGCCGCTGGCTCCAGGAAGAGGAGAGAACCAGCACCTTAAGACAAACACAACATTCGTGCTCCATCAGGATTCGAACCTGGACCCATCTCAGATGAATGATCAGAAGCCATCACTTAGAACACTGCGCCAGTGGACAGCGATATGGATTTTACACATAATTCGGAATTTAGTTCATAGTAATTTATTCGCATAATAATTATTTTTAATAAATGTCTGTGCATATTGCAACTCAAAAAAAAATATGTTTCCCATTTCCTTACAAGCGAAGCTTCGTTGTTAACTAACGTGATTTGCTTGCAGTATCCCAAATGTCACATGTCTTCTACCGGTCTTCATTACGATCTTAGCGACAGAATCATCAGCTTTGCATATATAAAATAATGGTTTAAATGAAGTGTGAAAAGTGGTGTGCAAAGCAGTGTGCATTTCTTCATAGTGAAGACCTCTCTGGCCGTTCCTTCTGTTGCATGACTGAGAGAGTTTTACATGAGTTCTGAGCATTAATCTCTGTATCCCTTGCCTCCATGGGAGAGGGATACGGGAACTTCTGACATTCTCACCGGAATCCACGCTGTAGTGATTTCTGAAGTAATTCTGTAGTGGATACTAACTGAACGCAGAGTAAATTTAAAGAAGTTTGTGAGCAAAATGAGGATTCGCGTAAACATACACCAACAATCCGAATATTTTGACCACTAAATTTCACTTCCCTTTTGTTTCGAAATATTTTTTTCATTATATATTCATGGAAGAATTTTGAAAATTCAAACCTGAATTATTTATTTCTTTGCAGAAAATGATAATCATAAATTGCGCAGCAGAAATTAAAAGTAATTCTCAAGTTATTTAAAAAAAAATTACGATTTTTCCCCATTTTTAAAACATCAAGGACATTTTATGAACATCTAGATGCTGGAAGATATTGTTAATACGCACTTTCTATACATTTAAATTCAGGCAACGATAAGAATGATTTTCCCTTCCAAATCATTGCCATGCGTTTTTGTGTTTTAAAGCATTTAAAAAATTAAACAGATTGTGTAAATAAAATGATAGTGGTAAGTCGTTGCAAATATCTCTTACGATATTTCACACACTTCCATGTGTTTTGACATATTTTGTAACAACGATTTATTGAAACTGACAGCGATAAATTCAAATTTGCAAGCTGCTACATTATCAATTCCATTTGTTCCCCTAAATGTAAATTTACCTTTGAATTATTTTTATGAAAGTATTCGGTACGCATTATACTTTTTCCCTTTCCTTGGGAAATTACTGTCTCATTTTTAAGTCCGACACTACAGATATTCGTGAATGGATGACGATATTTTTTCGATAGATTGCTTTGTCTTTAGGGCCAACAAAATACATCACTTATGGGAGGCATTCAAAGTAGCACTGTGTTATTTTTCGCAGTAAAATCAGATATCTCATTCACAGTTTTTTTACTTTCCTCTGTATTGTCCTTCTTCTCTCTTAGAAAGAGTATCGGATCTTTACCACTTGTTTGAGAAGATGATCACTGAAAGATTATTTGTGGTACATCGCTAGAGGGAACGACTGCTACTGTTACCAAAAAGCCAGATATTTTCACTTCACGATATTGTAACATTTAACTCCAACAGTTTAGCATTAAAATTATAACCGATATTTATTTGTAAAAGCTCTTGGTATAACAGATATCTATTTGTAAAAGTTCTTGGTATAACAGAGGCATTTTGAAAAATGTCTTGGTATAACAGAGAAATGTTTTTAAAACCTCTTGGATTGGCTTTAAATGTTTTTACTTTAGATTTAATAGTTACATACACTGCCTGACATAAAAATGCACAGCACGAAAATGTGAACGCAGCGCCATGCTAATTGCAGGGTGGGAACACACCTGCAAGTTATTCAATTATTTGGTCACGACCTGCGAGAAGATGCGGAAAGTAATCGTGTCTCGAAATCACCAAGATTGCCAATGTCGGTAAGTTGCAGTCGTAAGCGACTTGGTCAAACGGATGAGTTCAAGAAAAGTGTCATCGTAGGCCTTCGTGCCTCCAGATGGTCCTTGCTTCCTATTGTGGAAAAAACGCAGCACGATGACACAACCGTCAGTCGCCTTTGGAAACGGTGGTCCTGGGAAGGATATGTGCAACGTCGTAGGGTGATTGGAGGACGGAGAAGAGCGTCTGCTCGCACCGATCGCCGCATCCGACGTCATGCCGTGTCGGACCCCAGACCACAACGCGCAACATTTTGCGTAGTGTACGGGGAGGTTTGAATACTGCATTCCCTCGCGGACAGTGCCGAGCCGTTTGGCTGAGTCTGGTTGCTGTCTAGCCGTCAGTTTCGAAGGCTACCCTTAACAGCGAGCCATCGTCATTTACGTTTGGCGTGGTTCCGCTCCAGGACCTTGTGGGGCGCTAAATGGAACAGGCGATTATCCGTCTCAACACGGATTACCGCCTTGTGAGAGTCTGGAGGCGACGTGGCCCACGAGCGGATTACTCCGCCAATTTGGAACGCCACACGGTCCGGTAAAGTGGAATCATATTGTGAGGTGCTATCGTCGCCAACAGCCGCTCAACGCTAATACGCGTTACGGGCACATTGACGGCACATCGCTATGCTGAAGAGGTGATGCGGCTCCAGCCTCTACAGTATCTGCAGGGCATCCCAAACGCCGTTTTTAAACGGGATAACGATCGGCCACATACCGCCCACGATCATTCTGAATGCTTTACACGGTATGTGTATACTTCCGTGGCCAGCACAATCCCCCGATCTCTCGCTCATCGAACATCTGTGGGACATGATTGGCCGCCCGTTGAGTACCCGGCCATCCCCGAAAAATGAGGATGAACTGTGGACTCGGATCGAAATTACATGGCCCTTGATAACCCAGGATACTATTCTGACCCTCATTGCCTTGATGATACGTCGGGTTCAACGCTCTATCGCCCAAAATGGAGGCCACGCTTCTTATTAATCATCCTGCATATTTGGCCACTGGATCCCAGTCTGTATGGGATAATTGTATAATTTGTTCACGACATACTTGGATGTATGTGTGTGCAGTTTGGTATGTTTTTGAACATTACTTCATGGTGTGGTGTTTTGTCTGACAGGCATTGATAATATTTTCTTATTTCGATGTGTCCATGTTTGATTTCCCAAAAATTCAAAGTGGGTAAGGTTAAAGTCTAAATATATGAGACATTTATAAAAACAGAACATGGAGAGTTAAAGTCTTGGTCTCCAATTCATTCAGTTTAGAATTGACATTGCTTTTCTCTTTAAATTAAAAAAAAAATTCACGAACGTTATATCAAAACATCTCCCTGTATCTGAAACTGAACTTGGAATATGTGTACACATTTGCATCAAAATTCCTGCCTGTGCCGTGTTGCCTTGTATAGAAAAAGAGAAATAAAACGAAAAGGCCCCTTCAATATTGCAATCACATATATATTCCCTTCAAAGCGAAAAGTTTTGTTAGAAAAACAAAATAAAACAATTCAAATTGTAGTAATGATAAGTTATCAAATAAAAAAATGTACACTGGATAAAAAAGTGCGGTGAGATTTTTCCTTTGGCTGAAAGTCTGACGAAATATGTAATACTTGATAATCTTCCCTAAGATGCCATAATGCCTTTAACCAGAAATACAATATTACTGGAGCCATGCACCTACATGGGAGATGAATGCACTTTTAACGAGAATTCCTGTTTACTCAAGAAGTGAGCATTAGATATAATCGGTTGGGGTATTTTATGTAAAGTTGAAACAGTGCTACATGAAAACCCCTTCGCAAAGAAATGTCAATATCGAAACGAAAGCGAAAAAGTTGAATGTTATTTGAAATATCACAGATTGGAAAACAATTGCCGATAAACTGAAATGTTCAATTTAGTTCTCCCAAGAACTACACATTTTTTTTAGAAATCACAAGGTGTGTAAATTATAGAAAGGCTTTCAGATGATATTTTGTCAAACATATTCTTGAGCGAATAAATGCTATTACACGCTTCTCAAAGAGCCATTTGACAAAGTACGAATATCAGTTTCTCAGCGTCTTGAGTAAAATAAAAAATAAGCTGATTATTTAATCAAATTTATTCTTTTCGCAGTAATTAAGCGTTCACTCCTTAAGAGGCTTGGTGGCACTCATCCAACAGAAAAGAAGGGATGTAATATTAACTCCCTGTTTTTCCCACAGAGAGGCATTAATCACCAAGACACTTGTACCGGATTTGAAGTTGATTCCAGATCAGTTTGTACGCATTGTGAACTTCATCGACATACAACCAATAAATGCACGGTTATTTGCTCATCCCTGCAAATACATGGAATCAAATCATCAACGCTTAATTTTCGATTCGAAAGTTGGGTGCCTGTTCCGAGGATAAATTTTTAATGGGATGTTGGAACTGAAGAAGGTATTAAGGGAATTTTAGGAACAATAAGTTAACTCATACAGCATCAAATGGATGATAAAGGCTGTTGTGAAAATATGGTATATTTGGCCAATATCTTTTCCCTGTTGAATGTACTAAATGCCAGTACGCAAGGCGGTATCCTCACAATTAGAGACAAAATTACTGCTTTCCAAAACAAAGCTTCAGCTGCGGTTATGAAGAGTGATATAATATTACCTCGAAATGTTCCCACCTGTAAACATTTTTAGAATGAGTAATGAACTGTACGAATTTTTTTAAATGAGTAATGAATCGTACGGGTTCATGCAAAGGGCTGTCAATTTAGCGACTATGTCGCCAAATCGGGAGATTTCGATTTACGTGTGGTGACAAAATTATCACTTCATGAAAACGTATCATTCCTAGAGATATTATCATTCATCTAGCAATAAACATGGTTTTCGTTTGGTCTTAGCGTATTGCTTTGCCAAATTCCAACGGCAAACGTGAACAGCCGATTGGCGCTGTGTTCTAAGCGCTTGTTTCCGATCAACCGACCGAGATGGGTCTGGTTTCAATTCCGGTCAGGTAAGGATTTTTTTTTTTTTTTTAGGTTTCGAGTTGCTTAAGGTGGTCGTTAAATTCCTAATCAATCAAAATATAAATGAATAAACAAACAAATTAACAAGAAAACGTATATATCATTTCCTCCTTGCAGGTTTGCCAATTTATCTCCCAACACCAACTTTACCCGGTACAAATTGACTGTATTTGCGCAGAATTTTATCTTTCGTCGAAATTCAAAGAATACTAGAACTGCCGAATAACCACGAAAACTTTCATGAACTATTGATTCATTCCTAAACCGTGCACTACTGAAACATACGAAAACCAAGCCTGACAATCGGTTGTGAAAAAGATTTGAAGTAGCGAAACGTCGCCTTTGGATTGAGGCGAAGCGTGACAAAAAACAAAGAAGCGTCGATCACTTTCCTTCGTTTACGTGAACTTAAGGATAACATTGACACAGTAAAACCACTTAAATTTTAATTATTGTTACGTTAGAATTCTGGGCATTGTCGAATACTTATGGTACTCGAAGGTACAATTTTAAAAAGTAGCTTGAGGTCTTAAAGGATTATACCTTGAAATAGGTGACGTTAGCTAATTCCTGGATGATAATATGAAAGCCATACTTTATGCTCCCTCTGATAACTTAGTGAATAATGCTTATTCTTCCACCAAGCAAGTTACTGTTACAAAATTATAAGTTGACAAAATTTGAAGATGATAATAGGAAACTTGAGACTTGGTCGTTCTGGTTGGTGTATTGTTTAACACACCTGGGCGCTACCTGGGAGACGCGGATTCGATTCACGCTCCAGGACGACGAAATTTTCAAACTTTCAGATTTTATCTTACTTACCATCTTTGTCATATTTACACCAAAAGACGGATTATCATTTTCAAAATTTGAATTGTATGGTGTAATCCCGTATTCCATTTATGATTCAAGTTATTGCTGTTAATATTTTAGTAATAAGGGCACTTATTTTCTGTGATGTATTGAAGTATTTTCATTATTTATATAGAGAGAAATGAGGTGCATAATTTTTATCAATGGAAAATATACAAAAAGTAATATATGGATAAGAACAATGACTGAGATTTAATGACATCATGATCAAAGTACAATCACTGAAGTAGCAGTGGGTTTCATATGTTTGTTGCAAACCTGACCGCTACTGGATAACTGAAATACTAGAATGGATTTCAAGGGACAGGAAAAGACACAGTAGAAAACCATGTGGGATACGAGTAAATAAAATTCGGAAGAATGTCAGGGTGACATGGAGGAGACTGTTTAAAAAAAATGTGTGGATGAAATTTGGGTAGACCATCATCCAGTAGTTGACAGATAATACATCTTTTCCCAAAATCTGGTGATCATCTAGAGATACGCGTTTATGATTTCCGAGACATGAACAATGGATTATTAGCAAATCTGGTTAGCAGCTACTCCGTGAAATAAAAGAAATCAGTCTGGGATACATATAGAAAAATGCTGGCATTACATCTAGTGTTACTGAATTAGATATTATCAAACGTAATATCAATATAGGTCTCTAACCTCGTGAAAACTTTATGTACAGGAAGGTAGGAAACATTTAATATACACTTTCGGACAATGAAATTTAGGCACCAAGAAGGAAGCATCGGATTAAACTAAAATTTTATGGACGTAATTATACATATGAATGATATACCTGCTGGCAAAACAGAGCTGCAGGACAATTGCAGAGGAATCTGTGGCATGCAGTCCGGTCATCTTCAATAGCGCGTCGCATCGCCTCTTGCGGCGATACATGCTGCCACACTGCAAATAACACGAAGCTTGTTCTATAGCAGGGGTCTGCAACACGTTGCCCGCAGGGCATTTTGTAATGTACCATGGATCACATCCTAATGCCTTCGAGATGTTGATAACAAAGAAATTCTAAAATGAAATGAGAGTACAATTCTGATTGAAACAGATAAATAAATACCCAGGTATTTTGGTTACTTTTTCTTGATTGGAAGCTTAACTACCACCGTGCGAAACTCAGTGGGCTATAAGCAGTCGCCCGTCCATGATGTACGGACACTGGCTCCAGGAAGCAAGAGAACCAGTGCCGTAAACAAAGACAACATCCGTGCCTCATATAATGTATGACTACCAAGCTTTCGGTGTTAAGATAAAGTAATAATAACAACGTTTCGCACAATAAAATATTTATTATACATTGACTATAGTTTCACAAAGTGTTTGGCTCTGCGAAACTATAGTCGATGTCAAACACTCTGCGAAACAATAGTCGATGTTTGATAAACATTTTATTGTGCAAAACGTTGTTATTATTATTTTATCCGTGCCTCGCCGGAATTCGAATCTGGACCTATCTCGTAGGAATGTTCATAAGCCAGCGTTTAGACCACTGCGCCACCTGGGCGGCGCACCTTGATTATACGGACATTCAGTTGGGCTTAAATAAATCATGTATTAATTGAATCTGACTTAAATTTAAAAGAAGTATGACGCGATAAATCGTAACTAAAACTTTTAAAAAGATCTAAAAACTCTAAGAGCATCAATTTCTTACTTTGTACTTCTTTATAACATAGATATTATGTCAAATGCTTCGTTTTGTTTTTCTCGAAAGCTAAGTTTGAGGATTCAAAACCTCTCTAAAATAATCGATATTCATAATAAACATACGCATTGTATTTTTCTTTATCACGTGGACAGCGAGTATCATTCCATTTTGCGAAGTAGCCCTATGTTCAGAAAAAGCTGAACACTCCCTGCTATAAAGAAACAAGGCCGCGCTTTTGAACTGATTATCCTCAACGCAAAAAAATATGTAACACAGACCGAAGTGTCCTTTATCATAGAAATTCCTACCACACATGATGTTCAGACATGGCTACATATTCCCGTTGCATCGTTACTTATGTATATGTTTCTTTCTTCAACATTTTGGTATAAAGAAGACGCGTCTGAATCCCCAAGTATTCAATCTAAAACTTCGAACATTCAATCTCCGGCGTAGCAACGAATTTCTCCAGTAGTACGTTTGTTTTTGTTTTCCTGATACTAAAAACTGCTTACGTAAGCATTTCTCGGGGAAAAACTCCACCTGTTCTAGTCTCTAAAACGAATCAAGTGAAATCGAAATTTCAGTTGTCTTTAAAATTAATAACCGTCCCATCTCAGCCTATCATCTTACAGTTGCGATTAATCAACGCACTCTGTGAAAAAAAACGGTGAACTTCATGATTTGATTATTTATAAAGCCAGTCTACATTTTGTGAGACGAATATATATTTTTTAAACCCAGGATTAAAATGCTAAACTTTCCAGTAAACTCCTGGGGCGGTCCTGCCCTAGGCGGGAATTTTTACTTAACTGATGGTAAAAAACGTCCGGAGAGGGTAGACCTGTAATATTTTCGTTGTTGGTAGCCCTGCAAAGTGGTGCACCACTCAATGAATTGGATAATGCCTTTGATCAAAAGTCCGGCGAAATCAATCCAATATTTCGCGAAGAAGCATTTGTTGGTAAGAAGTTAAACAGGTGCTTGAAGGAGAGGAGAAAAATACCAAAAACATTTTCAACACTACTGATAAATTAGATGGCCAATCTGAAAGAATATGTGAATCTACAGAGAATCAGAGAATAATTGGTATCTGTTTTTGATAGAAATATAGTTGGTCAATAACTCAAAAGGTATGGTAGTATTAAGAAAATCCAATCCATGAATGTTTTCTTGAAAAAAAGAAACTAAGCATCCTGCAGAGCATTGAATGTTTTATAAAATTTCTCTGTGGTAATGGAATTTTGAAATATTGTCATTAATTACTATTGATGTCGTAATTATGGAGATCTGGTTAAGAGACCCAATCAAAATAATGCTTAAAAATTCCGTTTTATTATTTCTCCTAATTTTTGAACAAAGATAAAAATGTTGCAAGAAAAATTTTATGGATGGTCGCCATTGTTATTCTCCTTATTTTCTGCCCGACCCTCGTTTCCCACCAAAAAACGTACATGAAAACACAGAAACAAAAAGAACGTTGAGGGCTTAAAGATGTTCAACCTTATATCTCCGCTCGTAAATATGTTTTTGTACCTTATGGCATTCGTTTAGGAAGAAAAGGCTATGATCGCCCTCTTTAAATAATGCACAGCTCACCAGTTCAGAAAAATATAAAAACAATAGTTCTTAACCTATTTTTTGATTCTGAATGTGGGGGGAAAAAGTTCATTTCTGCATCGCATGGCATATTATATTTTGAGAAAACTTGCTTCCTTTCATTTGCGCTTATCACACATTACGTTTAGCTTAAAGTTTGGTTTGAAAGTTTTTTACCTGATGTTTGGCATTTTTATCATAGCGTTTCATTTATTTGTATCCTCCTTATGAATAATGTTTCGCCACACTTACTTGTTCTATTTTTCTTACATTTCCTAATAAGAGACGAAAAATTGCACCCCACATTTTTTTATAAATAATTTATCACTTTTATTTGAAAAACCCCTTTTGGTCTAATTTCTGCTTAATGTGGAACATTTTCTGTAACATTTGTGAACGTGCACAAGTCAGATGTCTGCCGCCAGGGAGCGTTAGCAGTATTCTGGCAGTTTTACTAATTTATTATCTAGCAGTTTTACTAATTATATTCTAGCAGTTTTACTAATTATATTTTAGCAGTTTTATTAATTATATTCTAGCAGTTTACTAATTATATTCTGGCAGTTTTACTAATCATGTGGAAAAGGTTAATTTTTTTAATATTTATTCGTATCCTGTTCCAATTATCATATAAATCTGGTATTTACGTAATGTGCAGTCTTCTCACCATAGGGGTAGTAACAGCATTTTTCAGTAATGCATATTTCAGTTTTTGAAAAACTAACTCAGATATTAGTTTCGTATTGGAAATAGTTCAGAGGAAGAGCTGTTTAAAACAAATATTTTGGTGTTGCCTTTGTTTCTGATTATTTGTTTAACGATGCATCTCATTTGTACTAGAAGTTTTCAGTATATTGTTTGAAATATATGTTTTATTATGAATACTTATGGTACTTTAAAAAATCATTTAAATTTCCGATTTGTTCCTTTAGCTTTTCACATTAAAAAAACAAGTTAGTAAAATCATGCAATGCATTGATTATGATACGCTTTCCAACTTACCAGAAATCATTACTCGCGTTATCACTCAAGTTATGAGAATAATGGCTGTGGCCTGAATTTCGGTCCTGTGCCCTGACCTTTGATCCCATTTCGATGATATTAAACATAACCGGTTCGGTATACCTACGAAATAACATGATAAAGTTTTGTCGCAATCGAAGCATTTTTACGTAAGTAATGATGCATAAGGGCTATGGAATAGATCCCGCTCCTGTATCCTAACATTTGACCCGATGTCGCCCATTTTAAATAGAATTCGTCCCCTGACAGGCCCCTACAACATACTAACATATTATCCAAATCAAAGCATTTTTACGTGAGTTATGACGCATAATCGCGATGGAAGTGATTCTGCTTCTATGTCCTGACCTTTGACCCCATTTCGCCCATTTTCCATAGGGTTTGTGGCCAGGTGGTCCCTACCGCATACTAAAATTTCATTGAAATCGAACCTTTTTTACGTTAGTTATGACGCATAATAGCAGTGGAATGGATCCCGCTATTATCTACTGACCTTTTACCCCATTTCATTCACTTTAAATAAGTTTCCTTCAAAGGTGATACCCTACCAGATACTAAAATTTCATCGCTGCAAGAGTGTGATGTCATAAAACTTTAATAGGATCCACACACACAACGCGTGACGTAATGAGGCAGATGGGAATCGCGACCATCTGCTCGCCGCAAGAGTGTGAGGTCATAAAACTTTATATGATCCACACACAACACGTGACGGAATGAGAGAGATGGCGGACCGCGCGCCAACATTCTCAAACGCGAGATTGTTGCGTCATAAGGTTTCTAATAATTGTTAACATTAATGGAACAACGCCATGACACTAGAAACGTTTTAATTCGGGGTGGTTATTTAACTCACTAAATAAATTCTTCTAAAGTCCAGATCAAGCTGAATCAATTTCTAGTACCAGAAAACAGTTGGTTAACGACTTTCACAAAAATTCTTAGAGCCGTTTTCAAAATAAAATGTACATACATACATACAAGAATTGCTACTTTAGGTTGGGCGTGAAGTAATTTTGTTTCCTGTACTTCCAATGGAAAACTTCTGTACACATTTTCTTCACAATTAATGCGTTACCAAGGATGAAATTTGAACATCCATTAAAATAGCTTCATTTCATAACTTGGAATACTTAATATTTTCTAAACCATAACCGTAATTATGCAATCCAACATTTATTCGTCTACTGACGTCATCAAAGCAAAGGTCGCGCTATCTTTTTTCTAGTTTCAATACCACCAAAGGAAACGTTATTGTTTTTTAATATAATTATGCTTATGTTTTACAAAATGTTAAGTATTCCAAGTTATAGTATGAACTTATTTTTAATCGATGCTCAAATTTCCATCTTTGGGAACACAATAATTGTGAAGGAAATGTGTACAAAAGGTTTTTCATTGGAAATATAGGAAGCAAAATTACTTGACGACCACCTTAATAGTGTGGGATAAGGGCGAAGGAATGGATCCCGATCCTATTTCCTGACCTTTGACTCAATTTGTCACATTTTCAATAGAGTTACTCTCCAGGTGGTCCCCTACCCCATACTATAATTTCATCGAAATCGAACCATTTTTACGCACCTTATGACGCATAAGGGCAATGGAATGCATCCTGCTCTTATGTCCTAACCTTTGACCCTACTTCACCCATTTTCAATACGGTTCGTCCCCAGGTCGTCCACTACCACATACTAAAATTTCATTGAAATCGAACCTTATTTACGCAAGTTATATTGCAATAGATCAATTGAATGAATTCCGCTCTCATACCGTGGCCTTTGACCCAACTTCACACATTTTCAATAGGGTTCGTCCCATGGCGGTCCCCTAATACATACTAAAATTTCATCGAAATCGAACCAATTTAACGTGAGTTATCGTGCCGAAAGGCGGACGGACAGATGGACAGAAGGACAGACCGACGGAAAAAGTTGGAGCATATACGCTTCTGCAACCTACGGTTGGAAAGCATAAAAAGCTCAAACTGCTGTCCTAGGAAATGTAGAATCCCTCAAAAACTGACGTACTAGATTTTAAATCCTACAAATTTTCAACCATAGATGATTCATTTCGAGTCACAGTAGTGAAGGCGTTTTGGAGCGACTCTTGCCTGACGGGGCTGTGGAGGCAGATCATTTGCTTATTGGTTTGTTTACATGCCGTTGTTCTTAGTCTTGCGTTTATTCAGTGGTATTTAACTATTTCTTTGTGATCGGTAATCATATCTTTTTTTGTGTGTGTAAGGGGATAAATATAACTATTATAGTAAGAAAAGTTTAGCGTTATGAGATAACTGTTGTGGTAACAAAGGGAAAAAGTTTCACTGGTGTGTGTTTGTTTGTCAGAGAACTTTAAGACTAACCATTTGGCGCTATTATTTCGCAAGAACGATGGCTAATTGGGCCTCTGCTTTTTGCCCGTCGCAGAATAAGGAAAGAAAGGAACTGGGAGTATTTATCCCGCATTCCCAAAAGATGAGATATTGCAAAAAAGTTGCCTATTGAAATGTAAACAAAAATATGTTGTCAATGTGGAAAATGCCAGAATTTGCGCTAAGCATTTTACAGAACATGATTATTAACATGATTTATAAAAAAAATGTTTGCAAATATTCGGAAATTAATTATTTAAAATAAAAACTGTTCAGTATTCTAAACAAAAAGAAAATTTTGCTTCATCTTGACTCAGAAGGATCACCAGGTAGGATTTTGAACCGCATTGATATTTTCAAATAATACTGGAAGAAAAAGAGGGTTAGGAATGAAGTCATTACATTGATACCAGGAGTGGGCTTCTAGGCGATGCCCGTCACGAAATTTCGCTTTTACTTGACTCAGAAGAGGTCAACAGCTAGCATTGTGAACCGCATTATGATTTTCAAATAACACTGGAAAAATAAGAGTTTTAGAAATGAAAGTGTTATCTTTATACCAGGAATGGGCTTCTAGGTGATTCCCGGCACGAAATTTTACTTTAATTTGACTCAGACGTGGGCAACAGATGAGCCATGGACCCCATAGGGCACCATTTAAACGTTAATGACACACATTGTTAACCGCATCGTTATTTTCAAAATGGAGACACATGAGTGCTTGATACGACGGTGATCAAATGTGAATTTCAAGGAACTTCACTCTGACAGACCATGCGCCACACTGCTTTTAACACTGGCAGAATGAGAGTGCTAGCAGTGAAGGCGTTGTCTTGAAACCACGAGTGCGCTTCGAAATGATACCGGCTTGAGATTGCGCTTTAACTTGACTCAGAAGTGGATAACAGGTCGCACTGTTCACCGCATCATTTTTTTCAAAATGGAAACCCATGAGCGTTTGACACGACGGTGACCACATGTGCATTCCAAGGAACATCAGTCCGATGAGATCATGAGCCACACTGCGTTCCGGTGTGTGTATCGTGACATTTTCAGCCTCTGAAAATTGAGGATACAGAAGAAGAATACCGAAAAGCATTTGGAAAGCTTAGAGATCGACTATTATTATAATTTAAATTTTAAATGATTATTGTTAATTAAATTGATAATTATCAAAGGCTTTATATTTAGAATTCATAACAAAAATATTAAAATATGTTTTCTACATTTCAGTATTTTCAGTGTAGTCGGAGTGAACATTTGCCTGAAATGGAATTCTTTTAAACTTAGGTAGGCGACTTTAGCACTCTCTCCGTTTTGGGGTTTTTAATCACGCACTTCGGGCTTCCTCATTGCAGATGTTATTGGGTTCCTGATTTCTGTGCCTCCTGGCCTTCCTGAAGACTGTGTGTAGGGTATCTGAGCAATATATGAGGTGAAGGAGCTTGAGTGAGAGTTGCGCCAAAGTTGCGTGCCTGTTGGGAAAACAAAGATTAAAGTCTCTTCAGACTGATACATGTGTTGAATGGTTGAATGAGTATTTCCCTCCTTTTTTGTATAGAGTAATCGCTGTGTTTCCCTTGCCTTCGACTGACACAAATACAAAGACTTCTGAGATCCTTGTGTCAACACTTAGTAGGGTGTTTAGTTATGGTTTTGATTTTAGAAAGCAAGGGTTCAGTGAAGAGTGAAGACCGCAGTTTGTTAATCTTCCTTCAGAATCATTCTCCTTGGCAAAGCGTTTGAAAAATATCGCAAACACAACAGTAATTCCCTCTTGTTAAAAATATATAAGTGCGCATGTTTTGTTGTGCCCTGGAAGTGAACCTTTAGTGTAAGAGGGAAATCATCATGTCATAGCACTGTGTAGCTATGTCGGTCATACCTGGGACAGAAAAACGTCCTTCAAAGAATGTGAGAGAAACATAAGTTCTGTTGTGCTCGTACTTATGCACCAACCTTTAATTAATTCGTCAGTGACAAATGTAACCCTAATACATAAATTGTTACCGAAAATCCCAATGGTTCTGCAATGGAGAATAACCGCCTTTTGTGTGTGTGACTCAAATCACCAACTGTCCTCCCAAAAGCCGCGAAACGCCAAAACATTCCTTTTGTCTCTTCGTAACTAGAAATAGCATAGATCCCTGCTCGATGCTTGGTGGTCCAACAGAAGATTAGCTCCATGCTGCTGTGAGACAACGGAAGCGAAATGGTGAGATGGGCTTGCCTCGGAAATCCTCCAGCATCCAAACCCCAGCCTGTACTGAAAATGCTAAGTCTAATGTTTTCGGCTGGGTCTTTCAGTCCATAGTGCCGGGAGTTATGGCAAATGATTTCCCGGTCATCATATCTTGACCTTCGCCGGAGACTGAAACGCGAAGTAACGCCCCTACAGGCAAATTTTATGTAAACAGCTTTAAAGGGGACTAAATTACTGAATTTGTTTGGTAATTATATATCCCCTTCGATTTCTTAAAATACGTATACCAAGTTTTTTCAGTGTTGTCCTTGATTTTAGAAGGGTTAAGTGAAATGTTTTCTTTAGGTCGTTTGTTTTCTCTTTCTGGGGAGGTTCATTTAGGCTTTCAGGGTACTTCGAACTCAGAATGTACCACAGAAGAACTGCGCCAGTTTCTGCATGGGATCGAATTTCAGTACAACAGCGAGAAACATCGTCAGAATGGAAATGGTAACCGAAATGTCCATTCCATTGCATTTGATTCATCCTCATCATTCATGTTTCCAGATAATTCTGTCTTTGACGAACACAGAAAAACGTGGGTTGTTCTGCTGTTTAAATTAGTTTGATCTCAATTATATTAAAATAAAACTACTCTACCAGTATATTCATGAATTTAAAAAAATATTTATGAAAACTGATTTTGTTTTCTAAATGAAAAAGGACATGTTTCGCAGATCTTCATCAAATGCAAAGATTCTATATCATAGTCACACATATGAAATAAAAATATGGATTCTATTTAGTAAGCGTTTAGTTTATGGATGACTCTCGTACATAAAAATCTTAGAATATCCCAAAACACAAAGTTGGAACTATAAGTCGCTGTTTTGTGTCTATCGTTTGTCATCCGGAGCCTGGTAAGTATTCTTCAAAATAGTTCCATTGATATCAATGTTTAAAAGAGTTTTTTTTCTAGTTTCTCATTTTATATCACATATTGTGGTTCATCAAAACTGGAGATATTTCTCCCACCGTTAGAATAGGATGTTTGTGGAACAACACGTTCAGAAACGGATCAGTGTACTTAAAATATATTTAATTTTTTTATACAAATTTATGAAGATTGATTCTCTGAAATGGACTGATATTATTGATTTTTCTTTTTCTGCTCGTGCAACATAATTTTTCATCTGAACAATGTAATTTCCGAAACATTGAAAGAAAATTTATCGGCTACAATCATATCATTTCCGCATGAGCAACCTCATTGGAAATTTAAAACTCTGCATGATATGAGGCGTCGTATGAATATCACCGACGTTTAATGGCTTTCTTCTGCTGCAGAATTGCAGCTTAGAAAAGTCTGCTAACATTCCCCAGAAGAACAAATCGATACCTAAAGTACTGTAATAACTGCAAAATCATAAGGCATGCGTGCTAAGTTTTAACGAAACTTTCACAATACATAAGACGTTACAGTGAATACTATAAGAAGCTACTTGGCAGATCTCCAAGTTTGCTAGAAAGACTAAGGAGGAATTTCAGGAATAGAAAAATATGTTGTTTATCAATTTATCAAAACAATTCCCAATAATGTTTTAAACTCCATATATTTACGGTACAAAAATTTGCCAAGATATTTTCAAAATCAGTCTCCTTTTGGTGCCGCACTAACTTGCTATAAATCTGCGTGCAGCATATAAATAACAAATAAAACATAGGAGTTTTATCGACACTTCTCGTCGTTCATATATGATTGTTGAATAGTTGTTATTCTACTTTGGTAATACGTAAACGTTAATCAATGAAAACAAAAGTACGAATTATTTTAAAATTTTAATTTAACGAGTGCCCATATGTTTTCAGGTAGATATGCTCTACACTGTGTTTCATGGACTAGGTAGAAAGCAGAATATTTAGACTCAGGGATTTTGATCTTCGCGATGTAATTTGACTGCATACAATTTTCCTGCATACGTCTTTCTTTGAGAAATGGAAAGCAACGGAGTGACACAAAAACGGCAGAGGAGTTATCTCCTTTAAATTCGTCATATATAAAAATATAACTCTCAGTGTGAGAAGAATAATGGTAGTACTTTTAAAATGTTCCTAATATACATACAATACTTAAAATATTATTTAATTTCCCAAAATTGTATTTATTTATGTATAATGTGTTTCTTATATCGGACAAAAATGTAAGGAAATATATTCAAAGTACTTAAGACAAACGGTTCAATCCATAGTTCTTAAAAGAGTGATTTCAACTATAGTAATTTTGTTGCCACAAAAATGTGATTCCGAAAATATCATGGGAAAAGCCTTTCTGCATATTTGAAAAGTTCAATATAAGATGCATGTTTAACTCTAGCAATTTTTTTAAATTGAAGACTTATTATTCCGAATTAAGAGAAACCTGGGTATGTGTGCTATTGTGCGTGATGTGTTTCTAATTTTACTAAACAAAAGGTTCTTTAATGATAATGCTTCTTTGTGAAATGTTAAATGTTTGTTAACTTCATTTTAACTTCCGAATGTTGACCGCTTTTTTGAGCTGTTGTGTATGAGGCAGCTACAAGGCTGTACATGATATAAAATAATATTTATTTTATTTGAACTCAAAAGACCTTGATGTTATCATAAAAAGAAATAGAAAAACATTAAATAAAACGTTATTTAGCGAATTCAGAAGCGCTGACATCAGGTACAACTCACATATGCACTGCGAGAAAAAACTGTTACTTCTTCAACAAGATTTTTTTAAGTAAATTCAGTCAGGTAAGCATGCATTCCTTTTCTAATTATATCATATTTAAATATGATATAATTAGTATACCCCGTTAGAAGCAAATTAGAAGGTTCTAACGGGGTATCGTGCGAGAAGAATATCAGCAGCATAGGATATTGCTTTGCACATTCTCAAAAAATAATTTGCATTTTTAAACATACACACTGACACACATATTTAGAATTAAACAAAATGTTACCTCAGATATTAAAATGAAACATTTTTGTTTGTGATCTATGGCCAGTAGACATTTTTTTTTTTTTTTATCAGGTTTAACGACCACCGTGAGCAACTCAATGGGCTATAAGTAGTCGCCCGTCCCTAATTTAGGGTCACTGGTTCCAGGGAAGGAGAGAGCCAGTGCCGTAAGACAAACACAACATCCATGCCTGACCGGGATTCGAACCCGGACCCCTTACGGACGAATGATCAGATTCTTCCGCCTTAGAATATTGCGCCACCGGGGCGGCCAGTAGACATTAGATGTGACACAATGACAATGGATTATAACTCGGTAAACACGGGTTCCAAATTTATTTTTTAGATGTGTTTAAGTTTTAAAAAAGAATATTTGGTTTTCAAATTTATGTGGTTTATTTCACAGTAGGAAACATTTGACGAAACATAAGTCCTTTTAGGTGTTTTATTTTACGTTAATTGAGGTAGCACATTATTAGGAACAAGAAACAGCAACTAGACAGGCACGATTCTTACGTACACAACGGACATTTTGAGATGGGTTTATAAAATTTCACTTCAGAGGATTGAGAAGTCTGCAAAATATACAGAGAGCAATGTGGAAAAGACACCCAATCTAGTGACGGTGGGCGCTAAGCTGTAGGATGCAAGCATTGCAGAAGCGCCAAAACTACCCTACTATGGGAAAACAACTATTTAGAATAACAAGCAGGAAGCGTCAGTAAGCAAGCAACAACAAGCACTACGTCTATGAGTGTACAACTTTAATTTTCATGCTTCTCTGCCATTCTCATACATTACGGTAACAGAATATTTGAATGTAATTACAGTTTTTGCGCGGAACATTTGGCACATATTATGTACATAAAAGAAAACATACATATTCATTCATGTGGAGCAAACCTGTTATCTTATTCTTTAATGAATGCAACCCATGATATATGCTTGCCTTTTCACTTCTTCTACTGAAAAATGAAATTCCGATTTGTTTACCTTTTTAAGTCCCAAAGTTAATGCACTGAGTATGCTTACGGTACAAATTTAACTATTCTGCATTTTACATTTTGTCCGTATGGAACAATTAACCCTTATTGTATTTTAAGACAAAGTATTTCTCTGAAATTTGCAACTGAAGAATTATTCCCACATTACATATTATTTGCTCTCCGAGATATTTCTGTTTACTCGCCGCTTCTAATTATTTAAAGAACTTCCACAAATGAACAATAGTAAATAGATTTTATTGTATTTAGAGACTTAGCTCTTCAAATGAAAATATATATTTGAACAACAATTGAAACCACGGTACAAGTAGAAATTATTTTCGGTCGGAAATTGTCATTGATAGACGACATTTTCTTCTTGTAAAATTTGTAGTTACGTGATGAATGGATAACCGAAAATTCAATTTTTTACATATGAACCAGGATATGTTATTTCTTAAAAAACTTACACTCAGTTTGCTTCTTATGAGACTATGAAAAGCTATTTTGAAATCAAATTGTAGGCATGTCATTGATATTTACTTCTCTACAACCAAATACATTTTTCAGTGTAAAACGCTGTTTGCTCAAACCACTAACAAGAACACTTCAAATGCTTTAATTTATAACAGGAACAACTCTCCTGTACCCAAGAAAAACTGCGTTTGAAATGATTGGCAAGTGTTTTAGATATAAAAGTAAATAAATTACTTTCGTTATTAAATAACGCACACTAACAACAATAGTGTCGGAAGCCAGATTTATGAAAAACAGGACAGAAACGTTAGCCATAGTATAAGAAATTCGCATAAAATAAGTTACATTGAAGTTGCTTTTGAAATTTTGAAATCCTATATAATAAAACCCAAAGAAAATTAATATCAGTTAATGGTTTTAGGTAATCACAAAATAACGTTTACCAAATTTATGTTATCACAAACATAATATTGACCATTAGGTTTCTGAAACGTAAACATCATTCAACAAAACCCGAAATTTATCTTGGATTTAATAAGATGGCAGACATCTTTATGCCCAGCTCATCGATGGTCTGTCCTTCTTGCAGTATATCCAGCCCATTGTAAATTCAGAGATTAAACTCTGATCATTATGCTTTCCACTCTTGTCATTTTTCGGATCCACGATATCCTCTTCTTATCTCTCCTGGTTACACCAAGCATGCATCTCTCCATGCTTCTTTGAGTTGTCTGCAGCCTTTGTATGTCTCTTTATCAGTCGTCGGCGTACGGACACGTGCGAAGACCCTGAAGAAGCTGCAATGCCTGGACATGGAAGACGTGTATGATTTCAGCAGTTATCGGACTTTCAGTGGGGTCGTCTAGTCGGACTCCGCGAGGCCGGGTGGTCGTACCGTCGTATTGCGGAGCAAATTGGACGGGAAGTATCGGTGATGGTACGGTGGTGGCGTAGATGGTCCGAGGAACTTTCCCACACGAGAAGACGTGAAACCGGGAGTCACAGACGGACTGATGAGCGGACCGATCGACGCATAAGAAGAGCGGCGTTGTCAAGGAGAACATCCACTGCGACGCAAATCCGAGCTGCCGTTGCACCTGAGGTGACTGTGCGAACAATCCGTAACCGTCTACTGGATGAAGGACTACGTGCATGTGTGCCTCTGGCATGTGTACCTCTGAATCCAGCCAACCGTCAGGATTGGCTACAGTGGTGCCGCCAACGTCTGCACTGATGAACGCAATGGCGATCTGTCGTGTTCAGCGATAAAAGCATATTCTGCTTGGGAGCCTCCGATGGACGTATGCGTGTTCGTAGATGCACAGAAGAGCGTCTCCACCTTTCTTGCATCCGCCAGCGACACACCGGGCGTACACCTGGTCTCCTGATGTGGGGAGGGATCCGCTACCACTCCCGTACACAAAAAGTGTTTGTTCCGGGTACGTTAAACAGCACCTCCTACATCAACAACATCATTCAGCCCGTCGTTGTGTCATTTGTAAGGTCGGTTCATTGCGGTGTTTTCCAGCAAGATAACGCACGCCCACACACGGCACGTGAAACGCAACATGCATTTCAGGGTGTGAGACAACTTCCATGGCCTGCACGTTCACCGGATTTGTCCCCCATTGAGCACGTGTGGGATTTTATGGGACAACGAGGTATCCGGTCTCCACGGCCAACCACGACCATCCCCGATTTACGCGTCCAGGTTGAGGATGCTTGGAACTCAATACCCCAAACTTACATCCAATATCTGTACGACAGACTCCATGCCAGAATTGTACAGTGTGACGCAGTTTACAGCGGTTCAACCTGGTACTAACCATGTTACTTTAAAATGTTATTTTTCAGTTTACCAGCAAATAGAGCTGTATTTTGCTATAATGTTTTGGTAACGTTATCCTCTGTATTCCGTTATTATGCTGTATAAATTTCGTTGGTATCAGACGTCTCCTTCTTGGTGTTCTTTTTTCACTTTCCGCCAAGTATATTTTCTATTTATAATCTGAAAATAAAACTGAAGGTAACTTGAAAACTGAAATTTTATTTCAAATATAGTCATAACATAAAATATATAATCGCCTGATTACCTTAAATAGGTTTTCGATTTGTGTTGGCAAGAATAATAGCTCAAGAGGTACATCAACTATTTTGGATATGACGTAACATAGTGTTTCCCTCAGTAAATTTTTAACTTAATTATCTTCTAGTTAGAGGGACTTCACATCATCCGTAGTCAAGCCTAATACACTTTGCAAAATATGTTTTTTTTTAAAACAAGAGAAATGCTTCATTCTCTTTGTACATTGAATTATATTATATAAACCGTAGACTGCGACAACACCGTTCATGATCCAAATAACTGACGCAGTGGTAATAAGTCCTTTCAGGGTATTACATATTCTTAAAACATAGCGTCACTTGTGATCAATGCTTTTGTAGTTTGTCAAATAGTACTCGCAGTTTTGTGCGACATTTTGGTACACAGAATATTGCTAATGTCTCTTTCAATCGACAATTTTCTGCTGGAGAAAAAAAAACAATATCTTCTTTTACTACATTATCACGTACTATTATGGAATAATATTTCTTAAGTCTTTCTATGAATGTAGCTTTAACCTTTAACTTAGACTTAAGCTTAACTTTCGCTTCTTGAGTTAATTCACTGAACTTTTGGTTTTTAATTTGTTCGTAGCGTGTTTGTAGTAGCTGCAAGCTTACTTAAACGGGAATCTAAGTATACATCAAACAGAAGTCATCGCTCTTTCCACGTTAATAAGTGAGTCACGGGAAATTCTAATCGGGCTGACTCACATGTGATTAACTGCCAAACCACATGCCAGGTTATTGTATGGAGCCCTGCACAATGCTGGGGATTCACCAAAGATGGAAAGCAGCAACAGTTGCGGTTTTACATCTTTGATGAAACTCCAGCATTGTGCGAAGCTCCATGAAGTAACCTGCCATACGGTTTGACAGTTATTCACATGTGAGACTGGAGAATTCGAGGCCAATATGCTGCAGTGGTAGCATGTCCGGCGAGTAACTGGAAGATCCTGGGTTCGATCTCGGTGGTGAAGATTAGAATTATTCCGTGGCTCACTTATTAACGGGGAAACTAACGATGACTTCTGTTTGGTGTTCCTGATCGAGTGTAATAATTAGTCTTAAGTTTGAAATAAACGCCACAGTAAATGATGACACAGAACTTACGAATTCAAAATTCACTTAAGTTTTCCATTTCCCTGCACTTTAAATATTCTTCATATCAGAACGTTAGTTATAACAACAATGAAGAAATACACTTTAAACTACGGAATTCCTCTCATAACGTTCTCTCAGAAGAAAGGTACTCTGTCTCTAAAAAACATTGTAAACATCCCTCTTATCATCAATACGGCACTTACTTTCAGTTAATATTGCTTTAGTCTGCACGAACACTCAAAGTAAAACTCGTAGCTATGTAAAGGCTTTGAATGTGTTTGTACACGCGGTGAGGTTGCAAAATTTAGAAAGCTGCTCGGGGCAAAATTATCTTTGGTTAAGTTAAAAAAAATGTAACCAGAAGAAACCGAATTTACATACGGACAAAATCCCTGCTAATTCCACCTGTTCAGAGTTTACGATTTTTCTTTTGCTTTTATTGAAAAACATTAAATTTCTATTTTTACGTATTTTATATTTGACAAATGAATTTGAAATGAATTGATTTTTCAGTATTTTATATTTAACAAATGAATTTCAAATGAATTGAATGTTTCCGTATGTTGTAGTTCACAATTATTAGGAATTGCATTATTCCTTAAATTAGCGACGTTCACCTGTGTGTTGTATGTAATTTAATCTTACTGAAATTCCTCAATCATATGCAGATAAATTTGCAAACATTTCCGCATACATTTTGGAAAATCACAGTTGACATTGCTTTTATTGAAAGACATTAAATTTGTTTGTTTGTATGTTTCGATCGTTCCAATTTGCCTACAAAATTTACACTTACGATTTTTTGTTAGTTTAATTCGAATAGCCGTTGCCTATCTAGAGAAAAAAAAATTGAAAAACCTATTTGGTGCAAAATTTTGAAATTCAGGTCTTTAATGTGTGTCGAAAATTGTATTTCATATTGCTGCTGCCGAACTGATTAACATGTACACGGTGGTATCAGGAAAATATGACAACCTACCTAATAATGGAAAAACCACCCTTGGCTCTGATGACAGTAGCGAGATGGCGTGGCATGGAAGCAATGAGGCACATGGAGGTTGCCTGAGACACATGTGCACATTCCTTCAGCAAAGCACGGAGGTCCCGAGTTGACGTCATTGTCGGTCGGCACGTCGAACCTGACGCTCCAAATTCTCCCACAAGAGCCATATGAGATGAAGGTCGTGCGATTTTGCTGGCCAAGTGAGAACGGAAACATCGCTCTCGTGTTCTCGAAACCAGTCATTCACCACTACGCGGCAGGGAGCACTGTATTCTTGATAGACACCATATCCACCAGGGTAAAGGTCCAACATGAAGAGATGCATGTGGTCAGCGAGAATGTACAGGTACTCATTGGCGTTCAGGGACCCATTTAGTGGTACCTGCTGTCCTAGGTCATACAAAGGAAAATCATCTCCCAAACACGCCAACTGCCACCGCCGGTTTGTAATTGACAGACAAGCGTATCCGATTGTTGGTTCTCCTGGTTATGACGCCGTATCCTCCACTTACCTTCAATTCTGAGGAGTATATACGCCAATTCGTCATAGAAAGCAACCCTTTTTCGCTCTTGCTATGTCAAATGACGGTAGTCCCATGCAAATCGGAGGCGTCGTTACGATGGACCTGAGCTAACATGAGCTCGTTGACGCATCGTCGACTCAGGAGACCCGCGCGAAACAGGGTTCGCTCTACTGTTATTATGGACATGTACCCGGATGTCCCGCGTTCATTTCTGTGCTCAATTACTGCACTGTTGCGCGTCCATTGCCCTTTACCAGTTGACGGATGCGATGTTCTTCTCTGATGTCGATGGTCTTTGGTGCTCCTCAGTTACTAGTATGACGTCGGGAGGCACTCGGTGTTACATCGGTCCATTCTTGGCACACCCTTACTAAAGCACCTTGCGAACAGACCACGAAGTCTGCTGCTTCTGAGATGCTTCCTCCCTTGACGAGGTGGAAGCTGTTCATTCCTTTTTGAACGTCCGTCAAATAACTACATCTGGCCGTTGTGCTCACTTTACGTGCTATGGTTTCGCCGGAGAAGAAACCATAGCGCGTAACGTGAGCACAACGGCAAATGTAGTGATTTGACGGACGTTCAAAGAGGAATCCTGGCAGGCTGCTTATATTGCCCTGTGGTCGACTTTGTCACATGACTTTTGTGACGCGCCTGGGCGGGTTCACTATGACGCAGGGGTGTCCATATTATTTTGATTCGACTGTGTAAATTTGAGAATTATTTATTTAAGGAGAAGAGTGTAGTGAATTGCTTTTTTCCGGTGTCTGATGCTCCACAGACATGACACCACTCTACGTTTTGGACAAGTCACAAAGTGACTTTTAATGAAAGCATTGGTGACTTCTTAACGACTTGGTTTTTCATTGTGCTCATAGGAACAAACTTAAATAAAAATAAATTGTCATGCCCTACATGAACGTTTTGCTGAGGACTCAGTTAAAATAGTATTCTTTTCGCGATTAATGAATGAATGTATATTAATGAGTTTTCGTGAAAACTCGGGGTTTTTTTCCAATTTGTACATGTCCGAAAATAAAAAAAAATAGTAGTATTGACTTTTCCCGCTTGATAACTATGTTTGATGCTAGACACGGGAAAGATTGACTGCTGTGAGCATTTGCAGCAATTTTCTAGTCAAAGATTTCTTTTACAACACCCTAACTAAAGGTGTAATGCAAAATTATACTATCAAATATAATCACGGAATAAGATAGCTAAACAAAAATTAATAACATTTATAATATAGATACCATACCGTATACTTTGCACAGTAAATGTCGCTATTTGATGCTGACAATATTAAGAGATACAATACACGAGCTAATACATAAATTCCAAATCAGAGTGCCCTACATCCGAAATCCACTCATTGTCTGTAAAAATAATTTAAATTTTATTGAAGTGACCGTACTTATAGCAATGTTTACATTATATTCTCCATAGCTTTAGTTGAAAGTTTTCTGAGTTGAAGTAGTTTTCGCACAATACAATTCTGACTTCATTTTACGGGATACAAATTATTTGATTTAAAGCAGAATAAGAAAGCATATCAGTTCAAAGGAACCTTTATGCACGGATCACGATTCCTAATTCTTTGGGGAATGGATGGGACTTATTAGAAAAATAGGTCCCGGATAAAATTCCTAAACCATCAAATCTGAGCCAGTTTTAAGATTGTGATATGAACACTTTATGAGCTCTATCAGGCTATTACTCTATATTCTAGTTTCTACGATGTAGATGCACATGCACTCCAGAACATTGGGAAACCAGCCTTGTAAATTCTGACTGATTTCAGTGCTTACACCTGAAAAACTGCATAGCGCATATACAGTGTACATAAACATTGTGCATTCTGCTGTAGTCCTTCGACACCCTCCCGCCCCGTCATTTGTGACTCTATAGGTCCCGTTCCGATATATAGCGGTTAAGCTATAACGCGGTGCGAAGTATGTCACCCAACAACCTTGCTAAATGGAGCATTTACTATACTTACAAAAGTTTTCTCTCTTACAAATCTGTTACAAATTTAGATAGTTTTGGAAAGTTTGCAGTTCATTGTTGAAAAATAAATATTTTATTAGAATTAGATAAATGTTTCTCTAGTTTGTTAATCTTCTTTAAAACTTTACATAAAAGGTACCGCAGAGTGCTTATTCGTCTAACAGAAAAAATGTCATGATTAGGGAAGTGAATCCTATGAATTATCAATTCAATTTCAAGAGGAACAATGATCTCATCAATACTGAATTTCATCATATTCGAAACACATTATTTTTCCTTATTTTGCATAACTAGTCATTAAACGTGAGGCTGTATGCCTGGAAAGTCCGTAAATCTGCCTTTCAGTTTCTCGAAAGAAAATGTCTGACTGGTTCAGTTCTGCGAAGAAAGAAATGGGCTGTGAAAACGTTAAAAGTCCGAAAAATATATTAGACGTCTTGAATCCAGAGAAACCTGAATCAAATGAATCGGAAAAATGATTATGCTGAAAGCAACCTCACACATGCGGAATGAAAGACTATGCTCTCCAAATCAACTGACTGCTTTGAGAAACAAAACAAAACAGACACAACCAAAGTGCTGTTATTAAGCTGAATCCTAAAACTCTGAAATAAAGACGCAAAAAATTGCAAAGAAAAATAATATAAAGCACACTATGTTTCATTCATAAAAAGGTTTCTTTGTTGCATGCTAAACCTTTTCCTTTAATTACTTTCTTACTGTTAATTGTTGCGTTTTTTAATATAAGAAAAAAATGGTACTTTTAAACATGATTTTAAAAATAAGCATGTAAATATGCTGACTTGTAAACTGATAAATATTTTTTTTTAATTTCAATAAATGGCGTTGTACTACACTTTCGTTTTGCTGTCTATTTCGCATATCCATCATACTTCCGGTCCCGGGAGTTACCATTAATCGAGTGCTTCTATTAGATAATTGAAATAATATCTGAAGTGTGCTTTCCTGATAGAACGTTTTTTGAACAGTATTTTAAGATATCATGAATAATACGTGAGGTGCATCTGTATTGTGATTAAAATGACATCTAACACATAGACTGGATGCTTAGTGGTTTAACATCTGGCTATTGGTCCTAACTGCTGGAGTCCCGTGTTTTTCATGAGATGTTTGCTTGGCCCATGGCTCGAACATTTCATTGGAAATCGTGGAAATATCAGAAGATGTTTTATACCAGGATGAGATAATCATGTTGATCTTTAAAACAATAAAAGATGAGAATCACCTATTCGACCTAATCGAGGAGATTAAAGGCGCTTTGTGGCTAATCTTAGTGAGGCATGTGCCTTAATTTGTCCCAATTCAAAACAATAATAACATACATTGCTACAGAGCAAAAATTAGCCATAAGTGTCACAAAACTCCACGAAATGAATTTCTTAATTTTCTAAAACATATTGACGGAATTATATATATTATATTATATTATATTATTCAACTAAATATATAATCATATACGTTGTCACATACGCTGTATGAGATAAAATAATAAGTTTTCAGTTTAATTCTCGTACGTTGAGTTATATATATATTGGTTAATCTAAAGTTTTTAGTTGTTTGTGAATCATTTCAAAACGCATGTCGCCATTTGTTCGGCATTGACTTACCGATAGTTTTATTAAATAAAATACAGATCCCCTCAGTGTAGGGTTGTACAATGATTTGCACAAGTGTGGCCATAGCCTATTTCAAATACCTCCAAAATCACAAAAAAAAATGGAAAACAAGATTATGAGTATGAAGTAAAAAATGTCTTGCCTGCCGTGTGTGATGAATGTTAGTGAAACTCGAGAGGTGTGCTGATATCGTTGAAAATGGAGACATTTGATACACCAACATTAAGTAAATTCTAGTTCTATCAGTTAAACGTAATTTGGCACATGGTCTTTTATTGAGGAGCTAACATCTGAATCTCATAGAACATTTTAGTGGTATGTATGTATGTAAGAAAAGGCTACGTTACGCAGTTTGGCACATATGCGTCAAAGGTTTTACTTACCTCAATCACCAGTGGATGTGTAACATTTGCTGTCATGAGCCAGATAGGAGTAGGTTAACATCAGACGTCCATGCATCCAATTACCTACTTAACGTAGAATAACAATTAAACCTTCAAAGTGAAGATTTGTTTGAATTGTTATAAAATATCAGAGTGGATCCGATGTAAAGCATTACCATTTTCGCACTTTTTTCTTTGAAAAAAGTGTATAAACCAACAGTAAGCTGTGATCTGTTTTCAGCAGCACTTTATTGGTTAAAAAATATATGGTAAGTCCGAATGGTCCAAAATAAACTTGAAAGAGTTGAGAAAACTGCTGAAAGCAGTTTTCTCAACTCACCTTACTTTTTACACTACTACTATATCAAACGGGAAAAACGTCATAACTTAGCACACTTCAAAACCTTTCGTTTTACATTATTCAATTTATACTACTGTTTGCGTAAATTGCAAAACCAAGAAAGAATCACTCTATTCAAATGAATTTTGTATCACGGATTCTTTAACTTACAAGAGATAACTGATTCGATTTGTACAGCTCTTCAACATTATCCGCTTTATTACTCAGTATCGTATGAAACACCTCGAGCAAACCTTTTATCCTCTATAGGGCTCAAACTGATTGGAAGGTGACTTTGATATCGCCCTATGGAACAATCTGCCAGGCTGCTTCTATGCTTAAGCAGGGTTCATTTGCAGTGACTAGGGCAGACCCATCACCGGCTAGACGCATAGCTACCGTGTTTCAGACAAGTGCTATCGGGGACATACCAGGCACTGGTGCAGGGCAGAAAAGAAGAGGTACCTTGGATAGACCAGGCCACATGTGCCCGAGCATTTTGTAGCTTTAATGTAGTGCCAGGAAACTTCTGAAAGAAACGTATCACCTTGACTTCTAAAACACTCCTGATGTATAGTGTTCCTCCGGTCGTATCAAGGCTGTTGAGGAATTGAAACCAGATGCAACCTTAACCATGACACTTGACATTTGAACGGTATTAAGATGCAAAATGTACGTTCGGTGCAAGTCGCCGTTCATCACGACGTCTTCGAACACATGCGACCCTTCATGATGCATCACGCTGGACCATAATTCATCAGAAAAAGCAACATGTCGTTAGTGAGCGAAACAATGTCTATGTTCGAAATACCATTGCAGCCTGATGTGTCTGTGGTTGAGAGTCAAAGAAATGCACAGCAATATGCGACTATCGAAATGTCCTCTGTTATGCAGACGAGATCCAACTGGGCTGGAGGACACAGCCTGACTTATGACAGTGCTTCATAGCTTCGCTAACCCCGTGGATATCCTGTGTGATTGCTCACTGACATGCGGTAGTGGTCTGTGTCGTCCTGTGCAGTTGTTCGAAATAATTTCTTTCGTCCAGCAACACTCGAGATCTTCCAGCACACCATTCCTGATCTCAATTTTAAATTTCTATTCTGACTAATGTGCAACACCATGTTGTCTTCGTTACGCAAGATTCGGAAAAAACAATAGTTTGCTTAACGTTTTAGGAACAAAAAGTAAGTATATATCACTTCAGTATAATTTAAATGATCAACATGCCATGTACGAGTCATCAAACTGAACCAAGACTTGTGACTCTGAAGTTAATATTTTAAAGCCTTTCATTTAAACTACGAAGACAAAGTTTTTTGCTAACAGAGATTTGATTTAAAATTCAGGATCCTGTGTCTTTTAACTTGTCACATGTACTTTCAGAAAAGGTATTTTTACTAGTTGTGCACAGCCAGGCTATATATATATATATATATTATACTGCAAATAGGAACCATTAGTTTAAGATATATTTTACAGCTGTAGAGCAGATGCGTTATATGCTTAAACATGAACTTGCCAAACTCTAAAAGTTGATAATTTTAAGGACATTGCCTAATGAAATGCGAATTGGGGATCTATTATGTACACAAAACAAGAAAAATTAACAACACACTAATTATAGGTACAAACGTTTTCCAACATCATACTGAAATTTTCTTTTCGGATTTAATAGAATATCAAATAAATACAGTAAATTCCGATAAATTGGGCCATCGGCTAACCAGGATAGTCGTTTAGTAGCGACAATTCTTGAAGAACATCCCAATTTAGCTTTTTGTGATTAAGCTTAGCAGAATCGAAGCAGAAACTAAATTTGGGTCATTTGTTCTTCCCTGATGTTTCCCAATTAACAGGAATCTGGCATAGCGCTTTTAAAATTTCGGTGTTGAATATTACCTGTGTGGTGTGAAAAAACGATTTACGATGCATTTCGGCTGTTGTTCGCTAATTGGGTAGCCAATGACTAATTAGAATCGTACGCTAGTCGTTGGCTACCTAGGTAGCCCGCCAAGGACTAGTGTTAGATTATTCTTATTGAGTACATGAATGGTAGAATTTCAAGCACAACTGCATTGAACGAGTGTTTGCATTAACCAAATATTAAACTGGTGGTAAAATTAAATTTCATCACAAATATCCAACCGTGCTCGTTATTAGCAGAGTTTCTTCTGATGTTTTATGTAAAAAAAATATGCTTTTCGATGTGTATTAAAGGTAAAATTGCAAAACCAATACTTTGTAAAGTACTTTGAAGAAAAAAACTTTTGAGGAAAATTACAGGCATCATTACATGTAAAGTCAAAACCTATAATAAAATTAATTTTTTTCAGAAGCAATCTCAGTGCGCAAGGGCATAAAATCTTTGAGCCGTTACATCACACTAAATTATATGTGGGACACATTGCAGTGCGGAATTATTCCACTACAATCAAGTTGGTCAATACAACCAGATCAAACGAGTTTCGTTCCAATGACAATGAAAATACGATTCATCAGATCTTGCGAGTGTTTGCATCCATCATGGGCCCAGATTTGACATTCCCGTTCCCACTTCGTGCGAACTTGTTAGATTGCAGAAGATAGAATTGGTTCATGAAGAAAGCGATTGGTGTTACGATCGCGTCAAAAATGCGTCGGGCTATGTTTGATGAAATTCTTCTCTCATTGGCGATTTTCTACTATGCTATTATTTGACGCAACGGAGCTCATATAAATTACCTCGCACAATCATTTGCAGCTGACATTCTTCTGCAAGATCGAGCATTTATTTGTACACACAGGAACACAGCAGACTTCTTGGGTTTATTTGTTCATTTCGTGTGCACCATACGTTATAACTACAATACAGTTGCCCTAGCATAGCTAAGAAGGTGCACCATTTGTGAAAGGTTTGCTTCTGCAATCCTAGTCGGCCTAAACTTGCAGGAGGAATTTATATATCTTTCTGAGTTGGTTGAATCAGGAGTCTTTCTCATACTGTTCGTATCTACCATTCATCTATGTCTGAATTATTTGCAGTGAGCTGCTTATAAAGCCATATCAGCGTCATATTTGCATATGAAACTGGGGCTAAAAGTTCCCGGATTGCTACAAAGACATTGAAGTAGCATAACTAGCAAACGTAATCCTAGCAGTTCTGAAACAACTGACACTAACTGAACCAGAAACGGCATCTCTGCATGGGTTGACTTGGAAAGAGTGTTTGATTAAATTCACAATTTATCACAGAAATTACGTACAAACAATGTCGCGTACCACCCGTACAATTTCTCGATAAAATTATAACTAAGAGGTGCTTATATCCGAGAGCAATAAAGATGACACCGACTTTTCGGATGTAATGAGCGCGTTTTTCGAATCCCTTCTGGCGCGATTTAAATTTATCGAAGCTATTCAAAGCCAACGGGACAGGTTTCGAAAACAATCAATTGGTTCCAACAATCGATAAAACATCCAGAAATAGAAACATCTACTTAGTTCCGCCAGCGGTTAAAAAGCATTTTACAAAAATTAACAAATGGCAAACAAAAAGTATCAAGTACTACAAGCAAAGTCCAAGTGACAAAAACATTTTCAAATCGAACAGTTAAAAAGAGAAATCTAGAACGAAACATGATATAAGTCTACGTCTGCTAGCAAAAAACTTTGCGTAACGGAAAAGTTGAAAATAGGCGAAAAATATTCGTCACGGAAAAAGCTATGCTAAGGGAAAATAACATTTCAAATACGTCCCCCGGGAGCTAAGTTATAGCCGAAAAAAACGTTTCGACCTTTACGCAGCTAGCGGGAAATCTTTACGTTATTTAAGAGGATAATACTCCACATGTCTGTTGTAGAGCATGGCTTGCAGTAAATAAGAAATTTCTCAATAGCGTTTTTAGAAGCGGCGATACAGCTTCAAACTGCTGAAACACCACCTATCGACAGAACTGTGAACTACAAAATTTCTTACTAGCCTAAACTATTCTACAAGGGAAATGACATCCGGTGTTGAAAGAATTTTTTAAATCGTACATTTATAAGCAGTAAAAAAATATAAACATTTACTACAATTAAAGAATGATAAAAGAATCAATAAATAAATAGAAAACACAGAAAACAATCAAAGAATGTTTTTCTATTTGATTGTGGTAAACGTTGATATTTTTATTTTATCTCCACACCACAGGTTTATAGTCATAAATTGTATGTAAAGGCCGTGATATTAGGAAAAATAGT
Organism: Macrothele yani; assembly: GCA_039090855.1. Taxonomy (NCBI): domain Eukaryota; kingdom Metazoa; phylum Arthropoda; class Arachnida; order Araneae; family Macrothelidae; genus Macrothele; species Macrothele yani. Next base: position 142,679,994 of record CM077034.1, read on the forward strand.
ATAAACTATCGCGCTCCTAGTGGCGTAAGGGTGCACTATTTTCGAAAGAAAATACGCACACAAAGTTTGCATAATTAGTGGTATTTGACCGTAGAAAGAAGTTTTTCAATCGGGTTTTTAATTCCGCAAATATTTTTGTAAACGAAACGTGATCTTACGTCATCTGGTGGCAGAATTGTGCACAAAGAAAGGTTTGAAATTTTATGAGGAACATTTCCCCACGGAAAAGATCTCTAACAAAGAAATAATTTTTACAAATAGGACTCTAAGAAGCAGAGATATAGACAAAAATAAACTACGACAATGATGGTAAACCATTCATTAAGCCCCTGATGGAAAACCATGCATTATTTTAAGAAACAAATATTGTGAAAAAGTTTTCCAATGTGAGCGATATCGGTCCACGAATTAATTTTTTCAATCGCGTTTTCAGGAGCTCAAATTTTGATACAAATACATCTGACGCAGAAATTAATTCTTACGCACCCTGGTGTACATGAATGGAATCGAAATGTAAAATACTTTTTTTGAATTGGATATTTAGAAGCACATGTATGTAATAAAATGTGTTTTGAATTTGATATCATCTGCTTTTACGCCCTCTAGCTGAAAAATTGCGTGTCGTAAAGAAAAAAACGAGAATAAAGGATAATCATTTGGACATTTCAAGCTTCTTAATGCAAAACGAATTTTTCAAATCGGACAATTAAACTGTTGGCCACCCAAAATGCAACACCAAGAAGGACACGAGATAGCAACGCCAGATTTACTGGACACATAACAACAGATACAAAGATGAAACGATTGAGCTTACTGACCCGTGCGACTTGCGGAACACTGAGACATCAATAGTTCGTGTGGCCCCCATGGCTGGCAATAACGGCCGCTACACACCGCGGCATCGAACGAAAGAAGCTTTGGGTGTGGGCTTGGGGTATGTCGGTCCAGGCTGCTTATACACGAAGCCACAGTTCATCAGGCGTAGTCGTGGGAGGTGCTTTCCCGGGAACTCGGTTGCCGATCAGCGACCAGACGTGTTCGATGGGCGACATATCGAGAGAACAGGCAAGCCACGGCAGTAGTTACACCTGGTGGGCGGTGAAGAATTGTTGCACGATGCGAGCAACGTGCAGGCGCACATTGTCCTGTTGAAACGTTGCCGCTGGCAGGTCCTGCAGGTAAGGGAGGACTACAGGCTTCAAAACGTCGGAGATGAAGCGGTGGCTGTTGAGTGTAACGGCGGTGCGTACCAGAGGGGTGCGGTTATCATATCTAATTGCGCCCCAAAACATAACGCTGGGCGATGAACCGGTATGGCAATGCATAATATAGGCGTCATACAGTCTCTCGCCTCGCTGCCGCCACACGCGGATCCGGCCATCGTTGTGTTGCAGGTAGAAGCGGGTTTCATCGGAGAAGAAAATGTCGTGCCATTCCGTAGTCCAGGTGCGGCGTTCAACGGCCCACTGCCGCCACACTCGCCGGCGGTGTAACGTCAATGGTAATCGGAGCAATGGGCGCCGTGGTACAAGTCCCCGCTCCTGCAGACGACGTCGAACGGTACGTTCTGACACAGGTTGTTACGCAAAACACCCAGATTCTTGCGCTAACTTTTATGATGTGGCGGTGCGAGCCGTCAATGCCCGCCGCACAACATGCCGGTCCTCTCCTATTGGTGGTGTGCCGCGATTGCGGCAATCACTCACGTCGGTCCGTCTATCCTTCCTGCATCCACAAAATCCATACTCGCTTCACTGTGGCTGGATGTCGTCCCACACGGTCTCCGATGTCTCGGTACGATAACTGCTGAAATGACTGCCGCATTCTGCGACGAGGCATCAGGAAGCTTCCCTCGCACAGGTCCGGCAGCACAACACACTTCCACTAATTACACCCCGCCTTCTGTGCACCCTTTTTATAGTGTTTCTCGGTGGCGTGCCGGGCGCACATGATTTGCATATGCCCTCCAATGCTAATCGTTTGCATGCCCTCTCGCGGGCGACGGATGCTGCGAATTTCAAGCCAATCGGACGCTTCCTTCTTGGTGTTGCATTTTGGGTAGCCAGCAGTGTAGTTGCAGAGATATCGTGTCAACTGGCGGACGGACAAACCGATAACATAAGCACGATGTTTTTTTTCTACAAAAGGCCTGCGGAAAAAACAAACAGGACATGTAAGTAGGAAACTACGAGGCTGTATCGCGCCCGACCTTATGTATGCAGCGCAGAAAAGTAAAAAGGAAAACAAGAAAACTTCTAAACTAAAATTTGCGTCACCTACACTTAAATCTTGAAGATATGTCAAAATCTTAAAGATTTAGAACTGAAATATTCGCGCGAACAGGTGAACATTCTAGTTACTCCCAACAATGACGGCTTTTAATGAATCGCGGGAGTATAAAGCTTTTTGCCGGTCTGTTCTCCTCCAATGATTGTCGAAGGAGAATTGGATGGATAGTTGGTTTTCTATTTGATAGCTAGTTGGTTCCATAACTTTTTTGAACGTCCGTATGTGACCGAGTATTTGGAAGGGTGTACAGACATAGGAAATAATATTGAGATAAAGGCCGAAACGTTTTCTTATGAAATATGAACAAAATTACAGGTACAACATATCAAATCTATTTTTTCTAATATAGAAATCGGATTGAATACAGTTTGTCTTTGCAGCAATATTTCAGGTTTAGCCAATGTCAAAGTATCATACAAGCGCAAAAAAAACAACATTTTCTAAGGAAAAATTATTACATATAAACAGTAAAAAGCTATTAAATGTAAACTGCTAAAATCAAACATCAAACTGGTTTCCACCACGAAACTTATTATGTGCAAAAACCAATATCCGCTGAAAAATGATTAACAATCAAAAGTGAATTAATATCTGCAGTCACAGGAGGCCGAAGATTTGCATTTGCGAAAATTTTAATGTGTCGCTGCGATGTAAAACAATGGGTTTTTCAAAAACTACCATTTATGCCTTTACTAAATTTTTTTTTGCCAAGAGAAAACTAACTAAACGGGGCTGATGATATAAAATCTCTACAGACAATATTTTTCAAAGGGTACTCCTTTTCCTGAAAACGCGAAAGGAAAAGTATTTCCACTTTCGTGTGCCATATATTTTTCAAAGAAATTGCTGTTATTCAATACAATTCCTACCAAAATAGATGATCAAGGAAATGGCCTAATGCAAGGTTCATCTAGAATGTTTAATTCACTGGAAAGTAAATTTAGTTATATTTTCAAAAATTCCAGTGAAGTTGCTAATTCTATTCCAGCCTTGTGAGTTATATTCGAAAGTTAAAGTTCTGGAATTTGAACTTGAATTACAAATTACTTTTATAACACAATAGCGAAGTAATGGCCAACACTAAAGACACGCTGATGGGTATTTTATGTCGAATAACCACTTTAGTCCGTAATTTGAATAAAATACATTAAAATGTGTTTGGATAAGGTAATAATATGGTCTCCTATTTGAAATACAAAATTTCTGGAGAAATTAGATTATGAATTTTTATTTTAAAACAAAGTTCCTGAAGAAATTATTTGCTTTCAGTAGCTTAAGTACTAATTTAAATGTGGTCAATTACCCCTCTAAGGAGCAGTTACTCTCATTATAAAATGAACCCTAGAATCAAAGTTCTGGTTTCATGCCGTAGATAGAGCAGCACATTCGTTAAATAAAAAATGGCGTACGTAAACAAGCTGTGAATAGAAGGTTGTTTTTGCTCCTTACTTAGTGAAAACTGCCAGGTGGACATAATAAAGTGGCCACTCAGTGTATATATTTTACTTTATGTTGAATAGGAGAATTTCCGTAGTAGCAAATGGGAGAATGTATCCTTAACCCAAGGGTTTAGGCTGAAATTTTAGCCCAGAAGAAGTGAAATACGTGGAGAATATAATCCTTCATAGAAGCCTTGTTCCCAGTTTCACCCATGTTGTATACACTGCCTTAAGATAAATATTTGGGGGCCACTCTCGAGATAATGATTTTTGCTCCACGAAAGCAGCACGTCCGAAACCCAACCATAAATGTAATCTTAGTGCTATGATGTGTAAATGGCTCGGTTGTGAATGAAATATTCCTTGATCGACAGAGTAACTAATTTTCAACAGGGATTGTTCATAGGGTGTCACATTAGCAATCGCCTTTACGTAAACGTTCAAGTTTGTTGACAATGTCTAGCTCAATTTATAAAGGGCCGATGCACATGTGCTAAAAAAAGAGAACTAAATGCTGTCAATACGACACTATGTGTGCGTGCGTGCGCGCGCGCGCCTATGTGTGTGTGTGTGTGCGTATGTGTGTGTGTGTGTATGTGAGAGAGAAGAGAGTGAGTGAGAGAGAGAGAGAGAGCCTGCGAAGCTAACAGAACGTGACTAGAGATATCTGCAAACGACTGTCACGTGAAAATGCAAATTAACATATTCTCCAATCTATCAAACCCTACGTGTGTGACATTCGATTCTCTTGTTATCACCAGTACAGTGTGCGGCACGCTGCACAAAAGTGACTAGTACATTCAATCAGTAATCAGTAAATAGCTTTTGAATTAAACTAACGCCCCTAGGCAATTTCTGTTGTATAAGCAACGTCGATCTTGTATTGCTAACAAATAAAATTTGTGCTTTAGACTGACAAGACAGTGTAAAAGTCCACCTATCTGAGTGTGTATCCTAAACGTGGCAGATGCCGAGAAATAGTACTTTCTGGTTGGTATCGAAGCTTCTTTTGCGTTCTATTGTCGAAGGATGCGTTTATCGATTTATGGAGATATTTGTCGTGTTTTGGACCAAATCCGTTAGCCCTTTAGGGCTAAAATATGAATATTTCCGTGTACCTGGGTATCCGAGACAATTGCGCACTGCCGACGTTGTGGCAGCAGCAGGACAAAGCTTTACTTCGTACTTCTCGTGGTTTACTTTCATTTTCTTCTTTTTTTCTTTTTTGAGAATATGAACTTTGGAAAATCGGACTGCTTAGCACGTTGCATTTTTCCGTGGAAAGTTAACAAAATCATAACCAGCAATGTCGACGTAAGCTCCATTTTATCAACATTATCTTGAAAAAGCCTCCCGCCGCCTAGACGGCGCAGTGGCCTAGCCGATGGCACCTTTAGTGTCTCGTCAAACTTTATTATTTATAGAGTCATTGTGGATCGCCTACTACGGAGAAGGAAGTTGTAACAAGGAAACACTGTTTTGTCTTCACAATGTTTGGAAAAGACTTATCCGGAGTTTACCAGCACCGCTCTAACCTGAGACCAGGGTTATTTGTAGATTTGGGTGAGTGCACGCTGCTTTGTATACTGGTAACTACCTTGCCTTTTCAACACTTGGGTTATGTACAATTGTGGGACTCTTGTACTCTTGACTGTGCAGACTTGAGGATGTGGCAGACGCGGCTACGAAAGATCTTGCCTTCTTTTGACGCTTTCCATCCGTAGGTTGAAGAAGCGTATATGCTGCAGCTTTGTCCGTCCGACTGTCTGCACGATAATTGGCGTAAAAATGGTTCGATTTCGAGGAAATTTTAGTATGTGGTAGGGCACCACCGGGGGACGAACCCTATTGAAAATGGGACAAATGGGGTCAAAGGTCACGATGTAGGAGTGGAATCATTCCATTGCCTTTATGTGTCATAACTTACGTAAAAATGGTTCGATTTCAATGAAAGTTTACTATGTGGTAGGAGACCACCTAGGGACGAACCCTATTGAAAATGGGAAAGATGAGGTCAAAGGTCACGACGTAGGAGCCGGATCATTCCATTGTCCTTATGCGACATAACTTGCGTAAATACGGTTCGATTTCAATGAAAGCTTACTATGTGGTAGCAGACCGCCTGGGGACGATCCCTGTTCAAAATGGGTGAAGTGGGATCAAAAGTCAGGACATAAGATCGGGATGCATTCCATTGCCCTTATGCGTCATAACGTGTCTAAAAATGGTTCAATTTCGATGAAATTTCAGTATGTCGTAGGGGACCACCGGGAGACGAAACCCTATTGAAAATGGACGAAATGTGGTCAAAGGTCACGACATAGGATTGCGATCCATTCCATTGCCCTTATCCCATATTATTAAGGTGGACGTCAAGTAATTTTGCTTCCTATACTTCCAATGGAAAAACTTTTGTAAACATTTCCTTCACAATTAATGTGTTCCCAAGGATGAAAATTTGAACATCGATTAAAATATCTTCATATTATAACTTGGAAAACTTAATATTTTCCAAAACGTAACCATAATTATATTAAAATTCAATCACTTTTCCTTTGGTGGTGTTGAAACCAGAGAAAAGATGGAGCGACATGTACTTTGGTGACGTCAGTGGACAAAAAAGTGTTGGATTCCATAATTACGTTTATGGTTTAGAAAATATTAAGTATTCCAAGATATGAAATGAAGTTATTTTAATCGATGTTCAAAGTTTCATCCTTGGGAACGCATTACATGTCCAGAAAAAAGATGGCGCGACCTGTATTTTCTTGACGTCATTAGACAAACAAATGTTGAATTGCATAAATATGGTTATGTTTTAGAAAATATTAAGTATTGCAAGTTATAAAATGAAGATATTTTAATCGATGCTCAATTTTTCATCCTTGGGAACGCATTACATGTCCAGAAAAAAGATGGCGCGACCTGTATTTTCATGACGTCAGTAGACAAACAAATGTTCGATTGCCTAATTACGGTTATGGTTTAGAAAATATTAAGTATTCCAAGTTATGATATGAAGCTATTTTATTCGATGTTCAAACTTTCATCCTTGGGAACGCATTAATTGTCCAGAAAAAAGATGACGCGACCTGTATTTTCAGGACGTCATTAAACAAACAAATGTTGAATTACATAAGTATGGTTATGTTTTAGAAAATATTAAGTATTCCAATTATAAAATGAAGATATTTTAATCGAGGTTCAAATTTTCATATTTGGGAATGCATTAATTGTGAAGGAAATTTGTACAGAAGTTTTTCCATTTGAAGTATAGGAAGCAAAATTACTTGGCATCCACCTTAAAGTAGCAATTCTTGTATGTATGTATGTATATTTTATTTTGAAAACGGCTCTAAGAATTTTAACGAAAGTCGTTAACCTACCGTTTTCTGGTACTAGAAATCGATTTAGCTTGATCTCGACTTTAGGAATATTTATTTCGTTTAGTGGGTTAAATAACCACCCCGAATTATAACGTTTTTAGTGATGGCGTTGTTTCATTAATGTTCCCAATGCTTAGAAATCTTATGACGTCATAATCTCGCCTTTGAGAATGTTGGCGCGCGGTCACGCCATCTGCCTCATTACGTCACGCAATGTGTGTGGATCCTATTAAAGTTTTATGACGTCACACACTTGCAGCAAGCAGATGTTCGCGATTCCCATCTGCCTCATTACGTCACGCGTTGTGTGCGTATGTCGGTCCGCAGGATAACTCGCGTAACAATCGTTCGATATCGATGAAATTTTAGTATCTGGCAGGGGATCACCTGAGAAGGAACCCTCTTTAAAGTGAACGAAATGGGGTCAAAGATCAGTACATAGGAGCGCGATTCATTCCGCTGCTATTGTGCGTCATAACTAACGTAAAAACGGTTAGATTTTGATGAACTTTTAGTATGTGGTAGGGGACAACCTGGCGACAAACCTTATTGAAAATGGGTGAAATGGGGTCCAAGGTCAGGACATAGAAGCGGAATCACTTCCACCGCCATTATGCGTCATAACTTACGTAAAAGTGCTTCGATTAGGATGAAATGTTAGTAAGTTGTAGGGGCTTGCCTGGGGACGAATTCTATTGAAAATGGGCGAAATGGGGTCAATGTTTATTACACAGGAGCGGGATCTATTACAGAGCTCTTATGCATCATAACTTACGTAAAAATGCTTTGATTGCGACAAAAGTTTATCATGATATTTCGGAGGTATGCCAAACCGGTTCTGTTGAATATCATCGAAACCTGATCAAAGGTCAGGGCACAGGTCCGAGATTTATTCCACAGCCATTATTCTCATAACTTGAGTAATGATTTCTGGTATGTTGGAAAGCGTATTATAATCAATGCATTGCATGATTTTACTAACTTGTTTAAATTGTAAATAAAGTTGTTTCAGCTTTTTTGACTTTTACGGCTTTTAAGAATCGTGTAAATATTCAGAATTTTACTTTTTCACCGATGATTATGATAATGAATTCGTTCGGAGATGTGTCTGGGTTCGAATCCCGGTGAAGCACGGGTGTTGTGTTTGTCTGACGAAGCAGGTTCTCTCCCTTTCCTTGGAACGAGTATCCCTAAATTAGGGACCTGACGACTACTTATATCTCATTGGGTTGCTCAAGGTAGTCGTTAAGCCTAAAAAGAAAAGCGTCCCAGTGGAGAGTAAAAGCTTGGCGAGTCGTTATGCAATTAAACCACAAAAATAAACGGATTTACTACGATATAAGCGTCCTTGAGTATTTACGATCTGGTTTGCTTAAAATAACATATGCGAATAACTTTTTCAGCTGCATTTTAGAAAATGTCTAGTGTATCCTACCAACCAAATTTTGACGTGGCACTGCGGATGTTTACTTCAAAAATTAATTGATTCAAATTAAGCTAGAAATCACTTTTATAAACCTTGTATCTCAGGTAAATTTATGAAGACCAACAACAAAGCACAGGACTTTGAGATAATAATCCGATACTTTACGCAGATGTATTCGTACAATATCGGTCGAGCTGTAGCCCGCCAACGGGCCGCATTTGCAAGGAACTAGATCGAATTCAGATATAAACTGTAAAGTGAAAATAAAATAAGCGGTTAAAGAAATAAAATAAAAAAAAATTAATCGCGCGAAATTATATCAACATAATGTCTCGCCGCATACAACTGATGAAGCTACTTTTTGTTTAATTTGAAAAGCTCATTCCATGCACTTGGTGGATCCCATGATATAAAGTCATTAAACGCGCGTCACTGCTACGTAGGATATCTAGAGCCACCCTAAGTAATGTTTCTTTGCCTGTGACGTACGGAGTAATATCCTAAATGTCACCCAGAATGGCGTTGCCTCGTTTTTTAGCGTTTCCTTTGACATCACAGTCGTGAGTTCCGCATATTTAACATCGTTTTCACGCTCTTCAAGTCTTCAAGAAAATGATCATTCTGTCATTCACGCGTATAACGTTTTTAGATCCATCAGAATACATTATGGGAATGGAGATAAAAATAATGATAACTAGGCTCCTTGAAGGAGATACATGTGATTAACTTAAATTCCTTTTTTGTACAGATGGTGGTTTAAAAACTGCTTTAACACTCTGAAATAATTTGTTGAATTTGTATGGGCAGTTAATGGAAGGCACGCGAAATTTCCTCTAAGAAATCTTCATTGTGCGGGTGTTTCGAAAAATTCGTTCAATCATTAAAACAGGCAAAAAACGGCGGTGTTGGCTTACGTTGATACAGCTGCATTTCAAATCATTACCTTTCTTGTAATACATTTCTCTAAAATACGGAGATATTTTCCTTTCCAAGCTTAAAAGTTCTTTCGAACAACCATTTTCCGTTTAACCACAATAAAGCAGGCTAGTTAAAAGAGAAATAAGATAAAGAAAATAAGCGTAATTTAAGAATAATCCAAAGAAACTAAACATGTGTCTGACTGTTTGTGCTAATTGTATTTTTTTTTACAAATTTTAGTTCAAGAGCATTACTATTGCTAGCTTTCGTTTCTTGCGAATAAAGATACATTCAGTTTTTTGGCAATTCCATTTTCTGAAATACTGCTAATTGTCTTAGGATATATCTCAAGTTTTTTTCATTTTAAATGTCACTGGTTTTAATATAATACGCCTTTGAACTCGATATAAAACACTCTTGTTACAGAGGATAGGATATATATTTTACCTCAGACAACAAATTGCTACTTCATACTCTCTAACAGATTCGGTGGCAATGAATGTTGTACTTATTGTATGTAAGAATTCATTGCCTAAGATAATGCGAGCCGGCTGCTCTTATTGCTGAAATAATTATTTTAATATTTATCTAAGTAAATTAATAATTTCGCCTTATATCGTGTTTAATCAACTATCAAATCGTTAATCCTGTGTGTTATGCAATTCAGTAGTAGTTTGAATATCCATGTCATAAACACCGCTGCAGGATTAGGAAAAAATGAAACCGCAGAAGTGTGAAATCCTGTATTGGTCAATATAAATGACTAATGAACTTATATTACAAAATGAATAATACCATACATTGGAAGAAGAATGTCTAACGTACTAAACTACATGCCATATCGAATCAAAGTTAAAAAAATGATGACTTTCGTGATAATATTTATTTCATCATCATCGTCATCATTGTCAACCATTATTAATCCACTGCTGGACGTAGGTCTCCCCAAGTTTCTTCCACAACGGTCTGTCTTGTGAAAGTCTCCTCCATGTTACTGCCCCACACTTTCAAATTTCATCCACCCATCTCCCATGTCGTCTACTTCTGGGTTTTTCCTTTCCGCTTGGAATCTAGTCATAACATTTCGGTTGTCCATCGATTATCTGTCCTTCTGGCAATGTGTCCAGCTGATTGCCACTTCAGGGATTTTACTCTTCTCATGATGTTTTCCACTCTTGTCATTTTTCTGATACACGAATTACACTTCTTATCTCTCCTGATTACACCAAGCATGCACCTCTCCATGCTTCTTTGAGTTGTCTGCAGTCTTTGCAAGTCCCTTTAAGTTAAAGTCCACGTCTCTGCACCATACGTAAAGCACTGGATTATTTGCATTGATCAAACACTTTTTTCTTAAGATATAAAGCATATTGCTCTTGAAAATTATTCTGTTTCTTCCAAAAGCTCTCCAGGCAAATTTCATACTCCCATTAATTTCTTCATCAATATGACCTTCATTTGATATCTGCTGTCCAAGATAAAATATATTTATTTACAATTATGTAATTTAAATGTAAGTTTCGGTTTATTATTTTGAAAATATTATTTATATAATATTTGAAATAAAATGTGTTACTTAAATTTTTTGTTTAGGTTATATCTTTATGCCTTTAAAAAGGTCTCAACTGCAAAATCAAAAAATTGTGTTCCACCGGACTGTTCTATGAAACACACATATTAGGTACAGTCGTATGAATGTCTGTGAATCCATGAAAAAATTGGAATGAGGAACCCACGAACCCGACACAAGATTACTTCGTAGAAACACTAACACCAATCTTAAGAGGACCGCTTATCACGTTTAAACCAGAAGTAAATGTAGGTTATTTTCCCCATGATATGTTGACTTTACTAAGAAAACAATGTGTATTTTCACGTAGTGTGAAAATTATTGGAATTCCCCGTATTTGTAGTAAATCTCGAAATGTAATATAACTGTTGATATTTTTCTTCTACACTTTTCCCCAAAATAACTCGAGAAGCTTTCTCTTTAGATTACCCTTTACCAAAATCTGGCACAACATATTTCAAGTACGTACGCTTTGCACTATGGAAGTGCAAAGATTTCAAATTTTAACGATTTAGTCCCTTTGGTTTAGGAATTTAGGTCACGCCGTGAAATACCGCTGAAATTTCGCTTTATGAGCTTACCTTCCGCTGCTTTAAATCTATGAGCAACTTCCCTTTTTTGTTGATATAAATTTGGATTGCATGCTCTTTCCATAGAATCAAGTTTTATTCACTTTGACCAAATATGTCAGGTCGTATCTATTTGTTTTTTATTACTCACGAAACTTATTTGCAGTTTCATAATTACCACTTGCTGTTCCTTTGGAAATTTTAAGGCAGTGCAGGTGCTATCGTCTATTAAACTTTTCTAAACAGTTTTTATTTGTTATAAATGGATGAGGTTCATCTGCTCTTACCTCTTTTGAAATAAGATTCTCAACCTTGAATGATTTTAACTAAGTTATCACACAGAGAGCTTTAACTTAGGTGTAAGTGCCCGCCTAGAGTTATTGCCACGGGACTGTTCATTAGTTCCATTGTTTTCCGCTGAAGTGCTGTTGCATTGTGACCTTGGTCGCCGCCCTATATCCATTACAGTTCATGCGATATTGATTTCTGGTTTTCATGTTTTGTGTAGAGAATAATATTCTACTGTGTGCACTGTTAAGCGTCCCATATTGTACTACGCATTCAGAGGAGAGTAACAAAGAGAATTTCGCAGGAGAAACACCAAATCCCAGAATCAACACTCCCGGAAGGGAAGTTTTCCATGCGTTACGTTACAATACTGCACTTTTAAAATACAGACGGTCCTTTTGGTGATGCAGATGTTAAACATCTAATTCTTCTCGGATGAAACATGAGAGTACTATACTTAAAGCCGCAGTTGAACTTTATTTAATGTTTTTTTTTATTTTATTTAATAAAAGAGCTGCATTTTTGGATATAAAAAGATTTAAACTTCCTTCAAACGAAATTACATAACAAATACAGGGTGTTATAAATTAATTGTGCAAAATTAAACTTTATTGCGCATAGTTATAAGGATGCTTATAATAATAAGTACAAATAATGCATAAATACAGACATCAAATTTACTTTTTCTTGCAAATGCTTGATGTGTCTTTCCTTGGTTACTCTGCAAACGTTCCATCTGTGAATCAGTTCTTCTAACATTGATGTCAGCATGTCGGTAATGAAGAATGCGAATGCAGCCGTGATTCTAGATTTCAGATCAGGAAACGACTAGGGAAGAGGCGGAAAGTAAACCTGATTTTAACAAAACCCCATAGACCAATTAAAAGTGGAACTTCAGCATCGAGGTAAGAAATGAGGTGCTTTTGGTAGTGAGGAGGTCTTACTTAGTGTGAAGTCCTTGTGTAGTGTGTTTTGCTGGTAAATGAAACATTTCATTGTTTCATTGAGGATTGGCATTAGCTAAATCTGAAGCATGTCCATTGTCCAGGTATGTGAGTCCGGTACCCTTTCTTTCAGCAAAGAAAGATGGGACAGGAATGGAAGCATGACTAACTGCACAAAAGAAAAGGAAAGATGTGTGAGAGCAATAATTATGCAAACAAAGAGGTTTGACCTAGGGATTGTCTCTTTCATGTTACAAGATAGTATGGGGTTTTCCTGATCCCCCAAACCTTCACATTGTTTCTATTCACTTTGCTATTTAAGTAAAAGGTCGCCTCGTCATTGAACACCAACTTCGTCAAAAAGTCATCCCCAGCTTCCATGCGATTTAAAATATCACTACAAAAATCGGTTTCTTGTCGGTATCCTTCATAGCTTGACAAAGCTGTAATCTGCAAGGCATAAATTTCAGAAGTTTCCGTAGGATTTTTATCACTGTTGCTTTTGGAACTCCAAGCTCCAGATTTGCTCGTCAGATATCCGTGTTTTATAACACCTCATTTATTATTATTCTAAGCAAAACTTGAAACAAAATGTATGTGCGTGTACAACAGTTTCTTTGCACAGGAAAGATGTGTAAGCGCAATAATTATGCAAACAAAGAGGTTCGACAGACTGAAATTCGGAAGCGCAAAACAATCTATCCTGTAAGAAAGCTGATCCTATTCATATTAATTTGTGCCAGTTTTCATACATAGCTCTGCCGTATATCCAGTGTTACAGTTTGGAACAAAAACGGATATCGCAAGTGGGAAGTGAGAAACGATGAATATTTCAAGAACAGAGCTTCTCGGTGAAAAACGCCAATTCACGACACAGGGGAGTGTGAAGATTTATCATCTTTATTCGTGGATATTTCCTGAAATCCTGCATTATCCTTACGATGAAATTAATGTGCTTTGAATTTTGAATAATATGATTGCAAAAGGAAAAGAGAACGCGATAATGTGGTAGGCTTCACATCTTCAGGAGAAGTAGCAGGACATAGTCCCACATCGCCCTCTCACGTCTGTAGCATTGAGTGTATTTGACAGAAGTCTGCAGGCTGTCATAAAACAGAAAACATAAATCATATATATCATATGAGCAGCCCGCAGGCACACTCGTAAGACACTGTGTATCGACAAATACAGTGTGAAATATTCTAAACGTTAGCAGCATTTTCAACCACAGAAATCGCGCTGTTAAGTTCCACAGCAAAGAAATGGCATGTTTTCCTTAAACCAAACATTTTTCTCGTATAAAACACAATGTGTTCCCTATACGACGCACCTCAAAGAAGACAACAGCAAAAATTCCTTAGTTTCATTAGAAAGACTTGAATCGCTCCAAGAAGCAGACGAGATGATATGTAGTGCCCTGCGTTTAATTCCTACCCGTGAGGCAAAAAAAAAGCAAAACGTTTTGCACTGTTTAATAGCTCCCTAGTGTGCATAGTATTAGTCTAAGAAAAGACGTTTTCATAATGTGGTCTGCAAATTAGACAGAAGAGAATTGTTCTTTCAGCCGCTAGTATCGAAATATTTGTTCTGCGAAATCAGGAAAGACACGTAAACATTTGGCAAAGCGGAAGCCGCTGGAAAACGGAAGATTTATAAGCAGGAGTACTCAGATAAAGAGCATATACCTTTGTGTTCATAATTAACAATAATGTACTGCTTAAAGTAGATAGATTTAAAATGTCGGTCTTCAAAACATTTACACGGAGATGTAGCGATTGTTTCCGATCAGGCATTTACAAATAAAATTATGCATGATATCATATAGCGAGGTCAACAGCATCATCATTTGTTCCCTCAGCGAAAATCCCTACAAAAAATCGTTCTTTAAAAGCCTGCTCTTGACTCGAAAACATTTTTAAATGGCCATATTACAGCAAAGGTATCACTCCGCCCGTTGTCCTGTGGTACCAAACGACAACGGGCGGATAGATATAGCTACAGTTCGACATATTATTAGCTCTTATAAATTTTCCTAACCACGTTCTAAAAAAGCGTATAATTCGGAATTAGGTGAAGCTTCATCCTGAAAGGCAAATTTCAATCATGTCATGAACAGAATGGTCCTTCTACACCTTTAAAAGAGGAACTGATGTTAAATATTCTTGGGCTACACTACTCGTCATGTTTAAATATATCAAATCATCAGCATTCATTAACAATTAACTTTTATTAAGACGAGCGAATCATTGTAGACCTCGAAATAAATGTTTATAGTTTTAAAACGGCGTATATCTTATCTAAGAAGCTGAAACAATTGCAGCAGTACTAAAATTAACCGGATACTGTGTTACCTGGATTTAAAGATATTGCCCACTGAAAGCTTTCTAAGACATCTGTGCAAAACTGCTGTTCAAAAGATCAGATCAGATGTAGAGGACTTTAGGAATGGAATGTCTGACCCAGGTCTTAAACAACCCTTAGAAATAGGAAGCTAGGAGATTTTCACATTCTTTCAATACATAAGTGCTTCCATTTATGTAATAACATGGACAGTACTTTTAAGAATTATCGATAATTAATAAATTTTCCAGAAAATGTTTGATGAACATATCTGAATATAAAATATTTATAATTTTTAAAGAAAAAGACGTGTATATTTTGTTATCTGCTGTTTAATTTTTTAAAACTGGCAAATTTCAATGTTACGTTATAATATTTAAGAGTTAGATGTGAAGCAAAGGTATTGGAAATTAATGTATATGATATATTTTGGACACGCCAAACATTACAGTACCACAGACTAGAACGTAAGCGAAAGCAAAGCTACTTATCTTCAATCACTTAGAAATCGCAATGCATATTTATTCTGAAGTATGTTTTAAGCTTTCACAGGATAGTACAACGTTTACAAAAGGGAACGTAAACTGCAACTGATATGAAACTATTTGATCAAAATTGAAATCGAAAAATGAAAGGTCGTTAATAAAGGCATCTTTCAATTTCGTTCTTTATAAAATGGAATCTTTCATCACACCAGAGAAGTTCTTGAATGGCGCCTGTGATTTATGAACACCAAATCAAGAACTATTTATTTCTACTGTTAATTTAAACGATGAGAATTAATCTTTGGAATAAGTCTTTGCACATTTGATACAACCGCTGATTTGGACCAGCTTCGATTATCCAATTAAGGAGTGATCTGGGTTTATATGCCCGAATTAACCGGAATCTAGTTTATTTGAAATCAAATATGATTCACATTGCTAAATACCGGAGCTTCGTAACATATATGTGGTCGAGATGTTGTGGCGAGCTTTTAATTGTGCACATTTACAATAAACATAGAGCATTGATCCGTCTAAACTAGGGTTTAAGACAGTGCTTAAGCATAATGCCACCCAGAGGTAGGCATTTGTTCAAGAACTGGCGTGCCAAACTACCACCACCACCACCCATCACGTTAGGAGGCAAAAGACTAAATTTCTGCGAGAGCAGATCATTTGTCATTTTCATGTAGGACTTCCGTCCACAGGGAGTAGAGTTTAGCTCCCAGCCACCTACAGCGAGATCGCCTTTTGGGCAGGACACAGAAACGGAAGGAATGAGAGCAAGTCTAACGACTTTTGACAGAACAGTTTGTAGTGAAATTAGAGTACAGTAGATGGCGCCACCGTACAAGTACGATATTGCACATAGATAGGTGAGAGAATTTCAGGGAAGACATAGGAAAGGATACCCATTTAACCAGTGGGTTTAGCCTGGGGGCCGTCACTTTACGTGCTCGTCCGATGCACGGCGGATATTCAGCGATTGTTAGTAAATCACACCATCTCTGAAAGAATTGCCCAGGCTAGAACCTGGGGACCCAGCATCGATAATCTGAAACACTAACCACTAAGCCATCCGCGGCTCATACTAAATTTCTGCAGTTTAAAGAAGGATATTTATACAATAAAAATTCAAATAAATTATTAAAAACAATTTACAGCTAATTTTAAATATATTTCATTTATTATGGTTTTTCAACTTTTGTTTTAAATAATCATTGTTCACAAATAAAGCTCGGATTAAAAAGGCAGAAGCTAATATAGTAGGAACCGTAGGAACAAAATTACCCAAAGTTGAGCACAAAATTTTCCTAAATATTTGTATTAGAATTTTTCAGCTGCTCGCATTTCTAGTTCACAGAATCAAGGAATTTTTGGACAGTAACTTGTGATTCTAGTAAACACGTAATTTAGTTTCCTAAATTATTTTGCTCTAAGTTTCGAAAAAAAGAATGTACATATTTTAAAGTACGTAATTATAAAGCAAGTGGTGAAAACATTTCATCTTTATTACACATTTTATCGATATTATACGAATCTGAAAGGAAACGTATGCGGCAAGCCTCGCACGGCTCTGCGGCGACAACATAATGCTTTGCTCCGCTGAAACCGTATTGTCTCGCTCCCGTGGCCAATTAACGGGCGGAATACTACAAGAGGATCCGGGTACGTTCTTGCCAGGAGAGCAGTGCTACGCTACAGAAAATAGCTCGTCATTTCTGTCTCAGTTTTTTACATCACAATCTGAGAAATGCTTTCTTCTTTTCTCTATAATTTTTTGATACGGAAAAAAACGCACGCAGAAGCCTCTTATCTTCTAGAAAGGCCTTAAAAAGGGATCACGTTCCTTCGAAAGGAGCTGGAAATGCAATTCGGAAAGAAACAGTTTTGGTTCTGTAAGTGACGGCGTTCCTCAAGGTTCAGTTTGTAACCTAGTTGCCCGCATCTGTTTAATTCCTCAAGGTTCAGTTTGTAACCTAGTTGCCCGCATCTGTTTAATTCCTCAAGGTTCAGTTTGTAACCTAGTTGCACGCATCTGTTTAATTCCTCAAGGTTCAGTTTGTAACCTAGTTGCACGCATCTGTTTAATATGCATCATATTCAGTCTTTTTCAGCTATGGTAGGAATGCCTGCGATTTTAAATCGTATTGTGCCAGAAGCATTATTTTCTAGCTGCTGCAAGAACGAAGTCTGGAGGCACAGAACTTTAGCAAGAGACACTACATGTGGACAAAGCCACGAAATAGCTTGCGCGCCGAATACTCCTGCAAAACACGTGCACCTGTGAACAGTGCGGTGAATTGTGTAGCCTGGTGAGATATTCCGGAGAAATTCATAAGAAACGGTGGAAATGCAACAGACGCCAGTTTTCCCAAATTATCAGGAATTCATTGTTTTTCCGAACGGATTGTTTGCCTCTTAAGAAGATCGGTCTCTTTGTCTATTGAAAAGCAAATCTCTTCCCAGATGTTCATTCACCATGAAATACTTGATGGGAATAAGTCAGTTCATGATTGATCCGATATCTGACCTGAAAGATGTGATGCATACCTTCGTCAAAATCTGTCACCGATAGGAAGATTTGGTTACAGTGGAAATAGACGAGAGCAATTTCTTTCATCGGAAATATCACCGTGGCTAGGACAGAAAAGGACACCATGTTCTCCGTCACATTTAGAGGGAATTTGAGAAATGTATCTTCCTGAAGGTGGCACATCGGAAAGCGAGAATATTAAAATTCTTAAACCCAGAACAAATATTTCCAGGCACTCTCACAATTTCTGACAGTTGTGCAGCATATGCTGAGACAGAAACTGCACAAAATGGTGTTTATTCCCATTCGACTGTAAACCAGAGAAAACATTTCGTTAGGAACGTAACAGAGTATGTGTTACGTTTCCTAGAAACATAACAAATACGCTGTTTATCTTTTCATTTTTCCTTTCATTGTTTAAGATGGAGATATAAACATATCCAATGCAGCTTTCTGCTCATAGATGACGCTCAAAATCGCGATGTTTTCGGGATCTCTTCTTGTGGGATTCTTAGCTCCATGAGTGAATTTCATGAAGCTTTTCCCTTATCAGATAAAGATTTCTGAAAAAGCTTCTGTCAGCATTTTAAGTAACCAGCATTGGATTTCTGATTTAACTAAGTTTACGGTTAGAAAAGCGAATAAACTGGAAATAAGTGTTTTAATTAATACTAACATTCTAAACAAAAGTGTATAACAGCTCAGGTATTATTGTTTGTATGAAAACTTCTAATATTGAAGAAAAAAGGTCAGGAACTGCCACGTTTCTAGTACTTGACGTACGTAGATCGCCGCCTGTTAACGACATGCGATACTTATCTGAAACGAAGAAATTTAATTTTAAATTATTCTTTATACAGCTTTCTTTAAATTTGCAAGCCACTGACTATAGTTCAGTGTCTTTTTCGTCCATGGGCTGATTTTTCGCAAGTCAGGAAGCATTTGTTGTATGTGAACTTACGTAATCAATTTTCAGAATTTATATTATAGCAGTGCATTTTTACTTGACGTCCACATTAATGCCCACCTTCAGCTAATGTTTATTTGTTTTGTTTTTTATTATGGTTTAAGGCCCACTGTGAGCACTGGAAGGGCTATAAGAAACTCACTGTCGCTAATTTGGAGCCACTGCTTCCAGGAGTAAGAGATGAGCAACGCCGTAAGTCAAACACAAATTGCATGCTTCATCGTGGTTTGAACACAGACACATGTGAAAAGAATAGTCAGATTCAAACACTTAGACCACTGCACCATCAGGATTGCCCAGTGTAAGGGTTGTGAGTTGTTACCCGCCACTAATTTCTTATGTTTTACTGGAGGTAAGGGCTTTAAGTCTACCGTGAGCAAACCAGTGGGCTATTCCACTCATTTAGAGCAACTGTTTTTTTATTTCAGGGTTTAACCACCAATGATAGCATCTCTAAGAGCTAAAAGCAGTCGCCCATTCGAAATTTCGGGTGACTGATTCCCTGAAATGAGACCGTATCCGTAAGGCAAACACACCACCAATAGCTCACCGGGATTTGAACCCAGGTCCAACAGTCAGGAGCCTAAGATTAGAACACTACTTTGAAAGAATTAGAAGTCTGAGCATCATACCACTCTTTCTCCAGCATGGGCAGGCATCTTTGCCGTCAACAACGAAAAATAAAAGGAAACTTTGCTTGCTACAGAAGTTAGCTCTAGAAAGAGTTCTGCTGTTAACATTTTCTATATTTCTAGAGGTTTGTTGAAACTCAGTTGCGTTCAAATTGATTAAAACGAAATTTCAAAACCAAAACATGAAGAAAATTCTCGAGGGAGAAATGAGCTCACGATTTTCTACGTGAATCATAGTTCCTACCTTAAGTGCATAGCCTTTCCTAAATGCTAACCTCATGGGTTTAGTCTCCCTTTCCGTTAATTAAGAGAAAAACTGTGCCATCGTGCCGCAGTTTAAGAAAACACAGCTTCAATTTCAACGCTCTTCTAGAAGACAGAAATGCATCTATATGCGTTCTTTTCCGTATCAAAGGATCATGTGCGAAATATTCCAGGAATTCTAGAATATGATGGAAAAAACGAAGACAGAAACGAAAAGTTATTTCTCGTAACGTAGCACTGCGAAATGCAACTCTTTCCTGGCAGGATACGTATATGGTTCCTCCTGTAGTATTCTACCAGTGAACTGGCCGCCGGCACAAGAAAGAATGCCCTTCGTTTCGGCGGAGTCTGATTTGTGGCCATCATCCAGGTGCGATAACGCCTGCTACCTTCTGAAGTGCGTCGATGAACTGCTTTATGGATAGGCTACAGTTGCTCGTGAAAGAGGTTCCAGTCCGTATTTAATTATCTTATGAATTTTTCAAAGAACCATGTTTAACGCATTCACACAGAGTCATCGGGCTCCCATCCGAAGACGCCGATAGCTTGAGACAATCAATTCAAAACATCAGGGTCGACTTCTCTATGCGACTACATTTTAAATCATTTATTCCAACGAAACACAGGGTACTAACGTGTAAACCGCCGAATTTTCAACTTTACATCATATAACGTTTTAGCACTAGCTGTTTCAATAAATGCATTAGTATTTTTAAATTTTGCAAGAAGATGACTATATTTTTACGCTGCTTTTACATGTAGCGGTGACATATTACACTGATTTTAAGCAGCAAGGTCTACGCTTACTTTAATCATATTGGTATTCAAACATTTAATATCAGAGACTTTCGGAACTGATAAATTGTTGTTGGACGAAAGAAATAATGTTTAATGCAAAAATATTTTTTATTAGAATGAATATTAAGATTTTATCAATATTATTAATGTATCGAAATTTTAAACTCAAGTGAAATAACAAATATCTATGGGACCCATTAGTCCAAAATCCAACAGAATGAAACAATTAAGAGAACCTGAGACACACCTATTTACGGCGTGAATTGCAAAATGTCCCGAAAAAGCGAGACATTTTTGCCCAAATCAATCCAAAATTCCAAGAAGGTGAAGTTAGTAAAACAATTTGATAAGCCACCCCCGCTGAATCGCGTGAATTCCAGAATTGCCAAGGAAAAGTGAAAATCAATTTAATAAATCATTGCAAAATCCAAGAAAACTGTTTGAAAACTCTAGAAGATTCATTTCCAATACTTTTTGTTAAACAGAAGACGATTCATGTCCTACATTTTTTTTAAACAGAAGACGATTCATGTCCTACATTTTTTTTAATAGAAGACGATTCATGTCCTACATTTTTTTTAAACAGAAGACGATTCATGTGCTACATTTTCTGTTAAACAGAAGACGATTCATGTCCTACATTTCTTTTTAAACAGAAGACGATTCATGTCCTACACTTTTTGTTAAACACCGACAATGCAGGTTACCTCAGCAAGTATTCTAATAAACTGCAAAATAATGTTTGTCCTGTAATTAATTAGCCCACTTCTTTGCACTTATAAAGACATAACTTCTAATCATTTTGTTGAATATGAGGTACAAATATCTGAAAGTCAGTTTTAGAACAAAGTGATCGTCTGTCAACTTTATTTGGCAAGGTCTGTATGTACACCATAAGAAACGAATTTATATTTGAAGGCAGTAGGAAGTTAAGTGATCGAAGAGTATTGAATTCCGCTGTGTTTTGAAAAGAAAGAGAGACGATAGGGAAAGATTGGAATTGTGAGGGATGTATCGAAAAAAATTGACACGTAATTCATGGGTGCTGTAGAAGTCCATGTCTCCACGCAGAATTGGAAAAAACAGAATTTGCTTTCTAGATTATTGCCTAATCAAAGGCTTGTTTTTATGGACTCCTTATTTTCCACAAGACTTGCAACAGCTCTTGGGTTAACATTTAATATATTTATTTTTTTACTTTTAAACTGCACACTACATGTTCAAGCTGACACACTGTATCTGGTTTTACAGAGTATTCAATAATATTTAGGAAGTCAAAATTTCATTACAGATATGTTGAAGAACCGCAAAGGCTCTGTTCAAACACCATCCTAACTATTAGAGAATGTTTCTACTTCAAAGAAACGGCTTGATACAATTTGTTTATGAGTTAAAACTTTTCTTCTTAAATTTTCAGGAAATATATTTTATTTGATAATTACATTAGCGTAAAGTTTAATATGAAAGCATACAATCTCATTTGTGAATTTAAACGCGAAGATTGCGGTGCTATATTAGCTGTCAACACTAAGGATATGTAGGTACAGGAATGAAATATGCATAAAACAAATAAATGTAGAAATACCGAACATTTAAACTAAAATCGTAAGTATTGAAATAATACTATGAAAAAAATTATGTATTGTTGTGTAATAATTTTTGCAAGATTTCATTTGCAAGCAATACAAATGAAATTGAATTCAAATCCTATAAACTGTGATGCCACAATTTTACTATTTTTCATGATATACGTAAAAAGAACAGCAAACATCATGGCTGTAAGTTATTTTGAAATGTGAAATATTAATGTAAACATGATATTCTTGAAAATTCAGGAAATAATATTAGCAATATAATTAGAAAATACTGAAATTGACTGCATTAAAAGAATAGGTTCATAGCTACTATTATTTTAAGCAGCATCGTTGCGTAGTCAAACATTTTCTTTTGCGAACTACATCTACCATCTGAATACTTACTTCCTATATCATTAAATATGCGGATTATGGAGTTTTATTTTTGTAGGAG
The DNA here is from genome assembly GCA_039090855.1 of Macrothele yani. Lineage (NCBI taxonomy): Eukaryota > Metazoa > Arthropoda > Arachnida > Araneae > Macrothelidae > Macrothele > Macrothele yani. The sequence goes on from CM077034.1 coordinate 142,702,873, forward strand.
ATGTCATGCAAGTAGTTATTGTCGAATCTGAAAAAATTAAGTTTCTTTTTTTTTTTTTTTTTGATTGGAGGTTTAACGACCACCGTGAGCAACTCAATGGGCTATAAGCAGTCGCCCGTCCCTAATTTAGGGTCACTGGTTCCAGGGAAGGGAGAGAGCCAGTGCCGTAAGACAAACACAACATCCATGCTCGACCGGGATTCGAACCCGGACCCCTTACCGACGAATGATCAGAGGCCAGCGCCTTAGACCACTGCGCCACCGGGGCGGCAAAATTAAGTTTCCAATTCCTTCACAGAATGGATGGAAACGAACATTATTTTGGACACCAGCAGTTATAATAAAATCAGTAGCGTTGCGACATTTGTTTTGCCAATTGCTATGTTCCCATCACTAAAACGTGAGCAAGAATTTCGAATGAAAACTTGTATTACGGTTTTTTAAGAATGTTAATCTTTCACAAAAAAATCACAAAAATAATTTACTAATAAAAAATTATGTTGAACTTGAAATATGTATAAATTGTTGTAGAAGTCCAGTGCATACAGTGTGCGCAAAGCACTATACTTCGCAGAAAATGGAAAACTAAATATCACAGAATAAGAGCAATTCTTCTTATTCGTTTGATTAAAAGAAATCAGTTTCCGCTGCACACGAAAAATATTGCGTCACTGCAAAAATCAAAAGCTGTACCACAAATTATTGAATTATCGAGGATTTCCCAGCAGACATTTTTTGAAGGAATTATGAAAATTACATCATTAAACCTTTAACCGGCTGGAATGAATTAACTCGGGGATTAAAAAATGGACAGAAATGCGCTGAAGAATGTGTCTGCTGCCTCAAAGGTGTGCCAACGGATCTGGAACAAATTAATTTGATCATAAAAACGCTTTACTTTTGCCTTATCTTTTTCTTTCAAAATGGTCACTTAGTGTATGTTAAACCCTAGTGAATACGGAATGATTACCTGCTAAACGCATTACAACAATGCCGAAGAACCAATAAAAGCAGTGAAAGAGATGTTTGACTCAATTGTTTGTACCGAGTTACCTGATGTTAGTTTCAGTGGATTAGGTGCACCTCATCACGCCCATAAACAAAGAAAATAGACTTGGAACAGTGCACTTATTACCAGCGAAAGATTACATTTATGGTCGTTATTTCTTACTTGTCAGTAAAGAAGGAATAGTTCCGCCATAGTTTTAGTAACATTTAGCCATTATTTAGAAAAACACAAAAGTTTGGGCATCATTTGGTTCAGGTACGTCGGTTGCTTAAGGTGTTGAACAAATCTCTATTCCGAAAAATGTAAGAATTTTGATGAAATGCGTTTTGAGCCTGGCATCGCACCCAAATTGCGTGGGGGTTAAATCGAAATCCTTTCTAGCTTGTGGGTTGTTCATCAACTGTGGTAAGATCTCAGATGTTTAATGTTGCACACCGCATTGGTTCTAATTTCAATTTTAATTGTCGCATATAAGGTTTGCTTTATTTGAGATATGGTTTTTCTGCTTTCCGATCAGATATTTATTTGCACAGCTTTCCTGTCTCGTTCTGTTAGCATCGGAGGTCTACATGGTTGTGTCCTGACACATTGATCCCAGTCCTCTGCGATTTGCATATCATAAAACCTAATGTCAAAATATATATCACAGTAGCCGTAGAAATATCAGGTTCGTAGCTGTTGCTTCTGTCACACCTTATTATCAATCAGCGCAGAAACTCTTATAAATCTTCCGATCTAGGTATCTTGATTTCTCAGTGATACTGTTGTCTCATAATTTCCGTACGATAATATTTGTGTTGGTGCAGGTATCATGGTGTTTACGTAAGACGTAATTCACTGTTAATTGAAGCATGACGAAATATGATTCGCAACTCAGGGTATTTATAAATTTTAACAAACGGTTGCCCACATTTCAAATCCCAAAATAGAATTGCATGCGATGTATTATTTATGGTAATATTTCACCTTCTCTTCTGAAATGCAAATCAAGACCTACGAGATGCACTACACGAATCTACTTCATTCTGGTCTCAAATGTCTCGGTATCCCTCTTCCCCATTGGCCAGAGGGACACAGAGGATACTACTGTGACTCAATAGAAAAAATAACTTTCTCAAGCTTTCAAAAACTGAAACAGTCTCAACAGTTGATCACTACTCAAAAACCTACACTCCTTTCATTTACATATCACGGTCAGGTTGTGATCTGAAAATATTTCACTCTGCCTTTGCTTACCACTTGCAGAACTAAATAAAACTGAAGAAACGCTGGTTACAGACTTTTGATATTGAAAGTCATTTTATATCATGAAAGAAATACGGGATTACGCCATATAATACAAATTTTGAAGATGACAATCCGTTTTTTGGCGTAAATGTGACAAGGATGGTAAGTCAGATAATATTTGAAAACTTGAAAATTTTCATCGTCCTGGAGCGGGACTCGAACCCGCGTCTCCCAGAAAACGCCTAGCTATGCTAACCACTACACCACCCAGAACGACCAAGTCTCAAGTTTCTTGGTCGTTCTGGGTAGTGTAGTGGTTAGCATACCTAGGCGTTTTCTGGGAGACGCGGGTTCGAGTCCCGCTCCAGGACGATGAAAATTTTCAAGTTTTCAAATATTATCTGACTTACCATCCTTGTCACATTTACGCCAAAAAACGGATTGTCATCTTCAAAATTTGTGTCATTTTATATGATGAACAATATAATATAATATAATAATCAATCTTTCAAATAAATATCTGAAAACCGTGGTTGCCTCATTGAGATATTAGATTTGAAATGAATATTTATCTAAAAAAATAATGCTTGTTATGCCATTTAATACATCTGAACGATACGAGTATCAATTTTATTGTCGATGACACCATTTTCCTCGTTTGCAAACATTTGATATCTTAAATATATTTTAAATAAAATATATATGCGACAGAAATTTCATAGACAAACTTGACGCATATTTTTCATGTTATTTTCCAAATATAAAAAGATAATAAAATAACAACATAAACACACCAGATTAAAACATTCCGAACACCACGAATTTGAAACATCTGACATTTTAACTATTAAGTAGGATTTTCTCAGAGCTAATAAAAAAGGCACTGAAACAACTATATCTAGTAAACTTACGGGAACAAATTAGTTTTTTTTTTGTTATTTCCAATGTTTGTTGACAGGGAAGCATTTAATGCTATTATTGGCATATTTTCACTGTATTCCATGCAACCACTTCCTTCAGAAAATTTTAAAATTTTCATCGTCCTGGAGCGGGAATCGAACTCACACGTCCCAATTTCCAGTTGAGCATGCCAGTCATTACACTACCCAGGACAAGGAAATTCGAAGAAACTCAGCGTAGATATCTGAGAAAATTGAGATTTGCGCTAGTCAAAGCTATTCATGCCCGAGACGCTCCGATAAGGCATAAATAGCTTCCACTAGGGCACATCTGAAAGTTATCATATGTCTACGTTCAGTTGCTTAGAATTTCCTTGTCCTGGGTACTGTCATGACTAGCATGTTCGACCGGAAATTGGGTCGTGAGGGTTCGAATTCCAGCATGCCAGTCATTACACTGCCCAGGACAAGGAAATTCGAAGAAACTCAGCGTAGATATCTGAGAATATTGAGATTTGCGCTAGTCGAAGCTATTCATGCCCGAGACGCTCCGATAAGGCATAAATAGCTTCCACTAGGGCACATCTGAAAGTTATCATATGTCTACGTTCAGTTGCTTAGAATTTCCTTGTCCTGGGTACTGTCATGACTAGCATGTTCGACCGGAAATTGGGTCGTGACTGTTCGAATTCCAGCATGCCAGTCATTACACTACCCAGGACAAGGAAATTCGAAGAAACTCAGCGTAGATATCTGAGAAAATTGAGATTTGCGCTAGTCGAAGCTATTCATGCCCGAGACGCTCCGATAAGGCATAAATAGCTTCCACTAGGGCACATCTGAAAGTTATCATATGTCTACGTTCAGTTGCTTAGAATTTCCTTGTCCTGGGTACTGTCATGACTAGCATGTTCGACCGGAAATTGGGTCGTGAGGGTTCGAATTCCAGCATGCCAGTCATTACACTACCCAGGACAAGGAAATTCGAAGAAACTCAGCGTAGATATCTGAGAAAATTGAGATTTGCGCTAGTCGAAGCTATTCATGCCCGAGACGCTCCGATAAGGCATAAATAGCTTCCACTAGGGCACATCTGAAAGTTATCATATGTCTACGTTCAGTTGCTTAGAATTTCCTTGTCCTGGGTACTGTCATGACTAGCATGTTCGACCGGAAATTGGGTCGTGAGGGTTCGAATTCCAGCATGCCAGTGATTACACTGCCCAGGACAAGGAAATTCGAAGAAACTCAGCGTAGATATCTGAGAAAATTGAGATTTGCGCTAGTCGAAGCTATTCATGCCCGAGACGCTCCGATAAGGCATAAATAGCTTCCACTAGGGCACATCTGAAAGTTATCATATGTCTACGTTCAGTTGCTTAGAATTTCCTTGTCCTGGGTACTGTCATGACTAGCATGTTCGACCGGAAATTGGGGCGTGAGGGTTCGAATTCCGCTGCAGGACGATGAAAAAAAAAGAAAATTTGTAAAGTTTGCTGAAAGAAGTGGCACATGTAATACAGTGAAAATATTTCAATAATAGTATTACAATGCCTACCGTTTATTCATAAAGAATTATGTCTTTGAGAAAATTCGTTTCCCAATTGTATATGAAGCATTTAATACTGAATTGAAAATTACAAGTACTAGAAGTAAAGGTTTTACGGAACAGAAATAGATCAGTCATAGACTTCTGTGTCGGAAAATTCAGTAAGAGTGTTTAATATCTTCTGTTAATTGAATCAATGCCCATTTACTAATTATTTATGCTATATATTAATTTGCATTTGCCGTCCCTGTGGCACAGTGGTCTAAGCGATGGCTTCTGATCATTCGTCCGAAAGAGCTCCAGATTCGAATCCCGGTGAGGCATGGATGTTGTGTTTATCTTACGGCACTGGTTATCTCCCTTCCCTGGAGCCAGTGACCCTAAATTGGGGACAGGCTACTGCTTACAGCCCATTGAGTTGCTCACGGTGGTCCTTAAACCTCCAATCGAAAAAAAGGAAAGAAAAAAATAAGAATTTGCATTTCGTAATGTAAAAACGATGTATTTGAACGCAAAAAATATCTTTGACGTATCATGTATTACTTGTTTTCCCTTTCTCTATGTAGTTTTCTAAAAATATGTTGAATGTATTTATGAGGATGGAAATAATAAAACAAACGATTACCTGGGAATCAGAAATGAAACACATAAAGTGATATTGAAAATGAAAGAACTGCATGTACGGGTATATATGAGGTGTTTATGGAAAAGCGCAAAATTGTGGTACACTTCCACCACAGCAGTCAAAATGATTTTAACACACCGTTTGCTCCACATTATTACCACTAATGCAGTCATGTTCGGATTTATAGATTCAAAGTGACTTTTTTTATTTGGATAATGAGCTGCATTAAAACTTTTAGGACAATGTTAAATAATGTATTGTACTGTATCTTTAATGTTCAGTTTTAATCAGTGAATAAACTTTAAACAGGAAGTAACATTGGCGCTCATACATTTACGATCTTCTTACGTTTTCGAAATGCTGCACTGAAATTCCCTGTATCTGCAAGTTCATTGTATCAGTTGTTGGTGTCACTTTCCTGTGCTGTAAAAGAAACATACTCTCCATTCTTCATTCGGAATTCGAATGCAGATGCACGGTTAGCGGTCAGCATCTCTAAATCAGGGACGGGTAACTGTTTATAACACTTAGACTTTCTCACGGTGGTCGTTAAACTCTTTAACCATAGAAGGACAAAAAGCAGACAGATGGGGGTGCAATATTTTGAGGATTGCTCAGGAAGCAGAAATGCCCAGTTATGTTTCTGTATATGTGTTCCCTACTTTATGCTTTAAATGCACTGTATCTCGTAAAAATTCCCCGAAGAGCTCAATATAACCCTCCGTTAGGTCTGTTTGAGTATGCGATTTAAACAACGGATTTTTAATTTCCATATGAGTTACATCCTCAGCCGTGTCCAGTTGAGTACGAACAAAAAAACGAATAATGAGTTTAATAAAAATTAGGAAAATCTTAAATAATTAACTTTTTCCACTTCCCGAAACAGAAAGTTTATAAAATCATTTTAAGAAAAGATAAACAAAGCAGGGTCGAGACAGATTCCAGCGGTACTGATGTTTGAAACAAATGAATGCAATTTATCACAAAATGATCTAAGACTCTGAAAATTTTAAAAGTTGCAAACGCCTAAAAAACTCAAGCAAAGTTATTGAATTTTCCTGTCCATTTCCATGTGAATTAAAAAGAAAATGACAGAAATTATTCAGTCGGTCCATCTTCCTAAGAACTGAGGAACTGTGATTTCAAAGAGAGGAAACATAGTTAAATGCGAGACCTAGGAAATTGTGTTAAGACAGTGAAGTAGTGTACTACTGAGTGTACCCAAAACGGGTGTACAGGTAAACATATTATTTGCCTTCAAATAGGAAACGGATGATTTACAGTAGCGAACAAAAGTATTTGGCGAAACACTTTTTCGACCATAATATTTTTTCTGCTGCACCAAATCGGGTCACTTTGGGATATGATATGTGTTATTCAGATGTAAACATGACCCATACGCAGATGGATCGGAAACCTTAATACAGATCAGGTACCAAGCTTAATCGCAAATATCATACAAATTGACCAACAAAGTAAGTGTGTATCACATTCATTTAATGCAACGATAACAGAAAATAAGTACGAGAAAACGACAAAACAATAACTAATACTTAGTGGGATAACCACGACGCTTAATAACAGCTAAACAACGGGCCGGCATCGAGTCCACTAGCTTCTCGACGGTGACCTGCGGAATTTGCGCCCATTCTGCAGACAGCTGGTCAAACTTCTGGGCTCTATTCTGGCAGGATTTCTTCGCACATCGTCTCTCCAGCTCTTCTCACATGTGCTCGATGGGGTTCAGGTCTGTAGATTGGCTTGGCCTGACTAGAAGTGTGATCTGTTGCTGCTGGAAGGCTGCCTTCGCTACTCTGGAGTTGTGCTTCGGGGCGTTGACTTGCTGCATGATCCATCCAGGTGGCATTTCTGGTTTGCCCATTGGAAGACATCGTTGATGAGCATGTTCATGTAGCTCTGGCTGGTCATTATTCGGACAATCTTGATGGTGGGGCCCATTCCATTGCGAGAGAAGGCACCGTAAACCATGATCGATCCTTCTCCGTGCTTGACAGTCGGCTGAATGAACTTGCTCTCGTCGGTGAAAAGCACCTTTCTCCAGTCCGCCGCGGTCTAGTGTCGATGACCGCGCGCGAACGCTTCTTGACCCCGAAGAATCGACGAGCCAGAGTCATCGGCCTAGTGTCGATGACTCTCCCTCGTTAATTCTTGACTCCGATGAGAGTCAAGAATTAACGAGGTTAGGTTCTTGGCTAGACGTCTTCCATTCAATCCACCAGCAATGAGACGACGGGAGATGGTCATTCGGCTGACGTTCAGGTCGTAGCTGTCGCGGAATTCGGTGACGATGTCTAAAGCAGTCAAGGTGGGATCAGCACGAGATCGACGGATGATGCGTCCATCCTGACGCAACGTAGTGGAACGAGGCCTACCACATCGCGGACTGTTCTCGACGTTCCCAGTCTTCTTATAACGTTGCAGGATAGCTGAAATCGACTGGTGTCGGATCTTCAGTGCCCTCGCAATGTCGGTGACGCGCATTAATGATTCCATCATGTTCACGGCGGCCTGGTTAGCTCCAACAGGGATTTTCGCCTTTTTACCCATTTCTGAAAACCTAAGATTGACTTATTATTACGCTACACATCACAAACCCCACAAAAATCACAAGAAAAACATTAATACATGCAGCAACAAAATGGGTAAATAATTGGCGTCTCTTGAATATGGCACATTTCGAACGAAAAATTCGCTCTGAGCGAAATACAAACTGCGAGGCATTGTAACCCACGAATCAACACATATCATATCCCAAAATGACACGATTTGGTCCAGCAGAAAAAACATTATGGTCTAAAAGTGTTTCGCCAAATACTTTTGTTCGCTGATGTATTACAGAAAAGAACCTAAGACACAGGGCACCAAATTACAGGAAATAAAATTCCTGCAATGCAATCACAAGAACGTTCTTAATTTGTCTTTTGGCAATTTTCCTTCCACACACTTGGCAAGCAGATTTGGCAGGTTTTAATAATTGTTATTCATGCTATAAAAAGGACTAAACAGCTGTTTGGGAACTTTATACATGTAGTTTCTTTTTCAAGTTATATAGGGCATATTACTGTATTTCCAACATTAGGTATATACATAGTTTCACTTTAAGTTTTATCCCCTTAGGTTCTTATTGCAAAGTACGTTTTGGCTTTTAATCACCAAAGATATGTTTAAATTACTTATGACGACCGGAAGATTCCTTTCCCGAGCTGAGTTTGAGCCAACATGTTTTTGGCTAAATGCCTAAAACTAACCCCAAACGAACATGGTATTCAGTTCTTGTATACTGTATTTTATACATCCTTCTTAATAATGTCGTTTACCATCCGTATTCTAAGTTACATACAACTGCTTGTGAGTAGCATCTTAACTGAACACATTTTTTTTCACTGAATATAAAAAGATGTGCTAATTCTGTATGTTGATTGATCCATATTTATTACTTTATATTCTTTTCAGACGTCCAAGTAATCCTTAATTTGTAACGTTATTTTCACCAACTATGCTGAATACTTTCCTTTTGTTGAAACAAGGTAGTGGCCTAGTCAGCTAGCTGCAAAACTAAAATTTACGATTTGATTTCTCCTGTGACCCCAAAGAAGGCAGCAAACATAGATTACAGCGAGTCATAGGAGCAAACCCTAGGACAGTGTGTGGACTGATGCCTTTACTCACTGCGAAAAGGTGGTAAGTTTAAACAGGGAATGGGCTGCTTATTACAGTAAGAAACCCCGTTTTAAATTGGGTAGTAAAACTCTATAAAGAATAAGGAAATGGCCATTGCATGGGAGAGATCATATCTTAGAAGATTGGATATGTAGGGAAAATATTCCATAGTAAAAGGAATGTTCGTGAATAAAGAAATGCATGACCGCAAATGTATATACTTTGAGGGTACAACTCTGGAGCCGACCAACAGATATCTGATAAATAACACCTTCCAATCAAATTTAACGAAAAGCCACCCCATCCATTGAAAAACGCAATTACCTAACGTTGTGACCTCCTAAATCCAAGTAAGTTCAAAAGATCTGTCTAACTACGTTTTAAAAATCATCTAAACAAACGAATAATACTATTTGACTTTACAAATAAATGATATTATTCCCTTTCCAAGGACACACGCATTTTTGTTCATTTCGTTGAGGAACTATTTATATCGCGCAGTGGCATAAGGATATACATGGTAGGAAAAGTAAACAAGCTCGCCGACATGTAGTAATTCCGAAGTGCATCCACATCCTTCACAAATCATAGTTTTTTTCTTTTATATTTATATTATGATGTTTTAAGTGGCCAAACCAGTTTCTGTCTCTAGTGTAGGCTGGTGTGCGCACGTTTGGAAACAACGCGCATTAATATAGTGTGGAAGAAATATTCTTCTCATAATATGTGGGAAATAGGACATGATATTTAAAACAGCAATTAGACATCTCTGAATTGACTGTATGTACTGTTTCTCACGTAATATCCATCACATCCGAAAACTTGAAAATATCTTCTCCGTGGAGCGGGAATCGAATCCGCATCTCACGATTACCGTTCGAGCATGCTTACCGTCACGGGTGGTGTAACGGTTAGCATACCCGAACGGTAATCGGGAGATGCGGGTTCGATTTCCGCTCCAGGGCGATGAATTTTTTAAGTTTTCTTATGTGATGGATATTACGAAACAATAGTATATACAGTGAATTCAGAGGTCTGATTGCTGAATTAATTATCAAAGCGTATTAACATTTAAAACTATTTGATGAGCAGAAAATCAGATAAAAAATAATAATTTTACCATAAAAAACAGGTTCTAATGACAAAATGTTTATATAAAAACATTTGTAGAGCTTTCTAGTAGGCGAGAATATCATGACTGGACGGTCAATGTGCAAATTTTCGAGAAGCATAGCGAACACAAACTCGCAGCCTGTAGGAGCAAGCAGACTGATGACTAGGACTTAACCACACAAGCACAAAAAGAAATTTTGCTAATTTTGGTTATTTTCCAATTTTTAGATTTGTTGTAAGATCACAAATAGCTGTTTCGGCCAAAAGCATTGGAGTGATATGGCTATTTTTGCTCTTTGCGAGAGCGCTGTTAGTTTAAGCTCGAAAAGACAAACTGCCCAATTATGCGGGATAGCTTTTTACTACTACTGTATGAACGTCATCTATTCAAGATCGGTCGGGAAGAAATGCGAATTTATTTTCTTGAACTTCCGTTTCTAATCAGTTCTAGGACAAACAATGCTTTTTTATAACACCTTCCCATTTTGTTTTCCAAGTGATCCTACCCTTTATAAAGAACTATATCCAGTAACCTTTTTCAGGAATTTGTGTTCACTAAAGAACAGGTATTCCAACTGACACTCTATCACGATATAGCAGTTTCAGAGCACGGAGATATTGTTGTATTGTGCAATAATATTAACTGTTAATAATGCACCGGTACACAACTGATACTTTAAGAAATATGCTACAATCACTTGAGTAAATAATCATTACTTTCTTTTTTAGATTCCAAATAATGAATTGGAATCAATTTACTTAGTATATTATAAACATTTTTGAAATTCGTCTATGAATAGGCTGTGGAATTCCCCTTACTTTGAATGAATCAACTGAAGTAATTCACTTGTGCGCGGTTTTGTTTCCTGAATCAGAGAGCCGATTCGGGAAACAAAACAAACACTTTAAACACGCTTTCCAACCGCAGGTTGGAAAGCGTGTTTAAAGCTTTCATTTCAAACACTTTTTCAAACACTTCAAGCTTTCATTTCAAACACTGTTTAAGCTTTCATTTCAAACACTTTTTCACGCTTTCCAACCGCAGGTTGGAGAAGCGTATATGCTCCAGCTTTGCCCATCCGTCTCTCCGTCTGTCTGTCCGTCAGTCCGCAGGTTAACCCGAGTAACAATGGTTCGATTTCGATGAAATTTTAATAAGTCGTAGAGGACCACCTGGGGGCGAGCACTATTCAAAATGGGTGAAGTGGGGTCAAAAGTCAGGACATAGGAGCGGGATGCATTCCATCACATCTTACTAAAGGAACAATTCTTGTATACAGGGTGTTCGTAAACTGTTTTGACAAAAGAAGATGGGTGATAGTACACATCAAGACGAACAATATTTACAATGGAACCTAGGGTCGCATTCCCCTCAGAGTGTCAGAAATGAGTAAAGCTAGATGTCAAAGTTGAACTTTCAACAGTGCAAAAAAGATAATTAACGACATCATAAGTTGCACAATCCCATTTATAGAGATCAGGGACAGACTCAAAGTAGAATCTAAGAGTGGTGGTACAGGTGCCGTTGCACAATCCACACCGGCGAATGAAAGACTGGCGTACCCTCGCGAAAACTCCTGGTGATTCATCCTTATAATGACCGCTACAACAATAATTCGCGCTACGAGATTTTCCACGGAGTCATCAAGCGTCTCGTACACCAATGATTTCATGTACCTCTAGAAGAAGAAGTCCAGTGGGTTTAAGTCCGGTGAGCGTGGAGCCCATGCCACAGGTCCGCCACGTCCAATCCGTCGTGGTGATATGTGGCATTCAGGAAGTATCTATTGCACCTTGATAAGCCAATCAGCTGCAAATGTTGATGCTGCGTCTTTTCTCTGGCAATTTGCATACGGTAAATGCTTGATGGGGATGATCTGGCGATGTGCTACTTCTCTGGCACAAAAGAAATGACGTGTGAGGTGACCACTTGTACTTGTTGGATGTATTTCGCAGTTACTCTTTTCTGGCACTCAGAGTGAAAAGCGACCCTATTTTCCTATGTAAATATTGTTTGTCTTTATGGGTACTATCACCCCTCTTCTTTTGCCAGAACAGTTTACGAACACCCTGTATATGTACATTTTATTTTGAAAACGGCTCTAAGGATTTTGATGCAAGTGGTTAACTTACCGTTTTCTGGAACTAGAAATCGATTTAGCTTGATCTCGACTTTTGAAAAATTCTTCCAGTGGTTAAATAATCATCCCCAGTTACCTCGTTTTTAGTTTCATGGCGTCGTCCTATTAATGTATCCCATTCTTATAAATCTTATGACGTCACACTCTCGCGATCGACTCGCGATTGAGATGTTGGCGCGCGGTCACGCCATCTGCCTCATTACGTCAGGCGTTGTGTGTGTATTACGCATGAATTCTATTTCCTTCTAGAACAAAAAGTGAGTTGTGCCAGTTGCTTGGAGTTAATGCGTAGTACAGTATAAGCCGCGGAACGCTGATTTCGCATGTTTTTCCCTTCAAAATTTAAACTTAATACAACTTTTTTTTTGTTCATTTTTTTGAATAGTGACTTGATAACGAGCGTATCCTCTGTGCTAAAATATGATTAGTTCATTTTTATTAATTACCATTAACAGGGTGTCACGTGTATGGTAAAACAATATAAAAAATACGGTTCGTCGACCCCCTTCGAAACGTGCAGGTTTCAACTTCTATAGGAAGAATAAGAAGAACACGGCACTGTTGGAACAAGAACAAGCAGAAAAAGTAAATATGGAACAGCTTGGACATTCAAGAGCCATTGGTTTCCGATCACTTTCCAGTCTCGAAACACATGACCTTCCATTGGAAGAAGATCAGCCTACAAAAAGACCATTCCGAGCAGCTAAGGCGAGGAGCCTGGAAACAATATCCGACGTTATTGCAATCCTCAATGAATTTATATCGGAAGAAAACCTCGATCAAATGCGGCGAATAAATAGACAGCGATGAAGAACCAAGGTTTCCATGGGATTCGATGATGAACCCCATGTTAACATTTATAGTTTGCTGTTTCATGTTCGGAAATAATAGAAACAATTTAAAAAATTTTTACCGTAACACAAGTAAAAAGTTATCATTCATCTTTGTTTTGATGGTAATTCTAAATTAATTTGTCTCTAATTCGTCTATCATTATTATTCTTGATGGTTTAAACTTAACGTTACAATACTTGGAAATAACAAATCAAAATATAATTTTTTGTGCCCTCATCCCCCGTTACCCGAGCGATGTTCGGTGTAACTGATATTTGCCGTTATGCGTCATAACGCGTAAAAATGGTTCGATTTCGATGAAATTTTAGTTTGTTATAAGTGATCCTCTGGAGACAAACCCTATTGAAAATTTGTGAAATGGGGTCAACGGTCAGGACATAGGATCAGAATCCATTCCATTGCCCTTATGCGTTATAACTTACGTAAAAATTCTCCGATTGAGACTAAACTTTTCAGGTTGTTCCGGAAGTATACTTTACCTGTTCTGTTGAATATCATCGAAATGGGGTCAAAGGTTGGGGCAGAGGAGCAAGATTTATTCTACAACCATTATCCTCATAACTTGAGTAATGATTTCTGGTATGTTAAAAAGCGTATCATATTTAATGCATAGCATGATTTTACTAACTTGTTGGCCTTATCAATACTCACCTTTCTCTCTGATTCTCTATCTAATTTGTGTCAATGGGATGCATTTGGTTTACATTATTTTTTTTTATTGATTTATTTTGAGCATTCTGAACCTAGACGGCCTCGCCTGAACTCGGGACTGCTATTTTGTTCTAGAACTCAAGTACTGTAGAGCAGTACTGTTCAGGTTTTTCGCCTGCGTTCCCACAATACAAATTTTCCAAACTTTATATCCACAATACTTTTAGCAATCTTAGGTTACCTAATGGAATTATTTAATACTAAAAATACATATGTATTGTCAAACAACATTGTTTAAACACATAAGTACGCAGGACTTGGAAGCCGCCAAAGCTTTGTATGAATAATGCAAAAAATGGGCAATAATAATCTTATGAAATAACAATTTAGTGAGAAGCTGTTTTTTTTTCGTTTCATTTTTTTAAGATAGAAATTCAATTCGTTAACGAAGGTTAATTAGTGCATAGATGAGGCCCGGCTCTGGATCAAGGCAATTAATCACATTGTTTTTTTGTTTGTTTCTTTTTTGATTGAAGGATTAACGACCACCGTGAGCAACTCAATGGGCTATAAGCAGTCGCCCGTCCCTAATTTAGGGTCACTGGTTCCAGGGAAGGGCAGTGCCGTAAGACAAACATAACATCCATGCCTGACCGGCATTCGAACCCGGACCCCTTACGGACGAATGATCAGAGGCCATCGCTTAGACCACTGCGCCACCAAGGCGGCCACATTGGTTTTGATAGATATTAGTGTAGAGAAGACTTGTCCATATACGTAGGTCGAATGAAATGGAATAAGCCAATAGCAAGGTCACTTCAAGAGCTCCGTGAACTCATTTCGAGCTGCTGTCCAAAAATTGGAGACTGACATGTTATCAATTGTTGCCTTTAGTGTGCCATAAGCACATTTCAATTAAGTCTTCTTTTAATTTGATGGAAAGATAAAATGAGATGCATGAAATAAATTTTCAGCTCAATATGTTTTGTCCTGTTGAAAGCATTTCAATTTTTTTCAATCTGTGGAAATTATTTCAAAGATGCTTCAATCAGCCAGACCAAGTGGTATTTAATTATTCCCAACACGGTATCACTAATAGCGACTCCACTTTGTTCAGTAAATTCACGAAGAGCTGGAAAAGTCGCAATACTTCTGTTAGCAAGCAGTACATTTAACGAAAACAAAGCCGTTTTGTAAAACCCAATGATCTTGCTCTGTGTTTGAAAATTATTTGGATCAAACCCTTGGAGCTGTGTGTTCAGTATAATTAGTTTTCTGAAAATGTCCGCCAAGTAACTTAGTTGGCAAAGCCAGTCTTTATTTTTAGCACATCTTTTGTAAAAAAAGATCGTGCTGATGTTTTTGGTCCGCCTGTACCCACGATATATCTGCAACTATTAGTCCGATTTGAAAAATTCTATTTGCATTGGGAAGTTTGAAATATGCTAATGATTATCCTTTATTTCGTTTTTCTTTGCGATGTATAATTTTGCCGCTAGAGGGCGTAAATGCAGATGATGTCGAATTCAAAAATACGTTTTATTCCACATATTTGCTTCTAAACATCCAATTCAAAAAATTCTTTTATCTTTTGATTCCATTTATGTTGAAGAGTATTTTAGATATAATTACTTTTCAAATTACGCATAGATTTTCCGCTAGGGTGCGTAAAAGTAAATTACATTTTTCCCGATAACTCTTCTTCTAAAACTACTATTTTGAAAATATTTTTCTTCAGTGGATACATCACCTGATGGAAAATCTTTTGCATATAATTTCTAATTTTTGGTAAAGAATACTTTGGCCACCAGGGGGCGTAAGCGTTAATTTTTGCTTCTGATGTACAGTATTTGCCATAAAATCTAAGCTTCTAAATTATCGATTGAAAAAATTCTTTCGTGGATTGATGCCACTGACATCGATAAACCTTTTTGGAATATTTCCTTCCTAAAATATTCCCTAATTTTCTCCGCCAGGGGGCGTAGATATACATCTTATTTTTGTCAATATCTCTACTTCTAGGAGTCCGATTTGAAAAATTCCTTCTTTGTTGGATAGTGTTTTCCGTGTGACATGTTTTTCATATAATTTCAAAATTTTCAAGTAATTCATAGACTTTCCGGTTAGAAGGCGTAGCGGTAAATTGCGTTTCCCCCTATATCTCTGCTTCTAAATCTCCAATTTAAAAACTTATTTCTGCACCGCATACAGCTCCTGATGGGAAATCGTTTGCAGATAATTTCTAAATTTTGTAAAAAAATGGATTGGCCACCAGGGGGCGTAAATTTTAATTTCTTCTTCTGAAGTATTTGCAACAAAACATGAGCTTCTAAATTCTCGATTGAAAAAAATCGTCGTTTGTTGATCGATACTGCTCATGTCGACAAACCTTTTAGGAACATTTTCTTCTTGAAATAATGCATGGTTTATACGCCAGGGAGCGTAGAAATATATCTTATTTTTGTCAATATCTGTACTTGGAGGAGTCCGATTTGAAAAATTCTTTCTTTGTTGGATAGTGTTTCTAGTTTGACGTATGATTCATATAATTTCAAAATTTTCAAGTAATTCATAGACTTTCCGTTAGGGTGCGTAATTGTAAATTGTGTTTCCAACTATATCTCTGATTCTAAATCTCAGTTTTGAAAAATTCTTTCTGCACCGCATACAGTTCCTGATGGGAAATATTTTCCACATAAACTCTAATTTCTGTAAAAAAAATTTGCCATCAGGTGCAGGTGGAGTAAGTCTTAATCTCAGCTTTTGATGTATTTGCAGAAAAATATAAGCTTCTAAAATCTCGATTGAATAAAAAGTCATTTGTTGACCGATACTACTCATGTCGACAAACCTTTTAGGAACATTTTCATCTTGAAATATTGCCTGGTTTCTACGACAGGGGGCGTAGATGTATATCTTATTTTTGTCAATATCTCTACTTCTAAGAGTCCGATTTGAAAATTTTCTTCTTTGTTGGATAGTGTTTCTGATTCGAAATGTTTTTCCCTATAAATTCAAAATTTGCAAGTAAATCAGAGACGTTCCGCTGGGGGCACAAAGGTACATTGCGTTTTCTGCGTTATTTCTGCTCCTAAAACTCTGATTTGAAAAATTCTTCCTGTGTCGCATACAAGACCTGATGGAAAATATTTTTCACATAATTTCGAATATTTCGTAAAGAATGGTTTTGCCACAAAGGGTCATAAGTGTTAATTTCTGCTTCTGATGTATTTGTAGCAAAATCTGGGCTCCTGAAAACTCGACTAATTTTTTGTTTCTTGGACCGATACCGCTTGTATGGATAAACCTTTTGAGAATACATTCTTCCTAAAATAATGCATGATTTTCTCGCCAGGGGACGTAAACTCATATCTTATTTTTGTCGATATCTCTGTTTCTAAGAGTTCGTAAACTCACGATTCCGTTTACAGCAATATCTGAGGGATTAAAGACCCGATTGAAAAACTTCTTTCTTCCGTCAGATACCATCGTTTTCCATACCGGTTCCATTGACTTTGAATAGCTTTGATAAATTTATTTGACCCCGAACGGATTCAAAAGACGTGATTATTACAACCAAAAATTCGGTGTCATCTTTCTTCTTAAAATATGTGAGCAGTTCACATTTCAGTTCTGAGAGAAAATACATTACTTATTCCCAAAATTCAAACAGACGTTAAAACACGACCTCGTAAGAAACAGTTGTGTGCAACATTAGTTGTGTATGTGCACAGCCCATCTACTCACACATTTGCTTAAAGGGACGGGGTTTAACTTGACGTGACCACATTGTATATCGTAACATATTGTTCAATGTTTCATGCCACTCTGGATTTTTTTGATTTTTTTGGTAGTCAAACTTAGTTTGTGCGCAATTAAATGCATTGTTGTCATTGGATGTCGTGGTTAACTAAGCCAGTTCGCTCAAAATGACCAATCTTTCTTACCTAAAATTGAAGCTCCTCCATCCGTGGATACATTGATACACTATTCCCACTGTAAACCTAATTTGAGCCTTATAAAACTATGAACGGTTTGAAAAAAATCTTCTCCATTCGTATGCTGTTGTACTCCTTTTCATCCGAGTATATAGAATATTCCGACGAATGATTTAATTCCTCAGGTGAGGGATAACAGGCTTCACAGCTTTTATCAAAAAATTGAATATCAACAACAAAATTGAATTCCGACGGCGAACGTCCATATGGATTGGAATTGAGGACAATATTTTTCAACCTGTTACTTTTTGATGAATCAAACGGAAAGTTTGAAAGATAATGCAGACGAACCGTATAACAGCCACAGATTTTATTTAGTAAATTGAATCAGATTTAAAAACTTCTGGTATATATGAAAAAAGATTACTTCATAAAACCTTTTACTTGCAAGCGCATTTATTTTGAAATCATTTTTCAGTTTATTTCTGGCGAATATTAGATTTAATGACCTACCTGTTAGTCTTATCGATTCGCGTGTGGTTTCTAGCGAAACCAAGTGGATGAGATGGTTCAAACGATCATCTTCAAAATGAGTTGGGCAACCTGACCTTGGAGAGTCGTTGAAACTAAAATTGTAACCTCGGAACCGCTCAAACCTTCGCGGGCTGTCCTCGGCGCAGTAGCATCATCCCCACACACAGCAGAAATTGTCGATTAACCTCGGCCGCAGTGTATCCCTTGTTAAACACGTAGAGGAGCAGATGTCGGAAATGTTCGTTTTTCTCTATTTGACACTCCATATTTCCGGATCTGAAAACCACTAGCCGCAATCACACAACGCTATGTGATTTAGATACTCGATATTATTGGCTACATTTTGATATACAACTGGCCATCTGCACCGTCACT
The DNA here is from genome assembly GCA_039090855.1 of Macrothele yani. Lineage (NCBI taxonomy): Eukaryota > Metazoa > Arthropoda > Arachnida > Araneae > Macrothelidae > Macrothele > Macrothele yani. The sequence continues at coordinate 142,721,469 of CM077034.1, forward strand.
ACTGACCTCAGAAACACTCATGAAATTAATAAAACGGAATGACCTTATGCATCAACACAATAGTATGAGATACATCGATATGCATTATATTAATTTGAGAGTACTCTACAGATCGTTGAAAAGATCCCTTTAAATAGCCGTATTATATAAGATGTATATATGTGAGTGCTAATGATTACATTTACATGACCATGCCGTATAAAGTTAACATTTGCGAGCACTACATCAAGCTTTTTCCGCTACAAGAAAATTAATACCTGCACATTGCTTTTACTTTGAGCTGCGCAATGCTTTCCTTTACAAGAAAGACACTTTGAACAATGTACAGCAAAATATGAAGAAGATTTCTTGAGAACAAAAGCATGAAGAGCTGTACAGACAAAACATTACTATTATTCATTATTTAATGCCTGTTGTAATTCCAGAAGTACACCATCTCAACACATGTGTTATACTTTGTTTTAATATTTTTAACTTCAACATTTACTTCTGTATTAATTTTATTTATTGCTTAACATACAGATTTAATTAAAAACAAGGCCCTTAACTTATGAGGTAAATAGCCAGAAAAATGTCTTCACATTCAGATACTGAAAGCTTAAAATATGAAAGCATTAAATGCGGTGAGTTTTAATTTTTTCTAAATATGGGACATTCACTTAAGTGAAAAAATCAGTTGATGCACAAAAACAAAACATTTATTTCCGTGAAAGACTCTTTCAGAATGGGAAAAGCTGCTGATTTATCGAAGTTTGATAAAGGACCATTGTGATCGCATAGCGCCTCTAAACAGCGCTTCTTGTTGGTCGTTCACGCGCGGTTGTAGTGAGTACATACCAAATGTGGAGCACAGATGGCCAAAAGACGAATCGTCGTCCAGCCGTATGTCGTTTTCAACGGTGTCACGACAATTCGTCGCGTGCGTCAATTCGTCGGCTACGTCAATTCGTCGCCTGCGTCAATTCGTCGACTACGACAATTCGTCGCGCGTCAATTCGTCGCATGCGTCAATTCGCCGCGCGTCAATTCGTCGACCACGACGATTCGTCGCGCGTCAATTCGTCGCGGACAAATTCGTCGACTACGTCAATTCGTCGACTACGTCAATTCGTCGCGTTTACAGATTTTGGTTACATACAAAACGAATGCAGGAAAACGTACGATTTCGAACGTCTTGCTCCCTCATCAAATTTATAAAGTTTCGACACGCAGACAGGATAGGAATATTACGTTTTTCTTTGGCACTAAAAATATTAGACGGTAAACGGTTTTTGGAACGGGGCAGGGCCCGGTTGGACAGAGCCCCCCATATACAAAATTTTCGTAAAATCTACAGTTTTCAATTCAGAACCACCAAATCTGGTATACTATCTCGTGGTATTCTAACTTAGACTGTAGACGGTTTTGGGAAGCGGTTGGAGAGGTGGGGTTAGGCCCCCCTACAGAATTGCCGTAAAATATAGTTTTCAATTTAGAACTACCAAATTTGGTATATTATCTCATGGTACTCTAACTTAGTCGGTAGACGGTTTTTGGAACGGGTCAGGGGCCCGGTTGGTCAAAGCCCCCATACACAAAATATTCGTAAGATCTACAGTTTTCAATTCACAACCACCAAATCAGGTATCCTATCTCATAGTACTCTAACTTAGACGGTTGTCAGTTTTTGGAACGGGTCAAGGCCCGGGGAGTCAGAGCCCCCCCCCCTTCGTACATACAAAATTTTGGTAAAATCTAGTTTTCATTTTAGAACCATCAAATTTGGTATCATGAAACTCTAACTTAGACGCTAGACGGCTTTGGAAGGGGTTGGAGCCCGCGGGGTCGCCCCCCCCTCATAAAAAATTTCGTAAAATCTACAGTTTTTATCTTAGAACCACCAAATTTGGTATACTATCTTATGGTACTCTAACTTAGTCGGCAGACAGTTTTTGGAACGGGTCAAGGCCCGGGGGTCAGAGCCCCCCACATGCAAAATTTTCTTAAAAACTACAGTTTTCAATTCAGAACCACCTAATCTGGTATACTATCTCATGGTACTCTAACTTAGACGCTAGACGGTTTTTGGAAGGGGTTTGAGCCCGGGGGTCAGACCCCCCCGAATAAAAACTTTTTCGTAAAATCTACAGTTTTCAATTTAGAACCACAAAATTTATTATACTATCTCATGGTACTCTAACTTAGACGCTAGACGGTTTTGGGAAGGGGTTGGAGCCCGCGGGGTCGCCCCCCCTCATAAAAATTTCGTAAAATCTACAGTTTTTATCTTAGAACCACCAAATTTGGTATACTATCTTATGGTACTCTAACTTAGTCGGCAGACCGTTTTTGGAACGGGTCAAGGCCCGGGGGTCAGAGCCCCTCACATGCAAAATTTTTCTTAAAAACTACAGTTTTCAATTCAGAACCACCTAATCTGGTATACTGTCTCATGGTACTCTAACTTAGACGCTAGACGGTTTTGGGAAGGGGTTGGAGCCCGGGGGGTCAGACCCCCGAATAAAAACTTTTTCGTAAAATCTACAGTTTTCAATTTAGAACCACCAAATTTGGTATACTATCTCATGGTACTCTAACTTAGACGCTAGACGGTTTTTGGAAGGAGTTGGAACCCGCGGGGTCCCCCCCCCCCTCATAAAAATTTCGTAAAATCTACAGTTTTTATCTTAGAACCACCAAATTTGGTATACTATCTTATGGTACTCTAACTTAGTCGGCAGACCGTTTTTTGAACGGGTCAAGGCCCGGGAGGTCAGAGCCCCCCACTTAAAGATTTTCTTAAAAACTACAGTTTTCAATTCAGAACCACCTAATCTGGTATACTATCTCATGGTACTCTAACTCAGACGCTAGACGGTTTTTGGAAGGGTTTGGAGCCCGGGGGTCAGACCCCCAAATAAAAACTTTTTCGTAAATACTACAGTTTTCAATTTAGAACCACCAAATTTGGTATACTATCTCATGGTACTCTATCTTAGACGATAGAAGGTTTTAGAAGGGGTTGGAGCCCGGCGGGTCAGACCCCTTCATAAAAATTTCGTAAAATCTACAGTTTTCATCTTAGAACCACCAAATTTGGTATACTATCTTATGGTACTCTAACTTATACGGCAGACCGTTTTTGGAACTGGCCAAGGCCCCGGGATCAGAGCCCCCCACATACAAAATTTTCTTAAAAACTACAGTTTTCAATTCAGAACCAACTAATCTGGTATACTATCTCATGGTACTCTAACTTAGACACCAGACGGGTTTTGGAATGGGTTGGAGCCCGGGGGTCAGACCACCCCTCCGAATAAAAACTTTTTCGTAAAATCTAGTTTTCAATTTAGAACCACCAAATTTTGTATACTATTTCATGGTACTCTAACTTAGACAGTAGACCGTTTTTGGAAGGAGTTGGAGACCGGGGTTAAAGCCCCCCATAAAAATGCCGCGTAAAATCTACAGTTTTCAATTTAGAACCACCAAATTTGGCATACTCTCTCATGGTACTCTAACTTAGAAGGTAGATGGTTTTTGGAACGGGTCGGGCACGGGGTCAGAGTCCCTCCGCCCATAAATATTTTTCGTAAAAACTAAAGTTTTCAATTTAGAGCTACCAAATTTGGTATACTATATAATGGTGTTCTAAATTAAACGGTAGACGGTTTTCAGAACGGGTCGGGCCAGGGGTGGTTACCCCCCCCTACACACAAACTTTCGTAAAATCTATAGTTTTCAATTTAGAACCACCAAATTTTGTATATTATCTCATGGTACTCTAACTTAGACGTTAGAAGGTTTTTGAAACGGATCAAGGCCCGGGGATAAGAACCCCCCCTCCCCCCACATACAAAATTTTCTTAAAATTTTTATTTTTCAATTCAGAACCACCAAATTTTTGTGTCATGAAACTCTAACTTAGCGGGAGACGGTAAGTGAAAGCGCAACATTAGTAACTTGATTTGTTATGCAAACCTTATAAATACGACCACAGCGATTAAAAGTTACTAAACAGTCCTTGTAAGTAATATTTTTGACCGAGTGCAAGTACAATTTACGAAATGTCAACAGGTCAAAATATCTAAAGTAACAATGAAATTTGGAATATTTCTTTTTTCTTTCTTTTTATTTCAGTTTTGACACTTGTATTAAGTTTCAAAAACATATATTTCTCCTATCGTATACCTTCATTTGCGCTTTCAACAGAATTTCTTACCATGTTTTGGGTATTTTGTTTCGTGTGGTTGCAGTTTTTTTAATGTTTTGGGCATTTCATTTTGTGTGGTTACTTCTTTTTATGTTTTGGGCATTTTACTTTGTATGGGTGTTTTTGTTATGTTTTTGTTATTTTCTTTTCTGTGGTAGTTGTAATGTCGACAGGATGAAAAGGGGAAACTGGGGACAGTCACGATGCCTACTTGCTTCTAATTTTTTTTTTTCAAATACAGCACATGATTTTGTATTGAGTTATACCACTTACTCATTAAGCGACTACAGGTTTCTTTAAATATGAACGTTTTCTTAGAGCCTTTTGTTTCCTCTACCTAGCTTTTTCGGTTCCGCAATTTCTTTTTTTGGTTTTAGAATATTTTCCTTATTATTAATCTATTTTCTCGTGCAAACTCTTTATGTAAGGTATGTTTATTCTATCGAAGTATTTTGCAATTATACGTGAAGCCCTGTTGCTGAAGTAAAAAAATATTTCCAACTGAAACAACGCAGTTCAGATATTTTCCCGCTGTTAACTCAAAGAATGAAAACAAAAACAACAAATCTGTGCAATGGTTGAGGCATGAAACAGTACTTACTGGTAACCAGGCAAAGTTTTTAGGAAGAATGAGCTTAAGAATTTCTAACTGCAACAAAAAGAGCATCCGCACTGTATCCCTCCCCATCCCCTAGTGCCGGCCTTTGGACGTCTTGAAAGAGAAGTCTTAAGGACACATCTGTATCGTAATTGCCTGAGCATTCGCGACAATCTTCTGGTGTCGTAGTAGAAAAACACACTTCCTACTTCGCCTAAATTGCTTGGATGTAATGCCAACGAACCAAGTTTTGCTCTCGCATTGGATTTCTGTTGCTTTTGATGGAATGCTTTTCCCCTGGGGTTCACCGATTTCACTATAGTCTTCAGGACAGGCGGCAATACACCCCAACGTAAAACACCAATTTCACGGCAATTAACTGCAATTAGCGAAAGAGAGGGGCGGTACAGGAAATAAGTCGAACGAGACAGATCTGAACTTAGAAAGTCGGGAGAAGGTGTTTCATGAAAAACTGTGTTTGGCTTGCAGATCATTTGGCACGTAGGGACGTAGGTTTCGTTTAATATGTTACGGGGTAAACAAATTGTCTTTTCAGTATAACAATTTTCTTTCATACGCATGGTGCAACACAAAAAAATTGAATTTATTTTTGAGAATTAGCATGACGCCTACCGGCCCAGAGTACAGCTGCCCAGTCCGCGCCTGCTGCCGCCACCGGAACCTGGCTCCAGGGTTCTTCGCATCTGTTGATCCCCGCCTGGAGCGTCCCAGCTGTAAAATACATGTACCTCTGCGTTTTGGAAAAACAAAAGATAAGATGCCGATCCTTAAAATTAACCACTTCTTGTGACCGCAGGTACGAAAATCTTAAACTTCGCTTAAACCCTAACTGGAGGAACAAGCTTCACGTGATTGTCTGTATTCTGAGAGTTTTATTGAATGGTTGCTCATTAGTTCGTAGTTGACTGGAGAACAGAGAACGTGCTTGTTGAAACCATTGTTGTGCGTTGTCAAGTGATAATAGTGGAAATATATCATTCTAAATATTTTGGAAAGAGAAAGTGCATTGTTTTCCGAAGGCACTATGCAGATGAAGAATGCAACATAAATAGTTAACTCACAAAAAGAAAATGATTTGCTGAAATTTAAAGGGTATTTATTTTGCCATAACAGAGTGCGAGGTGATTTACGGTATTGTCACTGTATTGAAAGAAATTATGGAAATTGTACTGGCTTTGCTAGTACTATTCTTATTGGAGATGAACACAGGACGCGCAATGAGAAACCATATAATCATGCTCCAAGACCGGAGAAAAGTGATGTTGCTGTTGCAAGAGCGCAAATAAAAGAACGAGCGAGAAATACGGACGAAGCCCCCTGCACAAATTATTCAAACCGTGACAACGTCAATGGCTACAGTAAATGCAGCTTACATGCCTAATATGGATGCACTAAGGCAAGTTGTAAAAAGAGAAGACATGCCAAGACATGCCTGCGGAGCCTACGACTTCAGAACGGATCGATGCCCCAATAAATTTACAGGAGAAGATGGTGCAAAATTTCTTGGCAGAGATAGCGCATTTGGACATCAAAGAATTATTTTATTTTTAACAGAGAATAATTTACGAAAGCTTAAAGAAGCACCCCTCTGGATAATGGATGGGACATTTGAAACTTGTCCAACCCTTTTTAGGCAATTATGTTCCATTCATGCTATGGTTGAAACGATTCCAGTTATGCACAGACTTGTCCCACTAGTTTATGGGTTACTTTCCAGCAAGTATAAATAATATAATACTATTATAAAGTATTTTTGTAGGATTTACAAGACTATGCATCAGACTATGATATTCAGCTTGCACCACGATATACGCATAATAATAGATTTTGAAATAGCTACCGTTATAATGCTGCTAAAAGGAATTTGGAAGCAGCACACACAAATGTTGTTGGTTTCATCTCGGAAACAAATGTGCTGAGGAATATCCATCCTCTGGCATAGCCTTGGAATATAAGGAAAACAGTGAGTTTGCTCTCAAAGTCAGACATTTGCAAGCACTCGCATTTTTTTCATCTGATGAAATTCCAGCTGCTTTTGAAGAAGTGAAATCAATTTTACTAGAATATGCAGATTCTGTAGTTCAGTGGTTTGAGGAAAATTATGTTCTTGGAAAATTTCGTGGAAGCAGAAGAAACAATCCAAGCAGAAGCCCTCCGCTGTTCCCGCCAACAATTTGGTCAGTTAGTGAAAACAATTTATTTGGCTTTCCCAGAACACAAAACGAACTTGAAAGATTAGACAGACGCTGGAATACAATTCTGGGAGAGAAAAAACTGTGACTGTACGAAATAATCAGTGAAATTGCGAAAGAGCAGAGAACAACTATGGCTAAAATCGAAAGAGTGATAGCACAGATTCCAACAAATCCACCCAGAAGAGAAACGTTGGCAAGATAAAAGGGAATTCGAACTTCTTTGGTGCACAGAGACAATGTTAACATGCTGGACATTTTAAGAGGAATTTCATATAATTCTACCCTTTACTAAAATGTGCTGGTATTTCTCACTAATTGAATTATACCTTTTACTAACTTGTATTTGAATTTTTCAAGAATGTAATTCCGCCGAAGATGCAAGAATGTAAAACACAACGCAAAATTAAAAAAGTCAAAATTTTCAAAATAGCATGTCAAAAACATAAAAATGTCAAAAAGTAATATAAAATGTGAAACATATAAAAATTCAAAATGTGACACAAATAAAAATTCAAAATGCAATCACAAGTCACAAGCATTACAAAAATGCGAAACGCTATGTAACAAGTACAACACAAAATAAAACAAATGCCAAAAAAATGCATACGCTTTGTAAAATGTACAAAATAAAATAAATGCCATATTCACAAGGATTTCATGACGAGTCAAGTTAAAAATGAGCTTTTACTTAGACTTCAAATAATAATTACTAGCCTCTACACCTTTTTAAGTCTTTAATAAGTGCAACATCATTAACCTGACTTGTCATCAAACATTATCAATATGACCATAGCATACAATCACTTAAAAGACTTGTTAATGGATGAATTGAGGAATCACCAAGTTCAGCGGGTGAAAGTTAATGGCTGTTTATAGTTTTGTACTCGAGTAAATACGCAACACAGTAACCTTGACTTTCTCTGAAAATTTTATGTATATGAGCACGGTTGATTGAAAACTGGTAAAAAGGCTTAAGGCCTGTTTATTAATTTTTGTGCCTCAGTCAAAACGCAGTACCATAACCTTGGCATGTTATCGAAACCTTATGAATACGTTGGACTAAAAATTCCTAAAAAAAGTTTACGCCTAAGGTCTTGTAACTAAAGTTTTGTGACAGGGTAAAACTGCAACATTAATAACTTGACATGTTATGTTAACGTTGTGAATATGAGCACGGCGGATTAAAGATTTCAACAAATAGCCTTTGGGATTGATGTGTTGTGCCTGAGTAAAAATGTAACATTATCTTGATTTTCTATATAAACCAAACTACGTGCTGAAATGGCCCAACTATATGTACGTATACTTCAACCATATACCGAAGCGCTGACAAGGTGAAAACAAAAGTGCAATTTGTACGGTCCCCTAACATTTTATGGCCAGCCTACATAGAAGTGGATACTTTGATATCAAAAACATACTTTTTGTACGGTCCACAACAAATAGCAATGGACACGTCGCAATCTTTGGGGGGGGGTTAACGACCACCGTGATCAATGCAGTGGGCTATAAGCAGTCGGACATTCCCAATTTTGGGCCACTGGTTCCTGGGAAGGGGACAGCCAGTGCCAGAAGTCAAGCACAACGTCCATGATTCACCGAGATTTGAACCAGGATCCTTCTCGACAAGTGGTCAGAAGCCATCGCCTAGATCACTCCGCCGCCGTAGCGGCACACGTTAAAATATATTTTTCATACGGCCCCAAACGCTCTTATGGACATACTAGATTGAACTGGACGCAAATAAATCATTAATATAATTTGTACTAGCAGGGATACCAGTTATTTGCCAGGTACATATTACTATTTGTGGAATCACCAAGTTCAGCGGGTGAAAGTTAATGAATGAAAAAGATATTCCTGCAATTTTTCAGTAAACTTATTTTAAATTTTTTGATTTAGTTAATTTAATTTTGCGAAACAAAAAAAGAAAGAAAAAGGAATGGGAATACTTACCTTCTAGGAGACATCTATAGAACTGCCGTACATCTGGCGTGTGCTTCTGTGAATCCCGCGACACAGAAATGCAATGTACCTATGTGATGTCGCATGCATACGACTTCACATTGGCATTGATCATCTTTTTCTTACCGTTTTGAATTTTGAATATCTGGAACTCTCTGTTTACATTACATTATATTTCTTTCTGATAAGCCGTTCGTTGGTAGTGAAAGCTAAACTATAAAGATTTGTGTTTTTAATACACCATTAAACGCATATTTTTGCACTTTATTGTTATCTACAGTCCCTAACTTAGACCGTAGGTTGGTTAGTTGGTTAGTTGGTTAGTTGGTTGGTTGGTTGATGGTTTATGGTGCAAGGCCCTCAAAGGGCCAAAGAGCGCCTTAGAACGTAAATAGGGTATTCTTAAGAGTAAAAAACGGAACTTTTTACGAAAATTTTGCATGGGGCTACCTTCACCGGGCCCCGACCCCTTCCAAAAACCGTTTACCGTCTAAGTTAGATAACCATAAGTAGTATACCAAATCTGGTTGTCCTAAATTGAAAACTGTAGATTTTACGAAATTTTTATGAGGAAGGGAGGGCTCTCACCCCGGGGTTCCAGCCCCTTTCAAAAACCGTCTAGCGTCTAAGTTAGAGTTTCATGATACCAAATTTGGTGGTTCTGAATTGAAAACTGTAGTTTTTAAGAAAATGTTGTATGTCTGTGTGTGTGCGGGGGGGGGGGGGGGCTCCGACCCCCAGTGCCTTGACCCGTCGCAAAAACCGTCGACCGTCTAAGTTAAAGTACCATGAGATAGTATACCAAATTTGGTGGTTCTAAATTGAAAACTGTAGATTTTACGCGGCATTTTAATGGGATGGGGCTCTTACCCCCGGGCTCCAACCCCTTCCAAAAACCGTCTAGCGTCTAAGTTAGAGTACCATGAGATAGTATACCAAATTTGGTGGTTCTAAATTGAAAACTGTAGATTTTGCGAATTTTTATATGAGGGGGGCCTTACCCCTCGGGCTGCAACCCCTTCAAAAAATCGTCGAGCGTCTAAGTTAGAGTACCATGCGATAGTATACCAGATTAGGTGGTTCTGAATTGAAAACTGCAGTTTTTAAGAAAATTTTGTATGCGGGGGCTCTGACCCCGGGCCTTGATCCGTTCCAAAAACGGTCTACTGTCTAAGTTAGAGTACCATGAGATAGTATACCAAAGTTGGTGGTTCTAAATTGAAAACTGTAGATTTTACAAAAAAAAAAAAAAAAAATTCGGGGTTTGTCCGACCCCCCGGGCTCCAACCCCTTCCAAAAACCGTCTAGCGTCTAAGTTAGAGTACCATGAGACAGTATACCAGATTAGGTGGTTCTGAATTGAAAACTGTAGTTTTTAAGAAAATTTTGCATGTGGGGGCTCTGACCCCCGAGGCCTTGACCCGTTCCAAAAACGGTCTGCCGACAAAGTTAGAGTACTATAAGATAGTATACCAAATTTGGTGGTTCTAAGATGAAAACTGTAGATTTTACGAAATTTTTTATGATGGGGGGGAGCTCCGACCCCGCGGGCTCCAACCCCTTCCAAAAACCGTCTAGCGTCTAAGTTAGAGTACCATGAGATAGTATAACAAAATTAGTAGTTCTAAATTGAAAACTGTAGATTTTACGAAAAAGTGTCTATTCGGGGGGGTCTGACCCCCCGGGTTCCAACCCCTTCCAAAAACCGTCTAGCGTCTAAGTTAGAGTACCATGAGATAGTATACCAGATTAGGTGGTTCTGAATTGAAAACTGTAGTTTTTAAGAAAACTTTGCATGTGGAGGGGGCTCTGACCCCCCGGGCCTTGACCCGTTCCAAAACCAGTCTGCCGTCTAAGTTGGAGTACCATAAGATAGTATACCAAATTTAGTGGTTCTAAGATAAAAACTGTCGATTTTACGAAATTTTTTATAAGGGGGGGGGGGCTCCGACCCCGCGGGCTCCAACCCCTTCCAAAAACCGTGGGGGGGGAGCTCTGACTCCCCGGGCCTTGACCCGTTCCAGAAACCGACAACCGTCTAAGATAGAATACTATGAGATAGGATACCTGATTTGGTGGTTGTGAATTGAAAACTGTAGATCTTACGAATATTTTGTGTGTGGGGGCTCTGACCAACCGGGCCCCTGACCCGTTCCCAAGACCGTCTAAGTTAGAGTACCATGAGATAATATACCAAATTTGGTAGTTCTAAATTGAAAACTATATCTTACGGCAATTCTGTAGGGGGGGGTCTAACCCCCCCCTTCCCTCTGCAACCGCTTCCCAAAACCGTCTACAGTCTAAGTTAGAATACCACGAGATAGTATACCAGATTTGGTGGTTCTGAATTGAAAACTGTAGAATTTACGAAAATTTTGTATATGGGGGCTCTGTCCAACCGGGCCCTGCCCCGTTCCAAAAACCGTTTTCCGTCTAATATTTTAGTGCCAAAGAAAAACGTAATATTCCTATCCTGTCTGCGTGTCCAAACTTTATAAATTTGATCAGGGAGCAAGACGTTCGAAATCGTACGTTTTCCTGCATTCGTTTTGTATGTAACCAAAATATGTAAACGCGAGGAATTGACGTAGTCGACGAATTTGTCCGCGACGAATTGACGCAGTCGACGAATTGACGCGCGACGAATTAACGCGCGACGAATTGACGCAGTCGACGAATTGACGCGCGACGAATTGACGTAGGCGACGAATTGACGCGCGACGAATCGTCGCAGTCGACGAATTGACGCGGTCGACGAATTGACGTAGAACCGTTTTCAACCCACTGATGCCTTAGGGGAGCGGATATTGTTGCGCATTGTTCACAGCGACAGCAGGGCAATAGTGCTACAAATCCCCAGCAGCTATAACAGTGGATACCACGCCAATGTGTCACAGCACACATTTCATTGCAGCGTTCTGCGCATGAGCCTGCGTAGCAGAAGACCCAGCCACGTCCCCATGCTCACTGCACGTCATCGCCAACAATGCATGAAATGGGACGTAGATAATCGGGATTGGACAGTGAATAATTGGAAGAAAGTGGCCTGGTCTGAAGAAAAGAGCTTCCTGATGCATCACTTAGACGGCCGAAAGCGGATACGCCGATTGCCAACGGAGTAAGTCTCACGTGGATGCACTGTTGGACGGAAAGAGGCTGGCGGCGGCTGTGTTATGCTGCGGGCTATGTTTTCTTGGGACTCTTTAATAACCGTTATCCCAATAGCTCAACCTCTAACAATTGTCAGGTGTCTGAACATCCTTGCCGGCCAAGTTCACCCATACATAGCAATTGTGTTCCCTGCTGGTGACGGCTATTACCAACAGAATAATGCGCCATGCCACATTTTCAGAACTGTCAATGTGACGTTCGAAGAACATACTGGAGACTTTTTGTTTTTGCCCTGTCCTTCAAATTTACCTGATATGAAACCAATCGATTTGTGGTTCGACTTGGAAAAGCGGGTTCGCGCGAAATCATCACGACCCCGAGATGTACGGGAATTGGAGGACCTGCTGTTGACATTATAGTACCAGATACCCCACGATATCTATCGCCACCTCATCGAATCGTTAGGTCGTTGAGTGGCCTCCCTTTAGTTGACTAAATTGGGTTATACAGCTTAGTAGGTAGGTGGTCACAACGTAATCGCTCATCGGTGTGTATATATAGTTTTTGTTAAATATCTCGGTTACCCACGCGACAGAACACTTTAACAAGAAATATAATTATAGTGATATTGGGCTAAAATAACGCTCGACGGAAAAAATTCCGTTGTTTGTTGTTTTCGAAGCGCTTGGGAAATAGAACGATTTCATTAAATTTTGGTGATAAATTTTGATTCTGCCTAAAGTGATAAATTTGTATCAATTTGCGTAATTTGGTCCTTAGTAAGGTTTTCAATCCAAGGAAGACATGTGTTCCACGCATTTTTCAATGAAGTATGGGTATTTAGCCGGCTCATGCTTGATGCCCGCTGAATGTGACTGATTGCCATAAAGACACTTGTCTTTACACTGCTGGCCACCCAAAATTCAACACCAAGAAGGAAGCATCCGATTGGCCTGAAATTCGCAGCATACGTCGTCCGCGAGAGGACATGCAAACGATTAGTATTGCAGGGCATATGTAAATCATGTGCGCCCAGCACGCCACCGAGAAGCACTACAAGAAAAGTGCACAGAAGCACTACAAGAAAGGTGCACAGAAGCACTAGTAGTGGAAGTGTGTTGTGCTGCCGGACCTGTGCGTGGTAAGGTTCCTGATGCCTCGTCGCAGGTTACGGCAGTCATTCCAGCACGTTTCGGAGTTCGACAGAGTTTATCGCGACAGCAGTTTATCGTACCGAGACATCGGCGCCAGTGTGGGACGATATCCAGAAGCGTGAGGCGAGTATGAATTCGGTGGTCGCAGGAGGGACGGACGGGCCGACGTGGGCGATTGCCGCAGCCGTGGCACTCCGCCGAATGAGAGGACTGGCATGTTGTGCGGCTGGCATTGACGGCTCACACTGCCACATCATCACGAACTTTACCGCAGGAATTAGGGTGTGTTCCGCAACAACCTGTGTCAGCACGTACCGTCTGACGTCGTCTGTAAAAGCGGGAACTTGTCGCACGGCACCCATTGCTCCGATTACCATTGACGTTACATCACCGGCGAGTGCGGCGGCAGTGGGCCGTTGAACGCCGCGCCTGGAATACGGAATGGCACGACATTGTCTTCACCGACGAATCCCGGTTCTGCAAATAGCTAGATTACGTGCTGGTATGCAAATGTAATACGATTCTGGCGAGTGCCCATAACAGCACACCCTCCTGGTGGAGCAGCGAGCACGACCCTGCAGCTTTATAAACCGGCGCGTTGTCGATGCCCCATGAAAGCGAAAAGCACCTACCAGCGCAAGCAAGAGTACGGAGTGACAGGTATACGGGCTAGATGCCAGAGACGTCGATTTACGAAACTTTAGGACTTTCAGAGAGGCCTGAACATGGGACGAAAACGGCAGGGTCGTCGGTCCGCAGTACAGCCTGCCACGTGGGTCGTTCTGACTATACCGTCCGAATGTGATTGGAGCAGTGGACACGTGACGGCATTTCCGCACGGCGGAGCAACTCCGGATGGATCAGGACGACAACAGGTAGAGATGATCGACGGATCTGGCGCCAGTCACGAACGGACCCATGGGGATCCGGTCCACTATACAGGCAGATGTAGCGGCTACTGTGTGACCACGAACCATTTCTCGACGCATCGCAGAAGCGAATCAGCGATCCCAGCGCTTCTTACGCGTTCTGCCATTAACACCGGAATAACGCCGACTCCGTGTGCAGTGGTTCCAGCCCAGAGGGACGTGGAACGACACAGACTGGTGACGTGTCTGTTTAGCGATGAGTGCCGCTTCGTTTTGGGGGTCAGATGGTTATCGTGTCCGGATGTGCAGTTCCCCCGGGACAACGGCAAATGCCCAATCTCTCTTTCGTGCGAAACAACTGGTTTTGCGCTCTAGTGCATTTGCATAAAACCTCGCAGCGACACTCATTTGCCTTCAGTACATCGATGATGCAGGCCTTCTCCCGTAACATGTGCACATTTCGTGCAATTTGAACTAAACTGGTGTGCAAAAATTATGGACGAAGAGGAGAAATTAGCATAACAGCGGAACGAGCAGGCAGAACGGACCGAAATACCTCTCAGGAGACAGACCAGGATCCAGTACGGTAGGGTATGCGCATATATGCAGCATGGCGTAAGGAGGGGGAGGGTGTAGGAATGGTATAAAGCACCCTGGCGGTGTACGCTCAGCAATTCGGCGATAGCCATTGCACGGTGTACTACGGTTTGAACGACGTTGAGTTTCTGCCACCGTGTGATATGGCCCACAGGCAATTTAGTAGACGACATTTGGATGACTTTACCCGACGTCGCGTCATTGGGAAGTTGGAAGAAGGTCGAAGTGTGACTGGCGTGGCCGGTGAGTGCGGGATCGCTCACAGCATCGTTTCACGAGCCTGAAGATCATTTCAAACGACAGGAACAGCTATCCCAGAGTTTAGCAGTGGTCGTCCGCGAACAACCACTGCGGCCGGCGACCGGTATATTGCCCTACCGACGAGAAGAGACAGACGATGAATAGCGGGAGAAACAGCAAGGCAAATGCAACAGACAACTGGATGACCGTTATCGCGTTTTACCGTGGCCTGTAGGCTGCACAAAGGAGGTACGGTGTGTGCCATTAACGCTTGCTCATCGGAGACGGCGGTTTCTGTGGTGCCAGGAACACAAGAATTGGACACATCAGCAATGGGGTCGAGTTCTCTTTACGGATGAGAGCCGATTTAGTCTGACGGGGGATTCTAGACGTATATTCATATGGAGAGAGCAGAGACACGCAATCACACCTCCAACATCATCGAAAGGGACCAGTTTGGAGGTGGCGAAGTTCTTGTTTGGGGCGGTATCATGCTTTAGTAGCCGTACTGACCTCCACATCTTAAAAGGAGGTTCAGTCACTGGTGTCCGCTATTGTAAAGAGTTTATCCTGCCTCACGTGCGTCTGCTTAGAGGTGCTGTGAGTCCTGAGTTCCTCTTTATAGACGACAATGCCACACCTATTTGTACAGTGGCTATCGCATAGCTGTTGGAGAGTGAAAATATTCAACGAATCGTTTGGCCCGCAAGGTCCCCGGACCTAAATCTAATCGAACACATGTGGCACCTTCTTGGGAGATGCTTGGCAGCCCGTCACCAGCTGCCAGCAACGATTCCGCAGCTGTGGTTGGCGCTACAAGAGGAATGGGCCGCGATGCCACAACAGCTCCTTGACAACCTCGTCCTCAGCATGGACAGACGCTGTAAATCCTGCAACGCAGTCAGGGCTGATCATATCCCCTACTAAAGACTGGAATTTTCTTGGCAGCCGCCTGTCACATGGACGTTTCTGTCTTCTGTCCAGTTTTGCTTGAAGCTACCTTTTCAATAAAGTGCCTTTGTATCCCTTCGATTTCTTGTTTGGACAGTTTTGCTCACTTGTCCCATATTTTTACATCTTGGGGATCGTATGGTATGATTTGAGTCGATGTGGAGCACGTCTGCACGACGTTGCATTCGAAAGACGTTCTCGTCCTTAATGTTTGCTAGAAAGTGTATTTTTCACCCAATTATCGCTATTTTTCTGTTTGTTGCTTAATTTATGGAAGCAAATGTATTAGCCCCAGAGGCGTAGAAAAACGTCTGCGGATTTCGTTGTCATTAAATCCCAAAAAACGGCATAGAGCTATCAGGATTCACAAAGAAGGAGAAATATCAAGACACACAACCAATCTGAAATTCGAAACAGTAAATAGACTGTTCTTGCAGAGGTGTTGTGATGAAGTTTTTGAGTCCTAATCCAGTACAAAAAAGTGCGAAAGCATGTGGATTATACTTTTGTACATTTAACCACAAGTTAAATTTCGCCAAGGACTGCGCGGACGTATCAATTTGTATCGCAGTAAAACACACTAACTCTAAATCTTGTCGACAATTGTAATTACCGCATGAGAGACTGTGCCCTTTATATTCCGACTTTACACCTAGTTTTGGAGTAACTGCTGAAATCTCCGGCCAACACTGCGCCGAAGAAACCGAAACTACATGAATTTACTAATTCCAAGCAAAAGCAATTGTATTTTTAACATTCGAAGGCCGTGTTACGGAACATGTGATGTTTATTAGGTAGGATTCTTATAACCTAAACAGAAAGCTCTTACTGTGCCGTCGAGGGAAATCTTAAGCACGAGTTCAAAAATTAACAGAGGTGTGTTAATAATAAGGGGTGTGTGGTTGACTCTTACTAACCCTGAACAATTTTTGCATGACCACCAGTGCGAATTTGACTAGTTAAATAGATATTAGAAGATATTGGAAGTAAGTAGATATTGAACTTATGAATTATCTCGAAAACTCGAATAATATAATTCATATTAGAATGAAGGAACTCTTGTGTTAAATTTATAATGTACACGTACACTGAAGTTCCAGAAAAACAGGTGCACGAGTCTAATACTTGGTACGTCCCCCAAGGGAGCGCTGGACTGCAGAAATACGACGGGGCATGGACTGCATTAGCTGCTGGAAATATGCTGTAGGCAATGCACACCATACTTCCTGTACAGCGTTAAAAAAATCCGGTGTTTTCCAAGGTATCGGAATCCTGTGTTCTATAGCACGTTGCATGGCTTTCCAAACGTGTTCTATCACGTTCAGATCTGGGGACTTGGGTTGGAATTGCTAAACCCCAAACTCAGATAAATGCTCCTCTAACCATAATGGGGCGTCCCGACACTTGGATGGAGGAGCATTGTCCTGTTGGAACAGGCTCAACTCACCAGCATGAATGCAGGACATGAACGGGTGTACCTCGTCCGAAGGGATGCGCACATAGCGTTGGCCGATGGCAGATGTTTGTAGACGTACCAGGGGTTCCAGTGAAGTCCAGCTAAACAAACCCCTTACCATTATAGACCCACAAAAGCCGGTACAATTCCCTGTTGACAGGCAGGATCCATGGCTTCATGGGGTTTGCTCCACACACGAATCCTTCCATCTGCCCGATACAGTTGGAAACGCAACTCGTCAGACCAGGCTACTAGCTTCCAGTTATCAAGTGTCCAGTGGCGGTGTTGCCGTGCCCAAGCGAGGCACATAGCTCTGTGTCGTGCACCCATCAAAGAACTAGATTTGGGCGTCGGCTTCCAAAGCCCATATCGTGCAGGGTACGTTGCACAGTTCGGACGCTAATGTCTTTTTACGGCCACACTGGTATCGTAGTTTAGAGGTTTTGCGGGAATCCTTGTAGTCACAGTACACCCTTGTAATGGTCGTCCATGAAAATCCGAACTTCCTTTCTACCTCCGAAATACTATGGCCAACTCACGAGCGCCAACTTTGACCACGCGTTGAAAATTCGCTTTAATCGTTATTACTTGTCATTCTTATGCCGAAAACAACTCTGACAGCTGGCAAAGATGTCTGTTGCTTCATATACGCACTGGCGCACGCAACCGAGTACACGCATAGGTGACCTTGCTATGTATTTTGCATAAGCTCGACTGTACCAGTTTTTCTGGCACTTCAGTCTACATTTCACTGTTTTGTAAGCGACTGCAATTATTAACAGTTGTTCAGTGTTCATCTTGCAAAGTAATTATTATTCTTCGGTATAAACGTCACGCAAGTTTTATTCTTTTTTTTATATTTTCTGCTGCCTTATCCATCAGCAGTGTTTGAAATATAGTGTTAAAGATCTATTTATAGCAACTTTTACCGAAATTGTGTAAAATTAACACTAGTTTTCCTGTTAAATGCTATATATAAAGTAATTAATTAATTAAACTTTAAGCAGTTAATTTTGAATTTAAAAATGTAGGACGCCTTTTAACACGTTCTGGATTTTAAAGCCAAATGTATATATTACCGTAAACCAGTACTTACCAGCTCTGGTGTAACTACCCCCAGGTAGCTGTTCTGATTGATATTCAGGTGAGGACAGGCTACTGTTTATTTTTTCTGGATTCTTATGTTTTCGCTTGGTCTTGAAAAAATTAATCGACATTTATAAACTTAGCGTAGATATATTCAAAATAATAATTTTTTTGGAACAATTAAGTACGAATGTGCAATGTAATACGAATTTAAGATGATTTTCGCTGATTTCAGCCTGCGTATTACATTTGACATTGCGTGGGGGTGGGGAGCTGAGTTCGCTAGCATTCACTTCCTAGAAGTGGGCGCTAAGCTACAATAGGTTGAAAAACACTTCCCTAAAAGGTTAGTAGATCTGTTTTTCATAAAATTGGAATCCTTTGAATAAGCTTCAACTTCAAAACGTGTTTAGCGTTACTCTAATTAGATAACCGATTTACAGTTTTATTTTGCAGAAATATGGCTCCTTTGAGCAGGCATTAAATTACAAAACGTATTTTGTGTTTCCTTAAACGTGTATCCGATTTATTAAGAATCTATTCGAGAATCTGGAAATTGGGAACTCAAGTAATCAGGGATTACCCTCTGAAATACTATATCATCCCTTCTTTTGGAAGTTAATTATCTTCCTTAATATTTGTGGATTTATAATTGTGACATAGGAGTCGTCATGCCACAATAATTGTCTCGAACCTAACATTTAGGCAATCATACTTTTTAATTCTTAACTGTCTTAGTGAATTCACCCTCGTTTATTGATGTTGCTTTTTTCATTTACCTCACAAGCTAAAGTACTAAAAATATGTAACCAATCCGTAATATTAAACCGCGCGACATTAACCTTGAGGTTTTTAAAAAGCAGATCAGTTCACTGCCTATTTATCATTAAGTGGGGATGTTCAAATAAGGATTCGTAAATTAAGAAATTATTTAAAAGTTATCCACTCACGGGATTTTTTCTCCTGCTTGATTACAAGGCACTTGATATGATACAGAAATATGTTTTGCCTTCCGAAAACAGAGAATCATTTCATCTGTATCACTTGACCATTGACAAGAACTTACCTAGGTATAAAAATTGATTATTCCACAAGGAAGTTTAGAATTAACTTAAGAATTTTCAATACTTACCTAAACTTTGGAAATGGGATAGGCCCGTGTGACACACCTTTACGACAACTGCTCCTTAAAATACGCTGACTTGCAGTGTTTGGTCTGACGTTATGCACATACATTAATTTCAACGACATCGTAAGCTTTGTCATAAATTTTGCTTTGTATCTTTGCATACAGAGTAAATTTTTTACATGTTTACAATTGAAGCATTTCCATATTGTATTTGAAGAAATGAAATATCGCTGGGAAATATTTTCTTGGCTGTCCACTAAGGCACCAATTTACGGGAAATGACTGGTTTCCTAAAATAAAAGTTATAAATGAACTTTGTTATGTATAATACAGGAGTGGTGCAATTGAAGTTGGAAATCACGCTATGCTTGTACTTGATGATCTCATTTTTTGTGGAAAATCACGAATACCTATTACAGATGGTTGTGTGTACTTCAAAATGCTGAAAACACACTTTTTGAGGGTTAACAAAACCTTGAATAACCTAATGGAAACAAAGAGTAATTAAAGCAGAAAACACACTTTTTGAGGGTTAACAAAACCTTGAATAACCTAATGGAAACAAAGAGTAATTAAAGCAGAAAACACACTTTTTGAGGGTTAACAAAACCTTGAATAACCTAATGGAAACAAAGAGTAATTAAAGCAGAAAACACACTTTTTGAGGGTTAACAAAACCTTGAATAACCTAATGGAAACAAAGAGTAATTAAAGCAGAAAACACGAATGTGAGTTCGAAGAAATTTTGCTAAATTACAGTGGCGGCTTCTCAGGTGAAGTAAGTGAAGTGCCTCTTTATCTATGTTACTTAAAATAAAGTTTTTTTCAGTAATTTGTATAATATATTCTTTTTTGCCTGTATTGTGTTACAAAATACTCAAAAATTTGATTACATATCCATTCACATAGCGCGTTCAATACGGAAAACAAGACCTCTTACGCAAAACAGTGCAAGTGAATAGCCGAAATGAGAACGCTTGGAAGTCTGCAGCTTTCGACCGAGTTGCTATGGTAACCGTGACGTCAGCCTCCCCTATCTGGCGAGCAAGTGAAGTGTTTTATCTTTCGGCGCCGAAGCTCTGCAGATGGAATCCTGACCTTCGAAGGAGATCATGAAGAATTACTGTAGTTTCGTGTACATTTTAACAATTAGTGACAGTTTTAATTAAAGTATGTATCCTGTGAACGACATTGTGTGTAATTTATTACAAACTCCATTTAATCGGTGGAAAGATTAAGATAAAAAGACATTTTACTTCAAAGACTACCGACGAGTTCACTGACAATTGTTGCCAAAAAAGAAATCAAGAAGAGCGGTAAATCTTACAATATTAATTTTAAAAATTGTCCGTTTACTGAATTATAAATGGCTTTGTAGTACTTAGGAAAAATATTTTGTTGGCCCTGCTTAATTTTTAGTAATAAACATTCGGCGTGGTATAAAGTGGGATTCTCAGATTTATTAAATATAAATCGCTCGCTTCATAAACATGGCGATTCTAGGGAGCACCTAAAATGCTAGTTAATGCTAAGGAATTTTGAAAAAAAATCAGAACTTCATTGCCGATGCCCTGAGGGAGAATGCCGGGAAAGGCAACGCGATTGGTCTTTGAGATGTGATTTGTACGCCATGTGTGTGGGTGAGTCACCATGTTGGATGTTGCCATCCTGCTAGTGGTCGCAGCCATTTAAATTTTGTGTGGGGGAGGGGCTCGACATTTCACGATAACCGCCATTTTTTTCTCACACACGTAGTCAATTTCATTTTCACCCCTTCTGGAAATTGTACTTTTTGACTGCTTATTTGACACTGGTTTTAAAGCGACGTGCTTAATTCTTGATCATTTGCACCTGTCCGTAATGTACTCGTACTTGCATCATCGATGCCTCACGCATTCGTTAGTCGTACGTCTTACCTCAAGTCTGTCTGTTTTATTCTCGCTTCGTTGCTCGGTGTGAAGATACTGCTTTTTTCAATTACTGCTACATTTTCTTTCGTCTGAAGAAATGCATTCTTGTAAGATATGTAATAAGGATGGCCTCCATTTTTCATATGAGAAATTATTTTCTGATTCTGAAGCTACAGATTACCTTAACCGCCTTGAAAATGAAGTTGAATATTTTGGTGATGATCTCAGCAAAATTAAGATTTATGGGAAAACATATAAAATTCCTAGACAACATGTGGCCTACGGTGATAATCATGACCGTTACTCATTTAGTGGATCACCACACTGCAAGAATGTTCCCAATATTCGTCTAAACTTAACCTTTAGATATTCCGTGACGTCACCCCAAGCGTTTTGCGAGCTGATATAAGTTGGAGCACGTGGCGATCCAAGATGGTGTCGGTCAGGGAGACGTTGAATGTATCTGACGTCATGATTTTTCCACATGGAGGACTGACGTCATCAAGCAGACACTCATGCTCAAGTCTCTTATTGCCTGAGGACAAATCAGCTCCTTCCCGTCATTCTGCTGTGCTTTTTTTTTTCACACACGTAGTCGTGGTGATTCATGATGGCGTCGGTCAGGGAGACGTTGGGTGTATCTGACGTCATGATTTTTTCACGTGGAGGACTGACGTCATCAAGCAGATGCACATGCGCAAATCTCTTATCAGTTATGCTTGAGGACAAATCAGCTCACTATTCTGTTCTCAATCATCGAACTGCTCACACGTTGTGTTATCGTACGGAATATCATCCCTACAACCTACCGCTCCAATCTACCGTGAACTGTGTTACTCATCGAACTGCCTTGAACATGAAGCGATCTGCCGAAGTTTCCTCTGCTACTGCTACAAAGAAGGTGTGTGTTCCTACAAAGCCTGAGTCTCATGATGAATCAGGCATCTCATTAGAAAGCCTTCCTCCACATCATGTTTCCTTGGGTGGAAATAAGTTAGCAAAAGTGTCTGATTTCACAGGCACTGTGAGAGTACACATTCGAAGTTATGTAGTGAAAAAGGAAAAACTGTTTCCTTCCAAGTACGGAGTCACCATGTCAGCTAAAACATTTAAGGAATTTATGGAAAACTGCTATATGTATGATGGAAGTAATGAAATCGCGGTTTTCAACAAGGAATTGATGATGAACTGTTTCCCTTACCCTCGTGAAATTGCTTACCGTTTTCAACAACTTCACGTTCTGACTGATGATTCGTTTATGTTGAATCGAGCATCAGTGTCATTAACATGTGACCAATTTGAAACTCTGAAAGATGCATGCAAAAAGCTTTGGATCATTGTAAAAAAATTGACAGTTTGGATCCACCTTCCAAAATGCCGTGTTACAACATCAAGGAACTTTGGCTACTTTTTCCGTAGACATTCAAAAACTGAAAGACGTTCTCGTGGAAGTGGTAAGAGGAAAATGTAGAAAACGTTTTCCTACTTTAGAGAGTGTCATCTTCCAGTGCTTCTTACGCCAAATAATCAGCTAGGTCATGACTGTATGAATTCCATAGCAAGCGATCGGTGGTATAGATGCTTTGATAAGGCATTTGCACTTATCGAACACAAAGTACTTGGGATTGGTTACGCCAATGCCTGCTCAGTTGAAAAAGTTTCAGTTCCCAGATTTATTCTTGAAGATCTTGATGTTTGCGGAATTCTCAAGACTGTTCAAAATATGGAGTGTGATGGTGATTTCGAGGTTTAAAGAAAACCAAGTCCTTTTTAGGACTACAAAACAGTCATTTTCAAGACTACAAAACAGTCCTTTTTAGGACTATTTTATTTCAATATTTTTTCATTCATTTATATATATTTTTTTCTGTTTGAATGTGAGTGTATGTGAACGAAGAAGGTCACTGGCGTGGGCTTAATTCCTCCGTAAACCTTAATGTGTTTCTCCAATACTGTGGAACCGTGATTGGTAAAGTTCACCACCTCTTTTGCTACAAGAAGGCAACAACGAGCGATTTGGTCGTCCTGATACCTCCATCTTTGAATGACTAATACGAGCATTGGTTTAACAACTCCTCGCTCGGGGGACCTTCAGCCGTAGCAAATTCTTTGCATGTGTGGAATTTCAGTTTTCTTTCCTTGATGTATATTTCTTATGTTCGGTTATCACTAGACGAAATTTAACTTTCTCAAAACTAGACATCTAAAATGAAGTTTAAAAAAATAATTAAAAATAGAAGCAGTCCTTGTCAATTATGAACTTTTCAGAAAACTCACCCTGTCACTTTTCAAATGAAAATATTGCGCTCTTTTAAGATTTCAAACATGTCTGAAAACGCTCCTTTAAGGCAAGTGATTTCTCCATGTTATTCTATGGGATTTTCTCCTGCTTTTCAAATCTATGTTTTCCCAAAAGCATCCTCTAAGTAAAATGAAATAAAACATTTTTAACCTAGACGGAACTTAACTTTCTCGAAACAAACCTTATCTAAAATGAAGTTGTAAAAAAGCAATCCTCCTCAATTATGAACTTTTAAAAAACGTACCCCTTAACTTTTCAAGTGAAATATTTTGCTCTTTTAAGATTTCTAACATGTTTGAAAACGCTCCTGTAAGGTTAATGATTTTCTCATGTTATTCGATGGGATTTTTGCGACTATATAAAAAACTAAAATTTAAAAAATTGCCCTCTCAATGAAAGCAACAAATTGGCGATTTTTGTTTCAGTGTGTGATACTTCTTGCTGTCTGTTCCTTTATGAGAATCATGAGAAAACATACTTAGAATACGATCGGCTGTTCTTTATGTTCAAGATTAATGTGTTCTTGAAGTAATTATATAAATGGTGTGTGATTTTGTATCAGAAAAACAGATGCGATGGAGATAACCTATTTAAAAATGAATGTAAGGGGAAACAAAAGTTAACGTATGAACAAAAATGCCGCAAACACAGATGTTTCGCATGTAATGTCTGGTAAGTTAAAAGTGATCGTTGAGTGAATGAAGTAAACGCAAAAGTTTTGACGCATTTCGATGTAAAGCGAAATAAAATGAAAAAAAAAGAATGTGGTTAGGTGTGTTCATACTGACTTTGACTAGGTGAATTAGCAATTAGCATTTGGGTATACATGAAAAAAGTGTAAAAACAACTCATTAAGAAAAAATTTTTTGGGGAAAGTATAAATTTTAGTTTATGTCATGATAATAAATGTCGGTGTGACTTATTCTAAAGTTATAAAATATATTTGAAGTTTTTGTTACATTTCTGATGCTAGGAAAGTTTGTATGGAAATGTGAGAGTGATCAAGTCGAGAAGAAACAAGTTTGTTGGAATGAAACAGGAAAAAAGTGCTACGAAAAAAAAAATCGAAGTACAGTGTAAAGCAAAGTTAAACAAAATACGTAAACGTAGAACAGTTTTTCGAAAAATAGATTAAGTCGTTATACAGAGAAAAGAACTAAGTCTTTCTTTAAAAAAATTATTACATTTTTTTTGGAGAAATTCGATATTTTAGCTACATGTTGAGAATAGCTGCTTTTCTGGAGAGTTAGGAAATTGTTATGTAGGGGAAAAATTTATGCTAAGAACATGATGTTTAGTGGAAATACGGACTTGGTCGCTAGGTCTTCAGAATGAATGTTATTTCTGTTGATTTAGAAAAAATATACTGAAAATATATTGCAAAGAATATAAATTTTATCGTAAGAAAGAATGCTTTAGAATGAATGTCTTGACAATGAATGCTTTTCCTGTTGGGTCAGTTAAAGAAAAGTATAGCAAATTAGGATAGAATAAAAAAATATGAATATTTCACATACATGCAGGTTTTTAGAAATACCTAAAAGTGAGTTGGAAAGTGAGAGAAGCAAAAATTCTGAAGTGTTTAGTACATCTTGTGATATCAAGTTGTTAAGAAACGTTTACTCAAATGAAATGAAAAATAAAGTCATAGTAAAGAAAATACTAATACAATCGAATTTTAACTGTTATATATCTGTATATTTCTCGTATACCCACGAAAAGGAAAGATAGAAAAATTTATTAAGTTATACATTAAAAGAAAGAAAGAAAAGTTGCTTACATATGAAAAAGAAATAATAATGAAGAAACTCCTGTTGAAAAGAAATAGAAAAGTAAAATTGGAATAAAGAAAATACTGTTGCAGTCCAATTTTTACCACTACAGATCTGTATATTTCTCATAAATGTAAGCTTTTAGGAATACTTAAAAGTGAGTTTTGAAAAAATATTACGTTACATGAAGAAACAAAAAAAATATCTGAAGTTTTGCTACATCTTGTGATATCAAGTCGTTAAGAAACGTTGGTTGAAATGAAATGAAAAAATAAAGTCTGAATCGTGATCGTGAACATAGAATGATATTCAAAAACACAAAATTAAGTTAAATAGGGGAAAATGCGAAAAAAAATGTTTGTCAGAAAGAAATGTAAAAATAAAGAAAATACTGTTTCAATCGAATTTTTAACTGCTATAGATCTGTATATTTCTCGTACATACACGAAACAGCGATGTAAAAATAAATTAAGTCACATTTAGAGCAAGTAAGAAAAAAATAGTTTAAGAGGAGAAAAAATTAAAATGCGGAAGTTTTGTCACATCTTGTGGAACAGATATCAAGTCGTTAAGAAACGTATGTTGGTTTAAATCTGAAAAAAAAGATACTGTTACGAACGAATTTTATGTATATCTGCTAAAGATATGTATATTTCTTGCGCAAACATGAAACAGCTATATAGAAAACCAGATTAAGTTATACATTAAAAGCAAGTAAGAAAAGTTCTTTGCGTAGGAAAAAGAAATAATAATGAAGAAACGTTTGCTTGTTTAAATCAGAAAAAAATAAAGCCTCGATAAAATTAGTTGTTAGATTGAAAAGTAAGAAAATAAAATAATGATGGTACATCGAGAAGTTTAACGAGTATGCAAGCATTTAGAAATAAAAAGTAGATTAAGATAATGCATTAAAAGGTACATTTCACTGAATAATCATGAAGAAATAAAAAAATTCGAAAAAATAAAAAAATAAACATTTTAACTATGCATAAAAAATTGTGGCTTTGTACGTTGGAAAAAGGTACAACGTTAAAAAATGTAACAGAAAATGTCATGAACACGTAAATACGTTAATAAACAATCGTGTTTTAAGATTATGTCTGCAGCACAAAACTTTGGTAAACGTCTTTATGTTGGAACGTCCGTTGAAAATGCGTGAAGTCTCCTCAAAGAAAATAAAAAAATCGTTACGTTGAAAAATTATGAATATAAAATGGGAAATTAGGGGGAAAATAAGGAATAAATTCGTTGCAAAATGATCAAGTTATTGAAAAAAATCAGTCTTGGAACTTAATGTGTCTACAGAATCTCATATGACGTCAACCGCCGACCCCGCGGAGGAAATGGCGTTGGCTGATGTCATGGTTTTGTCTGCTATCACGACATGCGTCACCCATCATAGTCACTCGTCCCAAAACACGTGTAATACAAAATTTTCTGAGGCAAAGAAAAAATGGTGAGTCATCCCAAAACACATGTCGGGCAAAAGATAGTGGAACATGAATCAACAGGAACGAAATCTTTTCAAACAAACCCTTTCCTCGTCTAAATTAAAGAAAATAATGCAACGTTTATAAAAATTATAACACCTCACGGAATTCTAAAAATATAAGTTTAATAAAAACAAATTCGAGGAAACAAATTCCAAGTTCACAAGGATGACATCGACGTACCCGTCACCCATGCGTCATCGCTTCAGGCAGTAACTGCACGGAACCTTATCTGGTCATAAACATGCTACTGATGAATCACCTCTAACCAGACAAAGCGAACTATAGCTCAGGACTTATTTTAATTAAAATTCTTAGCGATAGGAAAGTGAAAGGATTTCGTTATAATTAATTTTCATATCTTGAGAGAATAAACTAAAAAATTCTTCATAGACAGAAAAAATAAAGCCTCGATAAAAGTAGTTGTTAGTTTGAAAATAAAATAATGTTGGTACATCGAGAAGTTTAACGAGTATGCAAGCATTTAGAACGAAAAAATTAAGATAATGCATTAAAAGGTACATTTTACTGAATAATCATGAAGAAACAAAAAATAAACATTTTAACTATGCATAAAAAATTGTGGCTTTGTACGTTGGAAAAAGGTACAACGTTAAAAAATGTAACAGAAAATGTCATGAACACGTAAATACGTTAATAAACAATCGTGTTTTACGATTATGTCTTCAGCACAAAACTTTGGAAAACGTCTTTATGTTGAAACGTCCGTTGAAAATGCGTGAAGTCTCCTCAAAGAAAATAAAAAAATCTTCACGTTGAAAAATTATGAATATAAAATGGGAAATTATGAGGAAAAACTAAGGAATAAATTCGTTGCAAAATGATCAAGTTATTGAAAAAAATCAGTCTTGGAACTTAATGTGTCTAACAGAATCTCAAATGACGTCAACCGCCGACCCCGCGGAGGAGAAAACGACGTTGGCTGATGTCATATCTGCTATCACGACATGCGTCACACATCATAGTCACTCGTCCCAAAACACGTGTCATACAAAGTTTTCTGAGTCAAAGAGAAAATGGTGAGTCATCCCAAAACACATGTCGGACAAAAGATAGCGGAACATGAATCAACAGGAAAGAATTTTTTCAAACAAAGCCTTTTCTTGTCTAATTGAAATTGGAGGGAAGAAAAATATAAGAATTAAAAAAATAACGCAACGTCTATAAAAGTTCCTAGTTAAAAAAACGTAACAGAAAATGTGATGAACACGTAAATACGTTAATAAACAATCGTGTTTTAAGCTTATGTCTGCAGCACAAAACTTTGGAAAACGTCTTTATGTTGAAACGTCCGTTGAAAATGCGTGAAGTCTCCTCAAAGAAAATAAAAAATTCGTTACGTTGAAAAATTATGAATATAAAATGGGAAAATTATGAGGAAAAACTAAGGAATAAATTCGTTGCAAAATGATCAAGTTATTGAAAAAAAAATCAGTCTTGGAACTTAATGTGTCTACAGAATCTCAAATGACGTCAACCGCCGACCCAGCGGAGGAGAAAACGACGTTGGCTGATGTCATGTCTGCTATCACGACATGCGTCACACATCATAGTCACTCGTCCCAAAACACGTGTCATACAAAATATTCTGAGGCAAAGAGAAAATGGTGAGTCATCCCAAAACACATGTCGGACAAAAGATAGTGGAACATGAATCAACAGGAACGAAATCTTTTCAAACAAAGCCTCTCCTCGTCTAAATTAAAATTGTAGATAAGAAAAATATAAGAATTAAAAAAAATAATGCAACGTGTATAAAAATTATAACACCTCAGGTAATTCCTGAAAATATAAATTTAATAAAAAAATTGGAAACGACAAAAAAACTTCCTTCAAAAATTTGACAAAGTCCAGTAAATCTCCCGAGAAAATAAAAAAAAAAAAAATATTGGAAAGACTTCCCAAAAATTTGTCAACGTCCAATAAATCTCCCGAGAAAAGTTCGAAAAAGCACCGCTAGGGGGCAACGCACACATCCCCTTTCCCCCCACTCGGTCGTTGCCATCTCTCAAAAACCCATCGAAAGTTCCAAGAAGCACCACTAGGAGGCAGCACATCGACCCAACACACTAGCGTCATCTGCCACGCCCCCATCCTTCGGCGCTACGCCACGCCCCCATCCTTCTTCTAGAAGGATGCATCCTTGGCGCCGGACCCGGCATTTCCTACTACTCATATGTCATTCCGTTCATGAATCTCCCGTGTAGTAACAAATTTTTTATTGCAGATGCCCATGGTTGCACAACCGAAATTTTTGCGACTTTCTAAGTAAAATTCAATAATAATTTCTATCCGAATTTTTAGAAATGCTCCACATTTCGAGGTTGAAATGTAAAATGGAGATTAAAAAGTAACAATGCCGTGAATTAAAAAAACTCGACTACATTTCCGTAGCGGAAAGAATATCGCAATAGAGCAACGGTATTTACTCAACAAACCGCTCGGCTTGATCTTAGCGCGAAATAAAGTGTTTGCAGTTAAGAAATCCTGTGATTTTAGAACAGGTTGAATTTTCGACTTCTATTTGCTATCCTTTACAGTTCAGAAGCTAGTATTTATTAAACTGAATTTAGTAATCATGTAGATACTTCTGCTATTTTTTAAATTTTCTGAAAAACAAGGAATTAAACAGCTTCCTCTTTTCAGGATTGCTTGTTAATAACGAAAAAACTTGGCACACTATTCTGTGTTACCTATGTTACATAGTGAAATTTTGTGACTTCACATTGCTTGATATCGTGACATAAATAAATGATGAGGGTTTCATTCGTCATTTTTCAATTAACATACGTCGAACCCTAACCGTGAAATATACACCGTACGTTCATTTCGCATAAACTCGTTTCACTTGATGTCTAATGTTTTTTCAAACCTGTACAAAATTCACTATTCTGTACCAAAACAAAATGATTAATTGAAGTTACTGAAATGTGATACACGTTCCTGACCCCAATACGTCTGGGATGCCTACATAAGTGCGTGCTTTCATTCACCAGGTGCACCATGCCAGAAAGATTGAACATCCAAAGAATAGCTTTACACTTTTCGTATATTACGTAATGTTATAAAATAACACTTCATATGAAAAAAGAACAAAAAAAACTGTTTTCATCTTTCGATTTATACACAAGATACCAAGAAATCGAAAAAAAAATTAAGAGTTTTTATTGTAAACGGAACTATTGTTTTTATAACTTTATAGACAGAACGTATCAGCTGCATAAATGGTGATTAATTACTACTTGAAATATCCGGGGATTACGTTATTAGATACAGATGAGATGATCATTGAGCCCAGCTGGACTGTACTACTACTAAATGATGTGATATTCTGGAATACAGTGCACCAGATTCACTTGTGATGGCGATAAGAACACCAATCGTTAGAGTAACGAAACGGTTACCCCACACGGCTGTGTAAGAGCAAAGCCTCTCATTGCATTAACCCTTTAACGACCATGACTCAAAATCTAGTATCAGTCTAAATACTATAACTCGCGAAAATCTCTGTTGTTTCACTTCTTTCCTTAAACAGACTGAAGAGGTCCCCTGCTGATTTTTCATACGTCGTGAAAATTTAATAAACAGGTAAGAGTAGGAAATCTGACTCTTTCTAGACAGGCGTTTCGGGCAGCTATGGTCCTTTGTATGTACGGGCATTTCGGCGTTATGGTCGTTAAAGGGTTAACAACCAGTTTGACGTTACGCATAATATGCTTAAAAAACAGACTACCATTGAAAGTCTTTGTTTACCCTTATATCGTTTTAGATTTTATAGATGTAGATCACTTTTTTCCGTGTCTTCTCTCCCGAAAAGTTTCACGATGTTATTCAAACCCTCAACCAATTCAGACGTTTCGTTTTCGCAGATGAAAGAAATTGGTTTTGTAGCACCGACAACGGAAGAGCTATGGTAGGTGTTTTTCCTGTCATCAGACTGAGATCTTCACCAAACGTTTCATATAGAGGCCACACAGACAAGCGAATGTCTCGTGATTTCTTTCTAAAATTAATATATTGCCACAATGTTTGCTTATTCTTCAACAGTTTTCATGAAGCATAGATTCGTATCTTAGTTTTCTATTACATTCAGGACTTTAATATTTACAAGTGAGTCGCCTTTTTTGTCATTAAAATTACAGAGCGCACTATATTATCTTAAAAATTAATTAAATTTAAATTTAATCACATTACAATTTGTATACAAAGCTGTAAAATTGAAAGCTCAACAAACACCTGCAAACACATCAGAAGCATATTTTATGTACCTTGATGGCCGAACTTACTGCGGAGAAATTCAGCGAATAGGTGTAATATGTGTTTTACTCCTGAAACATTAGGAGTTAAATACATATAAAGTAAAGAAATTGCATGCAATACAGGTTGTCCTAATTCTCATGCATTCGAATTGTTTGGGAACATAAACGGAAATAGAAATAAATGTGGTAATAGAATCGTCATTCTGATAAGATGCCTGAAATATTACTGTCATTGTATCCATGGTTGCAATTATGTCGTAATAAACGAAATGGAAATAAATTGCAATATCACAAGTTTTAAATGTTAACCGAGGAAGTTCAGTCATTTATTTTCATACAAAACTTCACGATTCCTTTAAAATCAACTCAGACACAGATCATCAGTAATAGTACCACCACCTGAGACGCATTCCATTATAATATACCGAAGGCAGCCCATATCCTACAACCACACATTTAATCTCGCACACATGAAAGGATATGAAATTAGGTTGTTCGCATTCTTAATTGAAATTTACTTCAAAAGGTAAGGGGCAATTAGAAGTACTAGCTCAAGATTCACGAAGCTTTTGCATAATTGATTACCTTATAAAAATTCGTATAGTAATGACCGGGGTTTGATAAATGTCATTCTACTTCCCCAGTCAGGCAAATATGGCACGCGCCACCTGAAAATCGAGAGCCCCGCAGTGCTACTGTAGAACTTTTCTATGATCTCCTCACAAAGTCGAATCCAAGGGTTGGCTCTATGACCTACGCCAGCAATTGTCTAAGCGGCAAGTTGATGTGCTTCGTACACTGCCTATCTTTTCACCCAGCGTTTGGAGAAGTTATTCTACCGAGTTTGCGGTTTTTTGCCTGGTGTTCGTTGTTGAGCGCACCGTGCCTTGACGGTTTGACTAACGTCATTCGAAGTACAATTTCTTTCGCGGGGAAATGTGTTTCCCATGCTGGCACGCAATCACGCATCACTTCTGTGAATTAAAATAAGCTGTTAGCTTTGAGTATCCAACAATAGGCATAATTACGTATAAACTATTGCTGATTGATTTTAAACTGCTCTACTGAATTTTTTCTCGTCAACTTAAACTTTTCACTCGTCACAAACCAGCAGAGCACATCATTTTTCTAATATTGATAATGACACAAAACAAATCTCATCATGTTACAGATGATTTCATACATCACTGGATGGATTTAACAAGACATTTATTTATTTAACAGCAGCTGAGGATCATTTGAGAATTCCATCGTTATAAAGGCGAAGCGAGGGACTACATAGGTAATTTACCAATAAAAATGTTTTTATATATTCTTCTTGCTTTAATTATTATTGAGGAGTTACTAGTTTCGCGATAAACCTGAAAAAGTTTGTATTCATTCGTAATAAATGAAATGGAAATATGTAATTGAAGATTTTTTTTTCAAATTCATTTTCAATGAGCTTAAAAACCAAAGGTAGTTTCCCCCGATGCATTTTAGGTTTGGTCATATTAAGTGAGATCAAACCAAAGTATTGCTATAGCTTAAGACGCTTCCACAGGTTAATATTAGTTTCAAAAGTTCCTCTTGTATATTAATTTTAAATATAATTATGATGATCTGTTAGCAATCAATAAGAGATGAATCAATATTTAGAGATCTTCGAGATGTTTATCTTTGTTTTCGTTTATGATTTTTTTATAGACAGGTGATGCGTACCTGTAGTAATGTTCTTAAATAACGTAAAACATCACTTAATCAATAGTAAACGCTAATAAGTCATGGGTAAAGCTAATTTGACAGCGGTTCCTAAAAAATTTAAAAAATGCAATATTCGAGATCCATATAGAGATATAATTTACACTGCTGGCCACCCAAATGCAACACCAAGAAGGAAGCATCATATTGGCCTGAAATTTGCAGCATGCGCCGTCCGTTAGAGGGCATGCCAAAGATTAGCATCGCAGGGCATATTCAAATCATGTGCGCCCAGCACACCACCGAGAAGCATGATAATAAGGATGCACAGAAGGCAGGGTGTAAGTAGCGGGAATTTGTTGTGCTGCCGGACTTGTGCGTGGGAAGCTTCCTGATGCCGCTACACAGAATACGGCCGTCATTCCAACACATTTCGGAATTCGACAGAGGACGAAGGGTGGCTTATCGCGACAGCGGTTTATATTACCTAGACGTCGGCGACCCTGTGGGACGACATCCAGCCACAGTGAGGCCAGCATGGGTTCTGTGGGTGCAGGAGGGACGGACGGACGTGAGCGATTGCCGCAGCCGCGGTACACCACCGGAGCAGAGGACCAGCATCTTGTGCAGAGGGCATTGACGTCTCGCACCGCCACATCACGAACGTAAACCTAGGAATTAGGGTGTGTTCCGCAACAACCTGTGTCAGCATGTACCGTTCGACGTCGTCTGCAAGAGCGTGGACTTCCCACACGGCGCCCATTGCTCTGATTGCCATTGAAGTTACATCACGGGTGAGTGCAGCGGCATTGGGCAGTTGAACGCCGCACCTGGACAACGGAATCGCACGACATTGTCTTCTCCGACGAATCCCGGTTCTGTCTGCAACACCACGATGTTCGGATCCACGTGTGGCAGCACCGCGGCGAGAGATTGTATGACGCCAGTATTATGCATCGCCATACCAGTCCGTCGCCTGGCGTTAAGGTTTGGGACATGGATATTACATGAGCACCCATCTGGTACGCATCGCCGGTACACTCAACAACCACCGCTACATCTCCGACGTTTTGGACACTGTAGTCCTTCCTTACCTGTAGGACCTGTCACCAGCCACGTTTAAACAGGACAATGCGCGCCCGCACGTAGTACGCATCGAGCAACAACTCTTCACGGCCAACCAGGTGTCACTGCTGTCGTGGCTCGCCTGTTCTCGAGATATGTCGCCCATCGAACACATCTGGTCGCTAATCGGCAACCGAGTGGCCCGGCAAGCACCACCCCGGCTACGCCTGATAAGCTGTGGCAACGTGTGGAAGCAGCCTGGACCGACATACCCCAAGCCCATATCCAAAGCCTCTTTCGTTCTATGCCGCGGCGTGTAGCGGCCGTTATTGCCATCCATGGGTGCGACACGAACTATTGTAGTCCGTGCGTTCCGCAAGTCGCACGGGCCTGTAAACGTAATTGTTTCATCTTTGTACCTGTTGTTATCTGTCCAGTAAATCTGGCTTTGCTATCTCGTGTCCTTCTTGGTGTTGCATTTTGGGTGGCCAGCAGTGTATTAGTTCTCTTATCATTTCAAAAATTACTTTTACTGTCGTTTCTTTTTCTCTTTATATGAAAAGCAGTTAACTTTAAGTGCTTGGAAGCATAACTCGTTTTTTTTAGTGTCTCAATCTACAAGTGCCGGTAAAGCAAACGCGCAATTTAAAGTGATTCCAATATTCTGACCAAAACGTGAATGATAAAAGGAGTCGCTACTACATTTCGCAAGTTCAAACAATTAGGAACAGAAAAAGCGTGCTTCGGTGTCCTCAGTCATGACATTTTACATACTAGACGTGAAGTGCTTTAGTTTGTTGATTGCTGTCATAAACGAGACACCGTTTCCTCGACTTAAATACTGTGGTAGTCTTTGGATTGTTGTACATGTCCTTTGAGACCATTACAGAATCATGGTGAGTTGTGTAAATGAACGTAAGGAATTACCAAAATTGAGAAAGGTGATGTTTTCTCAAACATGTTTTAATCAAACTTCGTGAGTTTCGTGCAATACTCTATACACTCACCTTTGCGTTTGGAAATTCAGTAGCATATTTTAAACTTTGCTGTCAGTACACGTATTTGTTTAATTTTGGGTAAAATGGAAGACGATGTGGGAAAATTTTCGCCCCTCCAATATTTTTCATGGAGTTTTTTTTTTTTATATAAAACTTATATTTTTTATGTTTTCGGTAATCCCGCTTATGCATTATTTATTTAATTCTTATATTTTCCCTCTCTCCAATTTTAATTAGTGTCGATTTTAACCGTTGCCCCCTTTCATGAGAGCGATTCCCCACTCAAATTAATGCATAAGTCGAGATTTTCACCATGTATTGGATTTCGCTCAGGAAAAAGTGGGTCAGGATGGTGAAATTTTGAAATCTGAAATTTCTCTGTGCGGAGAACATTGGACTGATAAGAATTCTACTATGTTAAGAGTCAAACAACAGACGTTTCTTCGTTCAATTTCGTTTTCAGCTTTAATTAAGAAAGCCTTGGAAAAAAATAATTTGGCTTTGGAAACATTACAAACACCAAAAGAAAAATTTCTGTGGAATGATGGCTCTTTTCTGCTTGAAGAAACTCTCGGGGACACAATGTATGACATGGTGGACATGAACGGATTGGAATTCTCCTACGAAGACAATCAAATAAACATGACCAAAATTATTTTACTACTGGATTTTGAGAAAATAGCTTAGCAGTATCGGAAAGAACTCCCTCGGAATCGAAATACTAAAGTAGACGAAGCATTTCTGGACTCTGTTGACCTAAGTCATTACGTTGGAGAAATTTTAAGAAAAAAGGGAATATTGAAATCGTACACTGTGTTTTCTTTATGTGAAGAACAATGTATTTCACAGTTTACTGGGGTTTTTTTTGTTTTTTTTTCAAAATCGGCTTTAAATCTGAGATGAATTCTTTCAAGGTGTCTGATTAAATTATTTCGCTTTCCGTATTCCTCTCTCATTTTAAAGAAAGACGGAAGGATTTCTTACCGAATATAGTTTAGTTTTATTCTCTCAAGATATGAAAATTAATTATAATGAAATCCTTCCGTTTTTCTCTAAGAATTTACCTGAAAATAAGCTCTGAGCTGTAGTACGCTTTGTCTGATTAGAGTCGATAGCGTTTCGTCACGAAATGACAAGATAAGGTTATAGTCACCGTGAAGAGCTAACGCATGGTGACACACCAACACGTGTTGTGATAAGGGTCATACAGTATGCAAAGGAAACGCTGAGTGAATTTTATTTCTGCTCTAAGTTTGAATAAAGTATGACGTCAACAAGTCTTTCAAATTCTTTTTCCATCTGCTGGCTAAGGTTATTTTATTTTTTCCACATTTATTCATTGGGAAAGAAGCAGAATGCATCTTCCAGACCTTTCTGTTTCTTTCGCTGAGAAGCAGTGTGTCGGTTCCCTCAGCTGTTCAAATGCTTTGATTCCATCTGAAAATTGTGATGAGTTTTCATTCGTCTCCACTTGTGTTCTGGAGGTTCCACCTGAGAAAAGCTGTCCTATTGGATTCAGGCTCGAATCAATTCCTGAACATTATTTTCATTTAGGAGGAAATCTTTTTCTGACTGTTTCCGTATTTTCTTCTGTAATCAAAGTTCATATTAGGGAATTCAAGTGGACAAAGTTCATGTTAGGGAATTTAATTGGCAAGTGAGAATTGTTAATGTAGTTTTTTTCTTAATTGGCAAGTGAGAAGGTGAGTTTGGGAATATTTATTATTTACTGAAATATTAAGCGTAAATATTTTTTAGTTTCGAGGCATACATTTAAAGAGTAATTTTTTTTAAATGAAATTTTAAGTGAAATTACTTTTTTATTGAAATGAGACAAAATTTAAGCTTTCAGGAATTTTAAAAAGAAAAAGAAATTTCTTTTTCGAAATGTTTAAAACAGTAGCAGGATGAATGCAATTGTGTTAATAGGGAAGTAGTGCTTTTTTGCTAGACTTTTCTTAAGGAAATTTGGGTATTGTTATTGGGCCTGATGTTTTCAATTAGGTGACAAATCGGGATTCCTGACTGGTCTTAGAGCAATGCTTTACAGTATTGAGCCGAAATTAGAGTACACGGCTTATTTTTGGGGAGTTTGAAATGTTTCAAACTGACTCGCTTTATTCTTTGAGTTGAAAAGATGAAGCGCTATCACTGAAGACCCCCTAGCCTGGAAAAACTAAACAGTCTGGGTTTCATAAAAATTTCTTTTCTTAGACATTTTTAGTACATCCATTTCAACCTCCTCTATTTTCAACTTTCAGGAACTTGTTGTGTCTATTTCTACTGCATTATGTTTTCTACCTGATTCGTTTTCAACTGAATCGAAAATAGACCTTTTAAAATATTTTCCTTGAACGAA
This sequence comes from Macrothele yani, assembly GCA_039090855.1. Lineage (NCBI taxonomy): Eukaryota > Metazoa > Arthropoda > Arachnida > Araneae > Macrothelidae > Macrothele > Macrothele yani. The sequence continues at coordinate 142,758,889 of CM077034.1, forward strand.
AACGTGCTTCTTGAATTTCATAGTTCCCCATGTTAGTCAATGGGAATTTCACTGTTTTTGCTGAAACGTGTTTCATCAAAACCGCCCCTAAGAAAATATGAAGACTTCCATTTTTAACCCTATAAGAGAATGTTCTTTTCCGAAACGAACATTATCTGTTTTCAACTTTTCCGAAACGAACCTTATCTCTTTTCAACATTTCCTAAAATGATCTTTGCAAACATATTTCAATCAAAATTTAAACCCTTCTCAATATGAACTTAGGAATGCATTTAAAAAAGAAGAGAGGGAGAGAGAAAAATTCAACTCTAAAGAATGATACTTTATGAAAAATAGATTTAAGAAAAGAAGTTTTAAGTTACATAGGGAAAAACAAGAAACGAATGACGATATGAAGTAGAAAAAGAATAAAGTTTACATGAAGAAATACAGAATTTGATGCGAACAGAGCCTCTTAATGCTTTGAACAGGGGAAACTTGTTTCAGTAAAAAATTCTTATTCTTATGATTACTTTAAGAAAACTGACATTTTCAGTACATTTATGCTTTTCTATGAAAGTTTTTCTCAAAGGACTCCATTAAGTTGATCTCAAGTCTTTGAAGTGAATGGGAAGAAAAATAACATGTCTATGTGTTATGAAAAAATGAAAGAATTTCCTTAAGACAGCGTGAAGTAAATTGAACATCAAGCAGTTGTATGATGTTTTACTATTGTAATATCTACATACATTTTAGGAAAATTTCTTCTAAAGTTAGAGGGAAAAATATATGAATATTAAAAAAATAACCCAAAACAAAAACAGCTCCTTAGATTTACAACGAGGGTATTTGAAGTAGAAAAAGGGATGGAATGCTTTGAATAGGAATTTCTTGTTTCATTGAAAGGGATTCTTATTTTGGAATTTTTTTTTAAAAGAGAAATTATCATTTTCAGAAAATTTCTGGGGGAGTCGAACTTAGACATTTAATAAAATTCTTGGATATATAGGAATTTGAAGAAAGTTTATGGAATGAAACATGAAGAGAAAGAAATGGGTTAAAAGACTTAGCATTCAAGCTTCGTCAATTTTTTTGGTTCCTCATACAATTCTGGGGAAAGTTTACGTTTTTGGGAGAACTCGTTTTTTTTTTTTCTTTTTTTTTCAAAATCAACCCTTTAGAAGTTTTTAAGATATAAAAAATATTGACCAAGGGAAATCTTAAGTAATACAAATTTTGACTTAAAGCACTTTAAGGTAAGAAAATATTTGTCTGAAGTAATTTTTCAATGTCTAAGCATTGACATCTGACTAAACGTCCGTCCGAAATTGAATCCTGGGGAGGTTTGAGTTATGAGCTTTTGAATTACGACACTAGCTTTCTACCTTCCTTGGAAACAGTGGACTAAATCAGGGTCTGCTGATTTACCTTGCAGTGGATCACAACGGATCTCTTAAATCTTAAATGAACGGCCAAGTTCAAACGCTCTGTCCCATTGAGTCACCAGTTTTAGATTTTTGTCATCTTAGACAGTTTAAGTTCGTTCAGAAAACTATGCTTTTGCAAGCTTGAGTTTGCGTTCAAAGTTCAAAACCAGAATTTAGTTTAATCTACCAAACAAAGTGATTTCATGTCATATGAGGTTTTCCAGCAAGCAGTAGACGCGTGAAAACAGTCGCACAAGATAGTCATTTTCCGGTGGAAAGAAGGGAGATTCCAAAGTTAATTTCTTGGGGAAAGCGTAAAAACTCTCTTCGTTCACTGGAGAGGGCGTAAAACACTCTTCTTTCATATTTTAATTTAAACCTCGAGGAATTAATATCTAACTATGAAAAGGAAAATCTAAAGATTTAGGGGCATTTACACTAAAATCCCACAATGACTTTATTTGAAATAGTGAAGAATCAGCCTTAGAGACTAAAATACATCTGAAGATTTTAGATACATTTCTGTTCAAAAGTAAAGTCGAATGGAAAAATAACAGCAATTAAATCGATAGGAAAAGATTGATAAGTTGAATCAGAAAAAAAAAACTAAGAAAAAAACTAAGAAAAAAAAAGAAGTTTCATAAAAATAAACCAAAGTTTTAAGAATCATACAACACTGAATAGAAGGAAAAATATAATAAGTAAAATAAGGGGAATACGGTATTTTCACTATGAGAGTTTGGAAAACACCTGCTTTTCTTACGAATTAGTAAAACGGGAAATAAAAATGTTTAGTGGAAGTACGGACTTAGTCGCTAGGTCTCCAGAATGAAAGCTTTTTCTGCTGAGACAATGAATAAAAAATACGATAATGAAAACCTAATTGAAACGAAAGAAAAGGTCAATGAAACTAAACGTCTAAATAAAAAATGCAGCAGGCACAGAAGTTAAAAATGATGGGACAGATACGGGAAAACTGGACATTTAGAGAAAGAAATATACACGAAGTTTTGAAACATCTCAATTTAAAGCGAACTAAATGAGGGAAATTAATGAGATTAGGGGAGTTCTTATTAACTTTGATGAGGTGAGGAAAGAATAAAAATTTAGTTATACATGAAATAAAGTAAAAAAAAAATAGCTCGTTTAAAAATATGATTTTTGGTGAAAGTATGAAATTTTAATTGAAATGTCATGACCAGTATTTCGAAAAGAAATAGATTGAGTCGATATGTATGGAAAAGAAGTAAGAATTACTTTATTTTCGCTATGGGGGTAGGGAATAACAGCTTTTCTGGTGAGTTAGTAAAACGTTAAAAAATAATGTTTATGGGAAGAACGGAATCACTAGCTTTGCCTCTAGAATGAATGTTTTTTCGGACGAGACAGAAAAATATACAGCCCAAAGAATACAAATTTTATCGTAAGAAAAAAGGTTTTAGATTGTATGTCTTGACAATGAATGATTTCTTGTTGGGACAGTCCACGAAAAGTATAGCAAACTAGGAAGGAATAAAAAAATGCATATTTGACTACATGCAAGCTTTGAAGAATATTTTTAAGCAAGTTTGAAAATATGCTATATAAGCAAACAAAAATCATGATGATTTGCTACATCTAAAATAATCGTTTTGTTGAAATGAAATGATATAAAAAAATAGTCTAAATAAAAGGAGTCACAAGTTTGACCAAGTAAGAAAAAAATTACTGACATACTGAAAAGTTTTACGAAATTTCAAAAAAAAAAAAAAAGATGAAGTAAAATAGCGAAATTGGGAAGCTATTATGATATGCGAAATAAAGTAAGAAAATATTGTTTCATCAGAATTTTAACTGTGAAAGACCTGTAGAGTTCTTGAACACGAGAAAATTACGAGAAAATAATATTGCAAAGGCGAAAGACTCAGAATTAGCATGAAGTCATTTCACAAAAAAATGACAAAGTCCAATAATTACTGCGAACAGGAACGAACGTTTCTAAAGAAGCATTTCCTCGTCTCATGATCTGAAATAAAATTGAATAAAAGAAAAAGAAAAGTTCCCCAGAAAATTCATTACATCTATGCGAAAAAACTCCTTCAAAACATACAAAAAACATATAAAAACACGTGAAGAAGTAACGTAAAAGTAATTAAAAAAATAGAGTGAATACGTAGTACACGAGACCACCTGACCATTTTTTGAAACCAAACCATCGTGAGTTAGAACCTCGCTAAGACCATCAGAGCATTTTTATTCCTTGGAAAAAAATTCCCCAGCATCGTTACGTAAAAATTTCCTCTGGGGAAAAGTAACATCGAAGAGGGGAGAAATCCCGCTTGAAAACCACTGGAATAAATACAAAAAATCCAAGCGGACCGCACTCGGTTGTTGCCATCCCTCAAAATCAAAGATCCATTGAAAGTTCCAAGGAGCACCGCTAGGGGCAGCACATTGAGTTGACATCCCCTATATACACCCTCTTTCCGACTCGGTCGTTGCTATCTCTCAAAATCAAAGATCCATTGAAAGTTCCAAGAAGCACCGCTAAGCGGCAGCACATCGAGTTGACACCCACTTTTCCACTCAGTCGTTGCCATCCCTCAAAATCAAAGATCCATCGAAAGTTCCAAGAAGCACCGCTAGGGGCATCACATCGAGTTGACATCCCCCTATATCCTCCCCCTTTCCCACCCGACCGTTGCCATCTCTCAAAAACAAAGATCCATTGAAAGTTCCAAGAAGCACCGCTAGGGGGCAGCACATCATGGGGACGATCACGTGACAAAAATTCTGACAAGGGGCAGCATCGTGGGCAGCCACGTGGGCAGCCAATGTTAAGTCTATGGAGGGCTGCCCCTGATCCAGAATGCCCCATTTTTCTCTACTATACTTCGAATGAAAATCAGCAGTTCAGTAGTACTTCTGACATCCCTCGCTTTCGTTAGCAATGGAAAACTGGGTGAAACTAATCAACCTTTCCTTCAGCTGGGCACCCGAGTCCTTCAGCAAGTCATCCTTCCGCCTGCTCTAAGTGCTAGTAGAAACACTAACACGGGCGAAATGTTTTTCGTTATCAGAACGAACAAGTTCTGACAATGCCTCCACACACCTTACAACAAATTCGCCGTTAGTAAAGGGGCGATCTTCTTCAGCAAATGTGCCTGACATATGGTAACTGTCAAGGATTGAGCAATATTTTGGTCACAAAGATTTCTTTAAAATGTTGTGGTTTATCTGACCCTTCTTTTAAATCTAACAACATTTTCTTTCGCAAATATCTTTGAAATCTATCATGCTTCACAATACCCTTTGTGGTGTGTTTCACCTTGAAATTTCATTCATGAAACTAGGTAGAGAGATTTTTTATCTTTGGACTACCGAAAAGATGATACACTTCCCGTTGCGCTTTAAATAAGCGGCATTCAGTGTCCGCTTTTCTCGCTTTGTGTAACGACATTTCAAAGTTCAAGAATCGGACTCAAATACCAATAAAATCACACAAACGTGTATCGGATCAAGCAAAATTATCAGAGAAAGGCTAGAAATATGTATTTGCAATTTCATGAGACACGGTACTGCAGCTAGGGGAGCCTGTGTTAGAGGGATTATCACAGGAGATAGACTTTAAAGAAATAGGCGCCAAATGAGATGCAACCATTATTTGTCAGCCGCATTATACTCATCACATTAATTCAGCTTTCCAAAAAGCGAAATAAACATACAAGAACCAAAGTTTCCTGAGCTTGATATTAATTAAATGTATTTAAAATTAATTTTATGAATAAAATACTAACAGGTTTTACGAGCTATTTGTTCGTTTTTGACATTCATTGTGTAGTGTAAACATTGATGAACAAATGTCGTGAAAGTTTTCGGAACTTCTTCAGTATGCAGCTGTACCATGCTTTAAAATTTAAAACAGACCGTAAATTTCATATACCAGAAACTTGGATGTAATGATATAGATATTCATATCTTTCTTGACACAAAAACTATTTCAAACCAGATATTGACGGAAAGCTGAGGTTGCTTGCGAATAAGTTTTAATATTTGTATGTGGGTGATTTCGTGGCAGAACCCCTGATTCAGACGTGTTTCAATAGTTCTAGAAATCTGTGTATGATTGTTTCGTTTTGGTTCAAGACTATCGTTTCGAAGTTTCTTTATCACAGAAACCCGGTGATTCTAAAAACCCCACTTTCTGACACGCAGTCCTATCTTACGGGAGAGATATCAAAATTACTTGTATTTTTGATATCCTGTAATATGTATTTCCGATATTTAAGTTCCTAAGGTAAGTATTTGAATTTATCTTAATGAGCAATAAAGTTCGGAATATATGTACCCTTACTTATTATGTAATGAAAGCGAAAATTTTCGGAATTTTCGTGCATAGCATGAGATAAATATGGGATGATCGAAGTTAGATGATCATGTGTAATTAAAAAGAAATGAGTGAATTCGTATCTTCTCATGCTTATCATACTACAATTTGTTTCCTAGGAACTAAAGTTTTATGAAGCAACAGAAACATATATTTTCAGTATTTCGTTAAAATAAAATGTGGTATCAGCTTATTTTAGTTGCATAGGTGTCTTTGTTTGTCAGAAGTCTTTTAGACAACCTTCCGGGACTTTATGTTTCCGCAAGTTTTGGAAAAGAATGAAAGATTTCTACAAGACTTGTGAAGTACATAGCGGTGTAGCTCATTTGTCTACGAGTAGGAAAACTCGTTTTTCGAAAAACGGAAAGGAAAACAAATAGTGTAACGAATGAACGACTTGAAATTTTCAATTCTGCTCACAGATCTTTCCACGTAAGGAAGTCGCAGAAATGTTGGCTTTTTAAAACATGTAGCTGCTCTTTATCCTTGAAACTAAGGGAATAATACGTGTTCAACGACCAGAAAGAATTCTTGAGAGTCAATGAAGAAAGCTAAATTGCAAGGTGAGTCGATGTTCGAAAATGTTCTGGAAGTTCCATCTAAGTAACACGAATTCAGACTATAAGACTTCCCGATAATAAAGTTTTAAATAATAGCACTAAAACCTTCGCTTTACATTTAATTTCGAACAAGTCAGAAACGGAGGCACAAATTTCCACGTAAAAGAGAGTTACTGATTTCCTATGGCTCTTACAACGTTTCTTAATAATTCATCATTACACCTGTGATATGACAAAATATAGGATGTCAAATATTCTTGTAAATACTTTTAACTTTTTAAGTGGTTTAGGAGTTGACGTGAAACAGCTCATAAACATTTAAAAACACTTTTCACGTCTGCTCGAGCTTAATGTTTATTCAAAATTCTTAATATCGTGAAGGATAGTAGTATTTCTCACAGAGCCTCCTACAACCAATTGTAAAATAACAACCGTTGGCACGCACGTAGCTGGCACACGAGAACTAATTATTTAGATAATTTATTTCCGGAATCTAATATTTCATATTCTTCCTCGCTTACATGTTTTCGAATTATGTAAAATTCTTAGTCAAGGTGAGCATAGTAATTTTTCTGGCGACGGCGCGTATTTCCAACTCTCATTTGTTTTCCTCCCAATGTGAAACTGAATGTTCTTTCAGGCTAAATTAATTTTACTGACGGAGTATTTCTGTGTCTTTCAAATATACTCGCATTATACTTTTCGCATTAGGATATGGTTATTAACATTTCTCGGGCCTTCTGGAGCATTAACTTCCACTTGCGTATCCTTCCTGCCTCAGGGATTTTTTCCGGTTTTTTGATGCATAGGCTTATCGGGTCGGTCGCTTTTCTGATGTCAAAATCCAATAAATATCATGAAGTAAGAAAACATAAAAAAACAACCTTTACGTGCTTTCGTCAAAAACATTTTTTCCTACTTTCATTTCTCCTTTCCTTTTCATTTTTAAAAAAAACTCATGGAATTTAAACATTATTATTGTTTTCTTCCTTAGCATTTATTGTCGTCCATTATTACTAGTGACGCGCTTGTTTCTGTAGATGTGAGAACAGCTCAGACTTGGTAATATTAAATACACATGTGTTTCAGTTCAGTTTATAAATGCTGCTAATTTTTTATGAAACTTTCCTCTGCTCTCAGAGAGAGCATTTGGATCACCAAATTCCTGATAGCAGCCGTTCAGTTGAAACCCTTGCAATATGAATTCCCTATCTTTGTAAATCTGTTATCCAAACCCAGCCTTTTAGAGGCCTTCAAAGTCAACGTCTTCTGGAACTTTGAAAATTTTCACTTCAACGATATTTATTTTTCCATCCCGCTTCAAAAATTGACTTTCAAACATTGACTCTCTTGTGAACTGCTTTCTGTTGAACCAATAGGAGTTTGGAAGAGTAAATTTATATTAAGCTCATGATTCATTCCTTATTGACGAAACCTTTAGCAAAGTTGAACTGTAACCGCATTATCTTATCAATAATTGAGGTTACTAGGTGTACCTGAAACTACATCAATCTTCGTTAGTATTACATATGATTTAAAACTATGTTTAACTTTTATACGTGTTTGTCATTATAAATGAATTCCATTGCAAATGTCAGGATTTCGCAGTTTAAAAATAGTCCCACTGTTCCAAACCAGAAGCGTTTTATGTGATACATGTCATCATTATCATTATTGTCAACCATTATCAATCCACTGTTGGACTAAGGTCTCCCCAAGTTTCTTCCACAACGGTGTGTCTTGTTCCAGTCTCCTCCAAGTTACTCCCGCAAACTTTCGAATTTCATCCACCCATCTCTCATGTGGTATTCTTTTGGGTCTTTTCCTGTCCTTCGGAATCCAGCCTAAAATTTAAGCTGTCCATCGATGGTCTGTTCTTCTGGCAATATGTCCAACAAATTGCCATTTCAGGGATTTTACCCTGATCATGATGTTTTCCACTCTTGTCATTTTTCTGATCCACGAGTTCCTCTTCTTACCTCTACTGGTTACACCAAGTATGCATCTCTCCATGCTGCTGTGAGTTGCCTGCAGTCTTTGTATGTTTCTTTTATTTAAGGTCTACGTCTCTGCACCATACGTAAGCACTGGAAGGATGCACTGGTCAAACACTTTTCATTTAAGACATATGCATATTGCTCTTGTAAATTATACTGTTTCTTCCAAACGCTATCCAGTTCAGGAAGGCGGTCATCCAACGTTTCGATTCTCGGGTGCCAGTTATGCTTAAATTACGGAGATTCAGTACTTGCAAACAGCGACGGGCGTAGAAGATGCCGAGTATGCAGCGAGGTTGAGAGGCTTAGCGCACTCGTACTTAGAGAACATGGACACGGGTAATGTACAGGTTAGGGAGTTGGTTGATAAAACGAAATTGTCTCAATTTTTAAACGGGCTGAACTCTAGGGCTTAAGAGGACGGTATTATATTTTGCGCCCCAAACGTTTGAGGCCGCAGTAGAGAAAGCATTATCCGAGGAAGTTAACGACGTCGTAGCATGTTTTTCTTCTATTAATTTGGCAGGGACAGGTAGTGAGTCACGTTAAGAACCTTCCAGATTTCAGGCTCAGACAGATAATTTCGGTGATTCGGTAGCAGAGTTATGTATTTTAATGGCTCGCCAAATGGCAGATCATGAAGTACAAGTTAACAGACTAATAGAGGAGCATGAAAAATTGAAAAGGGATCTCAGAGATGCGGAAGCAGCTCATAGAACGCATGTCTCCAGAATAAGACAATTAGAAGCGGATAGAGAGCAGCATACGGCGAATAGAGAATCTTATGCGTCAGTTAGGGCCACGTGTTTTATTTGTAAGAGCCCGAATCACTTAAAGATTAATTGTCCACGAAGGGAATCATTTAGAAATCAGAATCGGGGAAATTTCCAACCACAACGAACTTTCGGAGAAGATACGGTCAGTAGAAATCATCGTTTAGACCGAGGAGCGAGAGAGCAGTCTCTTAGCGGACACGCCGGGAACCACAGGATAGGTGAACGTGACGTCAGAGGTCGGGAGCGCCAGACGCGCGGAAAAAATATCTCCCCTGCCGGCTCGTATAGGAACCACGGAGCGGACGAATTTTCGGGAACGCGAGGTAACCAGCGAGGAGGAGGATTTCGAGATGACGCTAGAAGGCAGGGCTTCCGTAGAGAAGAGGAAGAACAGCGTGCTAGATTCACGGAAAGCAACTCGTACGGAGCTAGGAATTCTGGGGATTTAAACTAGGTGGAGGTTACAGAAACCGGGACGGCTGTGACCTCGCAGATGTTGAGAATATGGTCCCCATATTATTGTCAAATTGTTCAATCCAGGAATTCGGGTTTTTACCGGTAGTTGAGGTACTTATAGGTGATATACGGGTTCGATCCCTGGTCAACAGTGGCGCGGGTATTTCCTTCATTTCCCCAGAATTGTTCAGCAAAATTCGAAATTCAGTTCAGTGTAAGCCACGATATGCAGTGATAAAAGTTAAAGGGATTACGGGAAGTTTACTTCATACGAACGGTTATTTTAAGTTTCCAATTTGGATCGGTAAGGACAAGATAGTGCATTATTTTTACGTAACTCAGCAAAGTCTTCACCAGGATTATTTCTTCATTTTGGGATGGGATTTGCTCAAGTCTCATGGCTTCACGTTTGATGCAGAGGCAGGTATTTTGAAGAAGCAAGTATCTAAGGAGAAAAGAAGGATATTACTTCGGGAGCAGAGAAAGCAAAATACGCAGTCAGTGAGTGCAAACAAAGTAGAATCTAGGAGCAGTGTCAGAGGGAAAGAAGATTGGAGTGGTAGAGCAACATCCCCGGAGGATACTAGAGTAGGGAGGATGTTGAAAAAGGAGATTAACCCCTCAAATGCAGAGAAAGTAGTGTTAATGCAGTGTACTCCTTTTTCACGAAATTTGAACAGTCATGTCTTAGTGCAGCCTATAGAAAATTTTTCTCAAGGGTACATTAAAGTGGGAAGGTCAGTGAACGTCATAGGAAAATCAGGCAGGAAGCTAGTTTTGGTGGCGAATTTCACGGACCAACCTTTCCATTTAAATAAGAGAACTAAAATTGCTTATTTAGAACCCGTAATAGGTGTGAATAAAGTAAGAGTGGAAAGAGAAGAGACGTTACCTCCAATCTCAGTGAAGGATTTCAACCTAGAGTGAGTTAATCCAGTTTTGAGAAGACAGGTTGAGACGCTGATTATGGAATATAAGGATGTTTTTGCACGAACAGCGAATGAATTGGGAAACTGTAATCTGTTGTGTCATGAAATAAATTTGAACACAGATGCACCCATCGTCGGTAAACTCTACCGGGTTCCCCACCATTTAAGAAAGGAGGCCGAAGAGCAACTCAGGGATTTACTGAAGGCGGGTATCTTTAAAGAAAGTGCTTCACCTTATAGAGCACCTATGCTTCTGGTCAAACGTAAAGACGGCGCTTATCGATTCGTTATAGTTTACAGATATTTGAACCTGGCAGTAATTCCAGATCACTATCCTTTACCCAGGACAGAAGACCTTTTGGAGAAGGCTCAGGGAAATAGAGTTTTTGCGACATTGGATATGCGTCAGGGATTCCACCAGATGGGAATAGCCGATAAGGATAAGCATAAGACAGCTTTTTCTACAACATGGAGTACATTCCAGTACGAGAGGTTGAGTTTTGGGTATAAAACATCGCCAAATAGCTTCCAAAGGTTAACTGACGCCTTGTTATTTGGTCTCGCCGACCACAACATCATGTGCTTCATCGATGATTATTTTATAGCATCCTCAGATGAGCAGAGTCACATGATTAAGTTAGAGGCAGTGATTAAAAGGTTAAGGGAACTCGATTTAAAACTTTCACCAAAGAAGTGTTCATTCATGCAAAGAGAGATTAAATATTTGTGTCACATTGTGGACGGTGATGGAATTCGACCGGATCCCGCAAATTTGTGTAAAGTCAATGAGTTTAGTACTCCCAAGACACTCAAAAATTTAAGAGGATTTTTAGGCATGTGCAACTATTACAGAAAATTCGTGCCAAATTTTTCAGATATTGTTGCCCCATTAACAGAGTTGACAAAAAAGGGAAATTTTAAATGGACTCCCAGTGCGGAGCAAGCATTTAAACAGATCAAGGCATGTTTGTTAAGTAGCCCCGTGTTAGTACACCCAGATTATGGGAAGGAGTTTTGTTTACATTGTGATGCAAGTGGGATAGGTATAGGAAGCGTGTTATCTCAGAAAAATAAGTTCGGTGCACTCCACCCGGTGGCATTCATGTCAAGAAAACTGAATCAGGCAGAAAGGGCGTATCCAACGATCGAGAAGGAGCTGTTATCTGTAGTAGTAGCGGCGAAATTTTGGAGACACTTTTTATTAGGAAAGGAATTTGTGGTAATTAACGATCATCGTCCTCTCACCTATTTCAGTAATTTGTGCGATTGTCACAGTAGACTTAATCGTTGGAGGATAGCGTTGAGCGAGTTCGCTTATAGGATACAGTCCGAACGGGTAAAAATAACGTCGTTGCAGACCATCTGAGCAGACAAGATTGGCACGCAGAGGAGGAAGCTAGTCAGGAGGAGATGTACGGAGTAATGGAAGTAAACGATGCACAGGATCAAGCAGAAAGTGACAGAATTAAAGCTCTGCAGTAGGCGGATCCAAATCTTGCAACCCTCATAGAAACATTGGAAAGCAGGCGTCTTACGTCAGGAACAAGCAGGATGAAGGACAGTTTCTATTTGGATAAAAGAGGATTGCTGTATCATTTCCAAGCACCGGGAAGCGGTAGCTCAAGAGAGGGGTTCTGGGAGCAGCTGGTTATTCCAGACGTTATGAAAGCAGAAGTTTTACATTTATGTCATAATATCCCTAGTGCGGCACATTACACACTTCAGAGAACCCTGTCATGCGTCTGGCCACGTTATTTTTGGGTAAATATGTATGCCGACGTGGGACACTATCTCGAGTCATGTAGAATTTGCAATGAGAAGTCAATGCATAAGTTAAGACACAAGGAAAAGCTGCAGAGGGTAGCGACAGGTTTGTACCCATTTTAAAAAATGTCACTTAATAATTGTGGACCCTTTCCCACTTCAGCTAAGGGTAACAAATACATTTTAGTAATGATCGACAGCTTTTCAAGATATGCAATATTGGTAGCTTTGCCAGACCAGCAGGTTAGCACGTTAGCATATGCCTTTTTACGACACATTATAGGACCGTTTGGTTTAGTGGAGGAGAACCTCACAGACAACGGAAAAAATTTCACTTCAGATTTATTTACTGGTTTATTATCTAGGCTAGGGATTAGAAGATTAAATTCGAGCTCTTGGTTTCCTCAGGGTAATGGTATGAACGAACCATTGCATAAGTTCTTCAACAAATCACTCAGTTGCTGGGTAAACAATCAGCAGGATGACTGGGATGAGGCGTTAGCCCCACTTATGTTAGGGTACAACAGTTAAATTCACAGTGCCACCAAGTACGCACCAAGTTATTTGGTTTTCGGGCGAGATATCACAGTCCCTTTGGATATTTTATTACCTCCAACCCGGCGGACATACTTTGATTATGACGACTACGTAGATGCATTCACCTCCAGGATGCGACAGGCTTACTAGATCGTGCACGCTAACCTTCAAGAAGCAACAGCTCGCCAGGAAAAATACACGGACCAGTTTTCACGAGAAAAGAATTTGAAAGTAGGAGAACGAGTGTACTTGCACACCCCATATGTAGCCAATAGAATGTAAGATAAGCTAACAAGAAAAAATAAGGGCGACTGGATCATATTGAGTTTTCCTTCCGTGAGAATCAAATCACTGGAGAGAGAAAGAAGAGAGATGGTGGTACACAGGAATCGTATTTTCTCTCAAGTTTCAAGGCGTCCTGATCTGATAATGGAGGAAAAAGTCGCGACGGATAGAGAAAGTGCTGATCACAGCAGATTAGTGGAAAGGGACGCAGTGAGTGACTCAGACAGCGAAGAGGAATTTTTCCCGTGTTTAGATAATATTCCAGCAGTACAGGATAGGGTATTCCAAGAGCGGCCCCAGGTCCGAAAAGGCCGAGTGCAGCAGCCGGAGAGAGCGCCGCGGGCTCCCGCTACGAGAGCCCGTGCCAGAGAGGCGGAAATCGGCGAAGTAACTGAAGAGGCCGATACAGAGAAAGAAATGAAAGAGGAAATTATTGCTCGGGAAACAGCCCGTAAAACAGTGGCAAGAGTCCCCTATCAATTAAGATCACAAGGACCAGTAACTTAAATTATTGCGAGTGCTTCCACAGCCACGGGAGGAGATTTCAATCAACCACCGGCGGAGTGAATTCAAATACAGGAACGACCCAAGAAGCCAGTGGGTAGAAGCAGCGAACGATTCGGTACGAGTATCAAGAAGCAGAGAAACTCCAAATTTTGTGGAAGGATTACTACAGAGTTTGCAACAACCGTCGAATCCAGAAGGAAATTCATGGTTGGACCTAGCGGAGAAATTTCTGTCATATAAGTTGCAGCAAAGTTTGACTAGCGGATTAAACGGAAATGCACAGGATAATAATTTGGCAGCCAAAAGAAAAATGCTAAGGATGACCCGAAGCGAGGCGCTAGTCTAGAGGGTGAGCAGAGCGGGTGCTCGGAAGAATTTCTTTTTTTAATTTTCTTCACCAAGGGTAGCAGGAAGGTAGAAGGGAACTATGGTTGAGTATGTAAATACAACAGCGGTGAACGTAGGAAGGTGATAGAAAGTTCTAGTTTGCAGCAGTCTGTTAGTAAATACTCGAACAGAAGAATTTGATAAGAACGAAGGGTTGCACAAGGAAAAATGTCAGTACAAGAAAGGAAGGAATTATTTACGGGAAGTATGTGGAGATATGGGCATACGAGAAACACTTGCAAGTAAAGGGAACGTATCAACGTTGCAAAAAAAAAATCTTGTATTGAGATTACAATGCGGGGACAATCTGTAGCCTAACGAAAAATGGCGGGGAGAAACAATGCGTGAATGGTACATACCCATTTTTTTTGCGCTATTTAATTAGTGTAATCCAGGAGTTCACAAGTTTGTAAATAGTAAAGATGAACGTGTAGCAGCCAAAATAGGCTAAAGAATTCGAAAGCTCAAAATTATTCCTAAGCGAAGAGCGCAGGTCTTTCAGGCAACGAAATTAGCTAAGCAACTGACAAATTTCGAGTGCAGAGACGCCCAGGGGCATAGAATACGGGTTTGAACGATTGTCAAGCAAGGAGTATCACGAGACGAGAATGCAAGGGGAGAATTCCTAGATTCCAAAATATCATACAAGGAGCCGGAATGAAAGAATATACCAGGGAAGGCATAGTCAGCTATGACAGAACACGAGACGCGCGAACTTCATGAATTTGTAAACAATAGCGTGAGAGGGGAGACTCTGGGTAAAACCAGGTGACCAGGTTACAGTCGTACGAAAACATACTTTGGAAAGAGAAGTAGAACCCTAAAAGAGGGACGATATAAAAATTTACCCAGCGAATGACGAAAAGTCTAAAAGAATATCCCAAAAAGACAGAGTACATTCATGACATTTTATAAAGAATAACATGTGCATCATTACTTTTTTTTTGCTTCATGAAAAAAAAGAATTTCTCTGGTTTTGTGTCATATGTCTTTTAAAGGTATTTGTAGAATAAGTTGTATAAAAGTTTATATTTTTCTTGGTATAGTAAAGGGATTTTGATTGTGCATAAAGCGGAAAACCGCAGATTTCGGAGGAAATGTGCCAGTCTAAATTATTTTAAACTTAATTATTATTTCTTCTCATAAGTTAGAGAAGAGGTGATTGTCAGGTGAATTATGATTATGCTTTTATTGCCTTGCTTTGCCTTTATATGATGATTTAAAGGTCAAGAAGGAATTGTTAATATAACCTCACACGGAAGAAACTACGGAAATTACATCGGAATTGCTCTAAACTCTCAGCAAAGACAATTGTTTTTCCCCGTGATCGAACTGTGCATAGGAAAACTTTTTTCTTGACAGTTTCAATTCCGCTGCGTCTTAAGTCCACGAAACAGCGAACTTTGTAGTACTTGCGAGAAGCAGAGACTGAAAAGTGGACATTTCATACAGGCTGAATCTACAACTAGCGGAACGCTAGAAATGAACGCTGTAGAATTTCTGCTAGTAGCGGAACTGTAATAAATAATAACAGTGATCCATCAACAGATCCAAATTTTATTTGTCAACAATTTTCAGGATGTAACGACAATATTGACTCAGTACTAAGCAATAAACCCAGACTTAGATTTTGGTACAAGGAAATTGTTACACCCAAAGAAAAAAATATTTTGCATATGTATATATATATTTCCTTCAATGTTACTTGGAAACATCGCCCTAGCATGGGTGTATCTCTTCATCAAGGATTGTAATGGTGTTTAGTGAAATTACTTTGTGAATTTAGAATTAAGTGAAGAACCATATCATTAGTATTTTAGTATTTAATTTTAGTAACCGATATTTTTACAATAGTGTTGAATTTTGTGCAGTGCATTTATAATGTGTATCAGTTTGGAGAAAGCGTACCGATATGGGAAGCAGACGTTACAGAGGTCTAAGGTCAATTCTTCTCCCATGGGGGTTGATAGGTAATGTTGGCGAGCCAATTGCTTTTCGCAGCCACATTTTAAATTAATTATTTAAATCTACTCACATTACCCGCAGCATTGAAATTCAAGTTAAATTCTAAGGGAAGAAAATTTCAATTAAAGAAGTTATTAAATCGGCACGGAATAATTTGGGAAACTCCGGATTCAACTGGAAGAAGGCATAATCTATATTTCTATTTTAGATTTCCTTTTTCCCATAAGGAACGTAGGGAGTGAGAGGATTCTTCCACCCCATTGCTCAGCAAACAGAGTGGTCGTCTAAAGACGGACCCATTCGTACAATCTCCGCCCTATGTCAACTACGGAAGGATATATGTTATAACGCAAGGAACTGTACACTAACTATATATAAGTTAGTACAACTATTCTAGTTATCCGAATTTATTGGCGTATATAAAATCAAAGTTTCCAAGCTTTCGCACATCAACCAGATGGCTTTCTCAAGGAAGGTAGACAGCAAACTGCAAACTGGATAATAGAACGTTTCAACAATTTGAACGCGGTGAGTTGACTTGACAATAAACGAAGAGATGCGAATGTAATTATTCAATAAAAACACGAGACATCCTGTTCGTATCGCACGCGGAATCCTTGTAGGAAAACAAAAAGCATTAATTATTTGAAGAATTGGTTCCAAATTCGTTGTAATTCTAGCGAGTCGCTATCATTGCAGTCCTCATCGTCGGTAATGATCTCCAATGTTTCCCGAATGGCAGTGGATTTAGGAGTAGAGTAGGCAGCTAATTTTTTTATGTCATCCCACATAGGATCGGCGGACTTGAACTGGACTTCTCTGGATAGGGCCGTGGTTAATTTGCCGTTCTTTATGTCCCTCTTATGCTCGTTGACTCTAATTCTAAATGAACGTTTAGTCATCCCAATGTAGTATCGTTTGGAGCCATCCGGATATTGTAGAGGGACGGCATAAACACCTGCTTCGTTGGAAAGTGGGAGCTCGTCAGTATTTCGCTTAAGCATAGCACATAAAGGTGTCGGAGATCTTATGCCGACATCGAGGTTCATCTTTCTGAGCGCGTTTTTGTGTTTATAGGAAACATTTGGCACGTATGGAACAGAGCACAGATAGCGTAGCCGCGGCATAGAAATATCGGCATGCCTCTTTTTGTTGCCTTCGATATATCGATGTATCATGTTCGGATCGTATCCTGCCTCGGTCGCCAAATCGAAAACGCTTTTTAATTCGCTTTGTGTGGAAGAAACATTTGAGATGTCGAATGCTCTTCTGATTCGAGAACGGAATGAAGCTGCCTTGTAATTAGCCGGGCAGAATGAGCTGCGGAGCATCAGGTTCAGAACGGAAGTGGGTTTGTAATAGACCTGTGTACGGAAGCGATTTTCAGGCGATTTACTCAGTATTTCAGAATTAGGAGTGGTATCTTTAAATGGGAATTTATCAGTGAACTTAGGATTTGCACAGGCCTTAATCTTCTCAGTCTCATACTAGGTAGCAAACAACATGGATTCAGAATAAAAGGGACCGAAACAGAAAAAGCAATGCCATCAATCATCTATTATACATCTATGCCGCTAAGATATTTAGTAGTGTTAAAATACAACTGAATAAGTTTCTACAGATTACTCCCACATTTAGTAGATCAAAGCAATTCATGCGGACTTTGGCTTGTACAAAACGTAGAGAGGTGCATATGGAAAGATGAATTCTGATTAAATCTGAAGGTTTCTCAATGGGCGATAATGAAATAAATGAAGATTTAAATCTACAAAGTGGATACTAGTATTTACGAACTTTACAGGCATTTGGTTTTAAACACAGTGAAATTCAGAACTATATTAAAGACAAATTCCAGCATCGACATAAGATGATCCTGAAGTCATACCTGAACACAGTTGATAAAGTGTAAGCAGTTAACTCCCTTGTGGTCCTGGTTATGACCTATTATTTTGCTATCACTAGATGGTCGACACAGATTTTGGTGAAATTAAAGAACTGTGATCTCAAGTATGATCAAACATTGAATGAGACTTGTTGGTGCTCCGTATAGGCTGCCAGGTCGATCGTTCTGACCATACCGCCCGACTGTGTTGGCAGCAGTGAAAACGTGACGGCACTGCTACACGGCGAAGAGGCTCCGGCTAGACCAGGAGGACCACCTTTAAAGATAATTGACAGATCGTGCGCCAGGCACGAACGGATTCCATGGAGACCCAGTCCATTATACAGGTAAATGTAGCGGCTCCTGTGTGCCCACGAACCATTTCCCGACGCTTCGCAGAAGTGAATCTGCTATCCCAACGCCCCTTACGTGTGCTGCCATTAACACTGGAACATCTGCGGCTCCGTGTGTAGTAGTGCCAGGCCAGAGAGACGTAGAACTCCACAGACTGGTGACGTGTGGTGTTTAGCTATGAGTGTCCGCTTCATGTTAGGGACAGATGATCATCGTGTCCAGCTGTGGAGGTCCCCGGGTCAACGACAAAATCCTAACCTAGCTCTCGAGCGCCACACATCTTCCACTGCAAGCATTATGGTTCAGAGAGCTATTGCCTACGGTAGCCCATCAGCTCTAGTACTGGTACGTGGAACATTGGCAAGCCAGCGGTATATGGATGAGATTCTACAGCTCTACGTGCTTATATTCATGGCCGTGATTCCAGATGCACTATACCAGCAGGATAATGAACGCCCGTATACGGCTAGTGTAGCCTAGGACTACGGACGTCATGTCCAGGAACATTCAGGGCCTGCCCGCTCCACTGGCATGTTCCATATCGAGCATGTGCCGGACAAATGGAAACGCCGGCTGCTGCCGTTTTGTACTTTCTGGGATTTGGAGCACACCGTCCAACACGTATGCCTGTTTCCCGCACCACAACATTAGCCGTCTGTTCGCCTCCACGCCGGACCGTTTTGCATTATGTATCGCCGCACGAAGCGGTGTAACGGGCTATTAAATATGGCCGGGCTGGGTGCCCCAGATTCCTCGGAAATTGTTCTGCAGCTCTATTTTTGCCATCATGTGTATCATTGATCTGTATGATTACTTCCCGAAAATTTCAGTTCAATCCAACGCTTCCGTCTTGTTGCGCAAATTTCATTGTCCGAGAGTATACACTGAGTGACCACTTTATTATGACCACCTGACAGTTTTAAGTAAATGAGCTATGGCTGCATGCTGTGGCCGCCAGATGGCGAGGCTAGTATAAAAAGGGAAAGTTTAGTGCTTGTGACAGTAATAGATGGGATTTTTAGGTGACAAAATGGGTAAAAAATGCGATTTGATGGACTTTCAACGTGCGATACTTTTAGGAGCTCGGAGCCATAGAGCGAGTACCACCGAAACCGCCGCATTCGCGAATTGTTCCACAGCAGCTGTTGTTCAAATGTTTAAAGACTGGATTGTTAGCCAAAAAACGGGGTCTCTACGTGCAACGTTTGGTCGTCTTCGACTAGTGACTGCTCGTGCGGAACGGAGAGTGTCCAGACTGGTAACAGACAACAGAAGGGCAACAGAGCAGCAAATTATAGAACATCTTAATCAAGGATCCCCTCAAATGATATGTGCACGCACTGTTGGCCGTACACTGCATCGGATGGGATATGACAGCCGAAGGCCTGTTCGAAGACCTCTGCTGTCTGCAGTTAACAAGAGAAAACGTATCCAGTTCGTCCAGGAGCACAAGGTTTGGACAGTCGATAATTGGAAACAAATTATGTGGTCAGATGAATCACGTATTCAGTTGCACCATGCCGATGTACGAGTGAGAATTTGGCGAAAAATAGCACTAAAGCATGGACCCCAAATGCATTGCTACAACACTTCAAGCTGGTGGAGGCAACGTTATGGTTTGAGGAATGTTTTCCTGGTATGCTTTGGGCCCTTTATTTCGTGTTGATCAACGTCTGACTGGCACATCATATCTAAACATCGTTGCGGACCAAGTGCATCCTGTCATGTGAATGGTTCATCCCAATGGCGATGGCTACTTTCAACAAGATAATACATCCTGCCACAGTGCTCGTATTGTACAGGATTGGTTTCAGGAACATGCCGGTGAGGTTATTTTGCTTAGATAGCCTCCACAATCTCCAGATCTTTACACCATTCAGAATTTGTGGGACGAAGTTAAACTAGCCATCTGACAGTTGGATCCACAACCCTGCAATCTCACCATCATTAAAAGTGCTATCCATCAAGCATGGTCTCAGATTCCATACACCACCTATCACCATCACGTGGAGTCCATGCCACGAAGAATCGACCCAGTATTAAAGGCAAAAGGTGGCCCAACGAAGTATTGAGGGGGTAGTAATATCAAAGTGGCCACTCAGTGTATATGGCACATCTGTCAACAGTAGCCTTCGTATAAGTCGTTTGTCTTTACCAGGTTTTTTTTTCTAAAATTTCGAGACAAAGTATACAGTTCTTTATTTTTCAAAACATATTGATTAAATGCAGTACCTGTAAACCCAAACGTATATACGTATCTTTCTGTCATAGTCTGCTATGAATTTTGCAGATGTAGTTCTGAATCATTTCAGCATGGCCAAAATTTCTGAAGGTATGAAAAGCAAGTTAATACTTTGTCACTTTTATTTTGTTCCGATAATCATTTATGACATGAGAATAAAAACAACACAGAAAAATAACCGAGTGCAGTTTTGTAAATCAGTTTTCCGATTTTACCCAAACTTGGTTATAAGGTACTCATGTGTTTCATGTCTTGAAGTTATCCTATTTTCAATCCTAGGATTAATGCCTATAAATATTGAACTTTGACATATGTTCAGCCTTCGAAAATTTTGTTTGCATTCAATACCAAACAATTTGAAATTTCTGGAAAAGCTCCTAAAAGCGGACGTCCTCTAGAACATTTAAAAGCATTGCTGAAGTCGTTTAACTACATGGTCAACAAAAGCGCTTTTCGAAATGGGTGCACGAAATCTCAACACTGTTGTCCTGGAAGGGCATTTTTCTTCATGTATATGCCTTCTTTTAACGGATTTTGCTGCCCACAGCGGACCACACGTCAACATGCCTTCTTTCCAATTCGGAACTGATTCTTAAACGGTTTACACTGCATTTGATTTCGTAGAAAGCCATTTTGGGAAGAACATGAATAAAATAAATTAATTTAATACTAAGTCTTCAGGTGCACTATAATTCACATACACACGTGAAATATAAATTTTACCATTTCAGTGAAGATTCATCCGTTGCTGTGATGGTCTCTTATCTGCAAAATAGCTTAACCTTATACATTATGAGGACAAAAGTGATTGGACTTCTCCGCGCAAGCGCAATGGTATGCTCCCTCAGCAGACACGTGGTCGATACGGTATAAAAAGGGCAACGGGAGTACGCTCAGATCAATCGCTGGTGAAATGGTTGCCAGGAGACAGCTCTCCGAGTTTAAAAAGGACGGCATAATAGTCTGCTAAATTACAGGTATGAACATATGAAGGATTGCTGATGTCACACAGGTCGCTAAATCGGCTCTGGCATCAACAAATTAAAGAAGACAGGACACTGCAGGAATTCACCACACGTTCGAATACACACGAAACTGCAATCCAGGGACCGCAGGGTGCTTGTAAGGAAATTCCGGAAATCCAGTCCAGTTTAATGAAAGCCATATCAGATGAGTTCCA
This sequence comes from Macrothele yani, assembly GCA_039090855.1. Lineage (NCBI taxonomy): Eukaryota > Metazoa > Arthropoda > Arachnida > Araneae > Macrothelidae > Macrothele > Macrothele yani. The sequence continues at coordinate 142,780,482 of CM077034.1, forward strand.
GATGGCTACAGTTGTTATGGTCTCCACCAAGACACTGAAAACAGGCCCATGCACCCCGATATCGTGAGGCAACTATGGTGTCAACAGCATAAATATTGGACACTGGGGCAATGGCGGCATATGTTATCTCCGCTTCACATTACTCCGATCGGATGGACGTGTCTTGAGTTTGGAATTTACCTGGAGAACATCTGCTTCCGGATGTACAGAGTCGACTGTGAAGCAAGGTATGGGCTGTTTCAGTTCGTATTGTGAAGCAAGGTATGGCTGTTTCAGCTCATATAATAGTAGAATTATAGTATGGGCTGTTTCAGCTCAAATAATAGTAGAATGTTATCGTACAGTGTTTCCTTAGTTTAATTGAAAAAATACATAAATCTACATGCATCTTCGATATGCAAAAGTTATGCTGTTTTTATATATTTTTTATGTTTATCCAAATTCCCTGCAATTTTGAATTTTGACATTTATTTTAATTATTTTACAATTTTAAAATCGAAATTTAGTCTTCGCATTGATAGTCTTTGGTACTTTTCTTTGTGAAACAGAAATGGAAGGATGAATATTTAGTTTATGACCCCCAAGAGTTTGACGGCATTACATCATTTAACAAATCCAGTACAGTAGTGTGGCGTCCCGACACAACTGTTTATACTGGGTAAGTTAGTCTTGTTTTTTGCTTTTGCCACTCAGGAAGATAATATAAATGTTATTTAGGTATAATAATCTTTATATCCAAAATAAATTTTTCATTGAAATCAGTGCAATTGTTTTTACCTTTGTACTTTGGTTCATCATAGCTGTTTATTTGCTTCAGATTTTAATTTTTCTTTAAAAAACAAACCTGCGTATCTCACCAAAATCTATGGGATGCAATCATCGCACACACACAAAATATAATTTTAATAATGTCCATATTATGGCGGCAAACACAATAAAGCAAGTAAGTAAGTGTCCAAAACCTTAAAAACTGTTTCGTACTTTAACTCTGTCATAAATAGCACGTTTATTACTCGTCTTAGCGAGAAGGCTATGAAGTTCGGCAATTATGAATAACTGTTCCTTCATTTATCATGATCTGTGAGGGCAAAGAAATAAAAATTATGACTGTACTCATGTTATGGGTTAGTCTAGAAATATTTCTGCAAACTACTGGTCCATTTTATTCATGATTTGCGTTTGGGAAAACAGGGAAGGAAGGGAAAGGAAACAAAAATTGCCTCAAGACGGTAGCTTAACATAAATGAAAGTAAGAAAATAAGAACCATGTTACTGCCTCAAGGTGCTATACATGTCCTTTTAGAATCAGTCTCTTTAATTCTCAAAGAATTCAAGGAGTCCTCAGAAGCAGGCTCACGTTGATAGTTGTAGCGCTTTTCAAGAAAAACATCTAAACAGAAGCAAAAGAGAGGAAGTTGCTACGAATATGTGTGTTCTTTCCTTCGCAATAGGATTAAAAACCTAGCAATTGAACCAGAAGCACTTATCGCAGAGAACCGGAGCTTATTTTCTAGGGGTTTAAAAATTAATTTCTCTGCTTCACATTACTCCGATCGGATGGACGTGTCGGATGGCTAGAATTACCACGAATTTGGAACCATTTCTTCAAATAATGAATGCCTTTTGTTTTCCTCCAAGGATTCCGCGTGCAATACGAACATGATGTCTCATGTTTTATTGAATAATTACGTTCGCATCTCTTCGTTTATTGTCAAGTCAACTCACCGAGTTCAAATTGTTGAAACGTTCTATTATCCAGTTTGCAGTTTTCTGTCTACCTTCCTTGAGAAAGCCATCTGGTTGATGTGCGAAAGCTTGTAAACCTTGATTTTATATACGCCAATAAATTCGGATAACTAGTATAGTTGTACTATCTTATATATAGTTGGTGTACAGTTCCTTGTGTAATTATTTATGTTACATCTTGTTTTTTTTTTATTTTATTTGAACGTGAGAAGAATAGAGGAAAGGATATTTTTAAAATTGTGATTAGAGGACTGAATACGTGGAATGAGTTGCATCAAAATTTCATCAACAGCTTTTGTCATAAAGGGCCATCATACAGTGATTTAGCTGCACATTAGGAACACCCTACTCCCATTTTACATATTCGGAGAGATAAAAAAGTACATTGGATATCAACGCTAAGAGCGGCTACTATAAATTGTGCATACCTATCCTTGAACATAATTTGTAAACGTTTGCCAGTAGTGGGGAAACGTGGCCACCTAAGCCAATTTGACCGCCGCTGGCTAGATGGTTGAGACCCGGAGGACATTTGCCACTAACTCGAAAACAGTTGCACTTGGTCGCTACTCCTATACTAATATGTCAAGGATGTAACAGGACTGGATTAAACATGCACATGCATCCAACAGAAAGGCTCATATAGGCCAGAGACGTGCGGTTCATCCTAAAGGTGAGTGCCGAATGTCAGGACTGTGTCTCAGGAACGATGAGAAATAGTCACACAGCTCAACCACCAATATAATATTGGTGCATGTCGACCTATTTCCACATACAACATGCGCCGTAACTTGTTTTGCCAGAGGCTCCGCAGCCGGAGACCAAACAGGAAGTCCAGGATAGGCCCTATGATCTCAAACAACGCTTCGCACGGGAAAAGGAACGTGAGCAATGAACGCTCAACAGATCGAAGATGGTCGTCTAGAGTGATGCGTTTCGTATCTTGCTGCCCCATGTTGATAGCCAGCCGAGTTCGTATATGGCGTAAAAAGCATGAAGTCCTATAAACTGGTTGCACGTTTGGTGTTCAACAGGCCGGTAAAGTTGGTTCCTGGCAAGCTCCGAGTTCGTTGGTTATAATCCCACAAACACTGAATGTTACGGGAAAATATTGGCTTACCATCTCCATTCATATCTGCAAGAGGTTTACTTGGACAACACTTTTATCTTTCAAAAGGACAATACAAAGTGCCGTTGGGCTCGTATACCTACAGTGGTTGGAGGAACACGACCAAGAATTCTTCATATTGCCTTGGCCCCCAAATTCATCTGACTGTTACACATCTGAACATTTGTAGGATATGCTGGAAGGGGGTGTAAAAAATACAGATCCTTTTCCACGGAATGAGCCTGAACTAACGGAGTGGCTTCATAAGTCCAGAGGATCTTCGGAACCTTGTAGAATCTGTACCTAGACATCTGCGAGCCGCGATTACACAGAAAGATGGCGCAACGCATTATTAAATCGGTGATTCTAATGAAAACCTAACTTAGTGTATATCACTAATAGCTCCTGGGATAAAGACCAATTGCCTTAAACATTATATATATAGTTTTTCTTGTTTTTCTAAACCCAGTGTCAGCTCCAAAGACAATTGTCGGACTGTATATTGTCAATTGTCAATTGTCGGACTGTATATTGTCAATTGTCAGGACATAAGACGCCGAACTGTTAATGTGAAATAACGATACTGACGAAGTGTCGTACGCATTAAACGAACTTTACCACACCTTCGTGGTACTTCATTCGTGTTGTTGTATTGTTGTCATAACCATCAAAAAACAATCTGGCAAAGATATTCAACTCCCTTGTGATCTGGGCCTAATATTGGTCTGCTGCTAGTCACTCCATCGCTTGCCACCATACAACGTCGGATACACTTGTATGAGACACACAGTGAGGAAAGCTATTGTTGCCACTGAACGGCTTTTTAACAAGCACTGTGAACGAGATATTCTACTGACACTTCTGTTGGCTTATATGTAACTTCATTAACTTCTTGTTAGCATTTTGTTTACTGATATGCGAATTTCTTTGCGGGCATTGGTTTTTCGAATCCATCTGCATATATTATGTGAGTATCTTAACGTTTTAGAATGCGCTTTGGATTATTTTACCACTATTGTTTTCCGAACTTTAACTTTGCACACCAACGTTGTTCAGTGTAGATTAACTCATGTCAAATTTTTCTTTTATTTCTTATTACAGTCGCATCTTTTTTTTTAATGAAAATATCTGTTTTCTGCCATTGGTGAGGTGACCGTTTGCTTTCTTCACGGTTTTTTTTTTGCTCTTTCACTAGTTCACAAATGAATTCCTTTAGGACTTTGGTGATACTTTTTCGAATTGTGATACATTTTTTGGTGATACCTTTCCGTATAAGCGAAATGCATTGACATGTCAACGCATTTCGCTTTATGAGCTTGCGACATTCAAGTTTGGAATTAAGGTGCATCTTACATCACACTATCTATGATCACTTCTTGTTTCGAACTTGTTAAGCAAACTGCAGTCATCAATGAAAATTTCGTTATTTTCCAAAATAAAGTAAATGCCAATTTTTACCTCACTGGTGTGCTTACATGTTCATTTCCTGAGCTGGTTTTTTTAGAAACGAAGTTCATTATGAAAACCTTTTTGCCACTGCAAATTATAAAAGAGCTTTTCCACACTGGTTTCTGTTGCCATTACCGCATTTACGTTCTGAGGATTCATTCTGTTCATGTTGCTCTATTATTTGCATTGAAATCATCCGTAATGATCTTCAAGTGCTGCTGCCCTTTTCATCTGGAAACAGAAGTCCCTCATAAAAGGCCTCGTTTTCTGCATAAAGATTACCACTGATGGACGCGTAAGCTTACATGGCCTTCTTCTCGTATCGATTTCAGAGCTACAAAATGAGATATGTTGTTCAGTCTGTGGATCGTTTGACATACAGATCATGGCGTTTCAGTTTCTTGCTAATTATAAACTCAGAAATCTTAGTTCTGACAGTTTCTGTTGCATTGTAATATCAGGGGTATGCAACATTTCCCGCCGTTTTAAGGAGAAAGGACACATGAACAATCAGGAAAGCAGCACACATTTATTCAGCGAAATACTGGCGGTTAGCAGCAGTGACAATTTGCAATTTTTCAGGCAACAAATGAATACCCCTGGGATAAAAGGACACGGGTTTTGTGCTGAAGAACGCAGTGACGACATTTTCCACCTCTGGAACTGTGGTGAAGTGCTGTTGCGCTAGGGCATGATACATAGAGCGAAACAAATGAAAGTCTGATTGTGCAATGACCGCGAAGCAATGCGGGTGCGGTAAAACCTCCCAGTGTAATGGTTCAAGTGTTGATTTAGTGGCGGCACCGACATGTGATCTGGAATTATCGTGTAACAGGATGACTGCGCGACGTCCTTTACCTGTCCATGGACGTTTTTGCTCAATTGCGGTGTTCAGTTTCATCAACTGATCGCTATATCGTTGTGCAGTGTTTTATTCGCCCGGTTTCAACAGTTCGAAGTACAGCACTCCATGCATATCTACCATACACACAAGAGCACCTTTTCCCCTGTGGACATCCTGTTTTGCATCGGATGCTGATGGCTGGCCTGGGTCGACCGAGGATCGCTTGCTTACTGGGTTGTCGCAATATACCAGTTTTTCATCCCCGGGGACAACCTGCCACAAAAAATCTTTTCCTTGAAACTTGTTCAGCAACGACATGGAGATGCCCAATCGTTGACCAATATTGCACTCCGTTAAAATATGCGGAACTAACTTAAAAATCTTCAGGATCTTCCAAAAGTCCTATAGATGCCGTACCACAGTCGATTGAGTCACTTTCAAACGTTTCGCCAGTTGCGTGGTAGATTGTGTGGGATTCTATTGCAACAGCGATTCCAACTCCTCGCCTGCGAATTCCTGCGGGTCTACATGCATGTGGCTTGTCTTCCAAACTTAGATGACCTTCCTTAAAGCTGGCAAACCATTCTCGACACGTCCGCTTGCCCATAACCGTTTCGCCATACTCCTGGTATATTGAACAGTATGCTTCGCTCGCACTTTTCCCTAAATTAAACATGGATAACAAACAGGGCCGCAGATGAACTTTATCGACCACCTAGCTTGGTTTTATTTACTAACTGACGGTTGCTCTACTGCGCCCATGTAAGATTGCACGGTTGCCCTGCAGCGCCAATGTAAGGTTGCACGGTTGCTCTACAGTGCCCATGTAAGGTTGCACGGTTGCTCTACAGCGTCCGCTAGCGGGGTCGGCAGAAACGTTTGCATACCCCTAACAGAGGAGATACCCGTTTTTTCACTTTTAAGAGATCCTCTCCCTTCTTTCTACGCTCATACAGCCAGATTACATGCCACTTGTTCCTCCTGAAGTCCACGTGCAATTCGCGAAGCTTTGAATTGGAAGATACAGTTCGTCCATTGTATGTTGTCAGTGTCAACGTTCGGTTGCTGACTAGTCGTGTCCGCCGGAGAAACTTAGCACCAACTGCCTTCAGGTCACACTTGGCGCTGCATCGGGCAGGTTCTTTCCAGCCGAGGGACACTGAAGGTCATTGAGTAAATCATCTGGGAGAAGTTTGGACATCATTCACCACTTTGGACAATTCCATTGCTGTGTGTGTGGGATAGCATTTCTTCTAGTAACTGTGAAATAATTGTACCACTATTAGTAAAATTCCACTTCAGTGGAAACACGATCACTGCGAAAAGGTGAGACTGATATTTATCAAAGAGAGGATGGATATAACGCATCACTTGAACTTTCGTTTGAAACATATACACTGAAGTGCCAAAAAAACTAGTACAGGCGAGCTTATGCAAAATACATCACAACGTCGCATATGCGCGTACTCGGTTGCATCCGCCAGTGCGTTAATAAAGTAATAGACATACTTGCCAGCTGTCAGAGCTGTTTTAAGCATGACAGTGACAAGTAAGTACGATTTTAGCGATTTTCAAAGCGGTGTCATAGCTGGCGCTCGTGAGATGGGCCACAGTACTTCGGATGTAGAAATGAAATTCGGATTTCCACGGACGACCATTGCAAGGGTGTACCGTGAATACAAGATTTCCGGCAAAACCTCCAACCTACGATACCAGTGTCGCCGCAAAAAGACATTGGGTGAACGTGACCATCGTCGGCTGTCAAGAATAATTTCCCGCGATAGGCGTGCAACACTCTCGCAGGTATCATCGGAATTCAATGTTGGAGCCTCAACAAGCATCACCGTCAGGACTGGTGCAACGTACCCTGCACGATATGGGCTTTGGGAGCAGAAGCCCAACTCGAGTCCCCTTGATAGGTGCACGACACAGAGCTATGCGCCTCGATTGGGAACGGCAATACCGCCACTAGACACTTAATGACTGGAAAGAAATAGCCTGGTCTGACGAGTCGCGTTTCCAAATGTATCAGGCAGATGGAAGGATTCGTGTGGGGCCCAAACCCCATGAAGCCATGTACCCACATCTCAACATGTAACTGTATCGGCTGGTATGGGGTCCGCAATGGTATGGGGTGTGTTTAGCTGGACTTCACTGGGACCCATGATACGTCTACAAATGTCTGTGACCGGCAACCGCTATGTGCGCATCCTTTCTGATTAGGTACACCCGTTCATATCTTGCATTCATGCTGATGGGTTTAGCCTGTTCCAACAGGGTAATGCACCTCCACTCAAGTGTTGGGATGCCACATTATGGTGAGAGGAGCATTCATATGAATTTGGAGCGTTGCCATTCCCTCCCAAGTCCCCAGATCTGAACGTGATAGAAAACATTTGGGATGCCATACAACGCGCTATCAAACACAGGAATCCGAGACTTCGAAATACACCCGAATTGTGAAACGCTCTGCTGGTGTGCATTGCCTACAGCATATTTCCAGAAGCAAGTGGAGTCCATGCCCCGTCGTATTTCTGCAGTCCTACGCTCCCGTGGGGGACCTACTAAGTATTTGACTGGTGTACCAGTTTTTCTGGCACTTCAGTGTATGTGATTATGTAAATACAAAAATGTCCTACTTAGTTTACTAAGTATTTAAGCGCATATCTTTTATTTTATATTATAACAATTGAACTTTAAAATTTGAAAAACAATGACTAAAACAATCTTCATTTCATGAAATCACTGTGTATGATTAATTCCACTAAAACTTATAGCATGTCGCCTTGGAAGATTTTCGTTGAAAAATGAAGAATTGTGAAAGGTGAAGAAGCCGGCGCGTTTGGCGAAGATATCGCTGGCTTACATGTTCCTCGACTCGCATGTTTACATACAGACGAATCACATGTGCACTATAAGCAAGAACATATCGATTATAACTTTGGGTGCGATCCTCACGACCTTGAGAACTAATTTCGTCATAATTGCAGTAAATGGTGTTTAGCTAGTATAAATCCTCCAATCAAACAGCGTTTCTTCCTTCGGTTGTTATGCTCTATATTTGAAAATAGGACAATAGCTCTTTTTAACAGTCACATATAGGTAGATTTCGTTTCTTATATACCCTCATCATCAAACAAATAATTTCACCCTGAATGAAGCAACCAGCAGGAAAGAAACTTGGTGAGTAGGTTTGACATCGTGAGACATGCCTGCCATTCTGACTCGTGCAGTTGCGTTGGTTGCATTCTGGTTGGTTGGTTGGTTGGTTATTAGATTTTATTGGCGCAAGGGCCATGGTTGGCCAAAGAGCGCCAGACACAAGACAAAAAGACAAAATTAAAAAAAAACGGGGCATAAATCGCAAAATCTGGCTGACCAAGTAAAACCGAACCATGAGAACAAAGGAAGGGCCAAAAAAGACAATGAAACAAACAGTATGAAAAACATGGTACAATGGTGAGAAACAAGCCGATTAAGTAAAACTGAGGAATGAGAATGATAAAACACATTACGAAATCGAACACAACTACACATAGGATGAGTCACTCTCCTCCCCCACACACTCCAATATAATGCTGGCCGAGGGCGAGGACAAACTGTCACTATCCTCCCCCTCATGTTCCTCTGCAATGTTAGTTGAGGCTGGGGACGAACTGTCACTCTCCTCCCCCCGATGTTCCTCTATAATGTTGGGTGAGGGTGGGGACCTCGCTGAGTCCGAGACAGTTGCAATGTTGGTCAGGTGGACCGCGGCAGTTGGATGGACACGGCACACCTTTGCGGATTGAGGGCCGGGTCGTCCGCACGTGCAGGCTGTCTGCTGGGAACCGGAAGAGTCGGTCGTCTTCAAAAGAGAAGGCGCAGACTCAGCTGGTCGAATAAGCTGGAGCTCGGTGAAATCCACCTGTGTCGCTTGTTCAACTGTAGATCGCTTGGCAAGTGCGGCGAGAGCTACAGGGCGCGGAACAAAGGGCTGTACGGGTTGCGGCAGAGACTGAACCACTGCGGCAAAAGTACGCTGTCGGTTGTTGGGAATACCCAACTTGGCCTTGGCAGCAGGGTACGAGAGGCCCTCCAGGGTCTTGAGGCGCTGGATCGCCTTCTCGTCGTTCCACTTCGAACAGGACCGGGCATAAGCAGCGTGGGAGTCACCACAGTTTACACAGCAGGGCTCTGAAGTGCATCCAGTCCCTTCGTGGTCTCGGGATCCACAATTGGCGCACCTCGCAGCACTGTTACAGGACCGCTGGGAATGTCCATACCTCTGGCACTTAAAACAGCGTAGAGGATTTGGTATATAAGGACGAACTGCACATAACAAGTAACCGGCCTTTATTTCAGTAGGTAGCTTCGGGCTGTTAAATGTCAAAATAACATTTCGTGATTTGATCAGCGCGCCATCGCGCCTGAAAGTCATGCGTCTGGCAGCTATGACACCCTGATCAGCAAGTTCACACACAAGTTCATCTTCATCGCAGACCAACAAGTCGGGCTCAGAAATGACTCCCTTGGAGGTGTTGAGATACGGATGTGCCGTCACTTGAACTGGAATATCCTGAAGTCTGGTCAACTGCAGAAGAGATTTGCTCTGAGAGAGAGTGCAAGTTTCCACAAGCAGGTCTCCAGAGCGTAGCTTCTTTACTGACTTCAAAGAGCCAGCAACACCCGCAAGTGCCTTCGAGATGAAAAAAGGAGACTTTGAGGAAAGTTTCAACATCTGGTCAGTAGAAGAAATGACGAGAAAAGTAGCTTGAGGTATCGAATCTGCAAGTGTAATGCGACGTTTCTGAGCTGACGGCTCAACACCTGGATCTAAAGATACGTCGCGGTAATGTCGTTTTTCAACGAAAGTTCTCTTCAGTGTGTTATGTTTGGGAGGTGGTTGAGGCAAATTTGGCGCCTGATCAATCACCACATCCTGTTGTTTTTTAAATTTTGAGGACGGTTTTTGTTTCCCCATGGGAGTAAGAAAGAATTAATCTGCAACGTACTCCGCCCACAATCGAGCCGAACAGGGGAGAACTGGAGGTCCGCAAGCCAAACACATGACGCAAGACACAGTTCTAGTGCTTAGTTGCAAATATAGTCCAATGGTTGTGTTCACATGCACTCGGCGGACACTTCGGCCTCCAGAGTACCGTCATGCCAACGCCTTTGGCATGATCCCACAACCCCCGGGCTTACCCTGCCGTGCTATACGACAAAAAAGCCGCTAAAGCCCTGTACACATCTTGGTACAAGACTTCTGACTAGAGGTGGGTTAGTCTCTAGCCTCCCGTTTACAGCGAAGCCGGGGTCGAAGAGGAGTGTTGGTACACAGGAGGCACTTATCCGGTCTCCTGCGACCTCAGCCGCCAGACATCCCATTTCCACCTCACGGGTCTCCGCACGCGGCAAACATGCAGGTAGGTCTAGCACCCAAACCAGTTAAAAGGAAAAAAAGAAATCCAAAGAAGACAAATCCTGGAAGGGAACCTAAACGGAATCTCAGCAACCTACGAACTGAGCGGTTAATATAAAACAGTTAGTGGTGGAGGGTAACAACACCACAAGACCGGGGTGTTAGTACATAACGTGGTAGCGATTAGGTAGAATACAACACGGGCAACTAGCCAGTGGAGAAAATAAATAAAAACAAAAAAGCGAGACACAAGACCAGCTCGGGATCGTGGGGCCGCGACTCCCCAACAGCTGGATGAACAGCCGTCCCTGCAAACACCAACAGCACCAAAATAAAAATCAAGCGGTGGCATGACATCAGATGTTGACCAGTCACAAGGTCAGCTCGGGCCGTGGGGGCGCCGCTCCCCAAATAACTGGAAAACCAGTTATCCCCGTGCGGGGGTTGCATTCTGTGCAAGGTAGGTATGACTCGGAGAAACGTTCGGAAGTCATTCGAGCATTTGGAGGTTTTCAAGTGAGGCCACGTCGTCGGACTCCAAGAAGCGGTAAGGATTTATCGCTGTATTGCGGACAATATCGGTCGTGCGAATAACACCATAGTAAGCTGTTTACTGCATTGGACAGAACAGAGCACGCAGTAGCAACAGGAAGGGTTTGGGAGACCTAGACGAACCACGGAGAGAGAGAGGACCGACGTGTTGTCCGACATGCGCGGAGTGACCCAAAAGCCACGGTTGCGGATATTCAGCCAGTAGTGGTGCCCTCCCTGCATCGTCCGATGAGTGCCAGCACCATTGGCAGATGTCTGCATGACGTAGGACTACACGCACGAAGACCGTTGCGACGACTTTCCTTAACAACGGTGCATCGTCGCCAAACTCTGCAAACATCGTTGCCCTCGATTGGAATGGTTTCGTGCCAGATTGTCGTTGTACCACGCAGAATGTCAACAGGTGATCTTTAATTATGAGTCCCGCTTTTGTCTTGGAGGAGACGACCAACTAATCCGTGTGTGGAGGCGCCGTGGTCAGTGCCAAGGTGAAAGGTTTGTTGCCGAGTGACACACATACTGATGGCCAAGTGTGATGGTGTGAGATACAATTGCCTACCACGGCGGATCACCATTGGTGTTCATTACCGGCACTCTGGCAGCTTAACGTTAAGTTAATGAGGTCCTGCAACCAGTGGACCTACCTTTTCTGAACGCTCACTCCGGTGTGATCTTCTAGTACGACAACCCTTGTGCGCCTATTGGCCTTGTCTCGAGAGCTTGACTTCAAGGTACTGACACTCTGTCATGGCCAACCGCGTCGCCAGACCTATCGCCGACTGAAAATGTGTGGGATAATATTGGACGCGCTGTCCACACTCCACCCCTAACGAACAATCTGCAGGAACTGCTTGGAAGTTCTAGCTTCATGTGATGGCTTATAGCTGAACACCACTAAGAGCATTTACAACTGCATGCCAAGACGTCTGGCATGCTGTGTGAGCAAATATGCTGGCCCTACCCCTTAGACACTACTTATTGGCATGTAGTTCAGTAAATATTACCCATATGAGTCTCAATGTTTAATGATTTATTGTTCTTGATAACTTTTACCTTACCCCCGAATAGCATTGTAATCCGACGACAATTTCTAGGTAAAACTATTTTTTTGACGATGAGTGTATTTTGAATTCTTGGCACACGTTTAGATTTACGAGCATCTACTTTTATAACTTTCTATGTAACACGTAACTGCTGTCCAAACAAAGGTAAAAGAGAGCGCGATTTTCATAATTTCTGTATGTATATACTTTAAAGAAATCCTTTAGATAAATGACTTTTGCAAAAATTAGAAGTATAAACTTTACATGGGCGCTTCGGACCTGCTTACAAGTATTTTTAAACTCTTCTGTTCTTAAAAACTGAGTATTGTCGTTCGATGTGATCTAACATGCCCATTCTTTTGCCTTCCAGATCTCCGGCAAAGAAGATAGTTATCGAAGTCTTCACTAATATCATTATCAATTATACCGGAGATGTTCTTTGGGTTCCACCAGTTACTATACGTAGCCGATGTCCACAAGAAATCTACAGCAACCAGCAGGATTCACAAGTTACCTGTGTCGTTAAACTGGGATCCTGGACCCATCATGAATATAGACTAAAACTTCAGACCTTATATGACAATGTCAGGATGGAGGAATTCAAAAATAACGATCCCACCTGGGAACTTCCTTCTGTCAATACTGAACGTTTGTCTAAATACTATTCTTGTGGCAAGGAACCCTATCCGGCAATAAGCTATAAATTTACCATGAGAAGAAGATCTACAAGTCGCGGCCACAGAAAATGCAACACAGGGTCACATCAAATGATGCGGTCTCATTCTCATCTTAACTCGAAATCCTCGTGTGATGCTGGAAATGACGGATGCGTCTGCTAGATGTCTCATGAACGATAATATGTCATCAATTAGTTTTCAATATGTCGGAATATATGTATTGAAATACAGCGCAGTAATCTTGCGGAAAACTGCTTTTCTTATTATTTTCATTTCATGAGTGAATAATAAAAGCACATATATGTGTCACAGAGAGGCACTATTTTCTTAATATTTAAATGTCATTTTGACTATCAATCGTTATTATTATTGAGGAAACACTTTCGCAGAAAATATCATTTCGGAGGACAACAAGTGCTCAACATTTTTCGTTACTTTAGCTGTTTTGCATACGTGAGTTAGAGTATGCGCATGCACGATGAGAAGATTCAGTTTTTATCTGTGTCGGCACTTATAAAAAGGTTCTATTAGAGATTTTTGCAGTTCCTATCGTCTTTTTCAACATTACTTTACAAGCCATCGTCAGACCCGGCCTCAGAGATACAACGGCTGTAGGCAAAAATTGACTTGGTTGAGCTAAGCATTTTTGATTGAAGAACATGAATGGTTATCAATCACAAAGATATGAATTTTCTATCAGATTTAAGTAACAGTTTTTTCCTTAATGACATAAAACTGAAAAAACATTTCGATTGCTGATTACAAGATATAATTGTAATGTAAACTTCTACCGTATCCTTATTTGTAAATGACATTTTACATTGCTATCGTAGAAAGGATTTCATAAAGTTTATGAAATTCTCCGATCAGGAACCATTTTTCGATCTGTATTAGTCAAACCTTCTATTGTAGTACGTAGACAAAATTGTCGGAGCTATAATCCATATACATCACAAAATCTGAGAACTTCTGCATATCAAAAGGCAGATAAACTTTCATCAACTGTTTAGTGTTTTCACTACACATTTTTTCTTCGCAATTGTCGTATTATTTGTGAAGTAGGAAGAAAGGAAAAAGCTGGTATCATATGGCTTCACTGAAATCATTTTTAGAAAACAGTAGGAGAAGAAAAAAGAAAAATCGAAGCTTTACCAGTTATCTTTCCATTGATTTCTTTTATTTCTTTTTCAAAATCATGCAGATAAAAATGTCATGACTAAATATAAATATGCGATTAAAATTTGCGGTTCCTAAATGTGGCGGCCGCAGGAAATTGCTTTGATCGCCTATGCGAAAAGCTGACTGTAACTGATTTTCAAAAATTAAACGCCGAATGCCCCAACCAATACTTTACGTCAAATTTACTCTACATTATCTCAGGGCAAAAAAACTCTCGTGATCTAAGCGTTTTAAAATACCAGTACGCAATTGGAACTCAGAAGACATCAAAACCTAGAAAGCTAATTTCTTTGTAGATTGAAATGCTAAATTTATAGTAATTGTAGGATCACTAATATCAGAATACATTAGGAAGTCTAACACCAAATTCAAATTAGCTGCTCTGGAGAAATAACAACAAACTCTCCTGTGAACCCAAAACTTAAATCAATCGCAAGAACTGAAGAAGCACGAACAGCAAGGCCATTTATTACCACAGTACCAGATCCAGAAGAACGTAGGGAACACCAAAAAGTTCGAGTTCCTTGTGAATGATTTAATGACACAGGACTTTGAACACGATGACTCTTTCAGCTTCAAAGCCAAAAATCCCTTGTGCCAACACAGTGTTCACCAACATTTGAGTCCCTAGTGAACGGGAATTCCAGTTTCAAAATAAAAGCTGAGGATGCACCAAAATACGAGGTCCTACTAAATTCAAATGAGTGATATATAATAATTTCTCCGGATATACCAGCTCATTTTAAACTTCAACGCCAAGTTCATATTTAAAAGTCAAGGAACGCCTGCAGACAATGCCCTTGTGAAAATCCTCCAAATACGCGGCGTCAGTGAATAAACAAAGATATCGCTCTTACCCAAGGAGGATAGAAATAAGGGAGAGGGAGCATAACGTGCAATCTCTACGTAACGCTCAGAAGCCGAAGCTCCTGAGCGGCAGCCATCTTACATTACCCGTCTGTGACTGCGTTCCCATCAAATTACATACTAACAACGTCAGTCAGGCTAGCACTTTAAAGGCCATCTTGCGATAAAAAAAGTAATTTACATTTATGGATATAATCTAAAATAGCCCCATTATTTTCCTTTCTTTCAAAGCAATGCGAGGTCACGTTTCATCGCTTCGCACGACAAAAATCCGACTTGTCCCACGAAAGGTACATACTATTTAAAGTAATGCATGAAACATTTATCTCTACTAAACAATAAAACACGCTGATTTATTTAATGTGATCGAGTGAATACTTTTAAAAACACAAACGGAACGAAATGCACCTTAAAAACGATAATTCGTGCTAAACCTCATGATTTACTACGAAACTTAAACGAAGGGTACACGAAATATGCAAAATTGAAAAGCGTTTGTAGCGCACAATAAAACTCGATTAGCATTAATAGATTACTATATATCCATCGTCCTTGCTATTATACCAATAATAAACGCGATAATTTACAAAATAAAAAAAAAACATTTATTGTGAGCTAAAAACTACGGTAATGTAGCTTTTGGCCGAGACTTACTGAAAACTGGAAATGTTTTGCTATTCCATCATATAAGTTTTTGATCAAGTTTGAAAAAATAGATCTTTCTTCAGCTTTTAATGTTGCTTTAGCTTCAAATAAACAATTCAATAAATCAGTCAGAAGCAAACGAGTTTCTAAAGCTTAAATCTGTATGTGAACCACTAAATTTTAATAAGAAAAAAACTACAATGAATGAACACCAAACCAAAACAAAAACGCAGATTAAAAGAAAAAAAGATTGCCCTTGTGTGCTCCGATTTACATTGTTTTGATAGTTTGTTAGTGTACGCCCATGCCCTTGATCGGACACTACTTGTGTAGGTCACCGAGCAACACTGCAACAAAGAACGGGTTACAAATAAAATCCTCACCCACACAGGAAATAAAATTCAAAAGAATACTTTTTTATTGTCATGCAACGTCTGACTTAATATTGACTTAATACCTCATGTTAACCACACTTTACAAGAATATCAGACTTAGTTACATTGCAATTTGTTAACTCTTAATATTACGAAACCAAAATGTATTCTTTTTTCCAGACGAAAGGTTCAAGTTGAGGCTCTACCGGAAGTGATTATAAATTATATTCCTTTTATTTTTCAAGAAAGGGTTAAGTTTTTAAGTTTTTTTTTTGTTTCAGGAGAATTTAACGTGGGATGCTCATGTTGAAGTTATTTCCTTCCTTGAGTTATTTCATGGGTTTAAAGGCAATGGTCTCCAATAGGAGTTTTATCTAGAGTTTCAAATCTATAGCCACTAAGTATTAAATTAACACTCTTTTATTTATCCCTGTCTTATTGCCTGCTTGCTTAGGGTAGGGCAACTGGATGGAACATTAACGCAATTCTTTCTTTACAAAAAAAAGTTGAATTCACTGGAAGAGTTGAAAATCCTGTACAGTCCTACTAAATTCTTGATCTTTGAGAGATTATACAGCTATTGACTGGTGTTAATGCAAGAGTGTGTTTATGCCAACAGACATCTCAATCTCATAAATATATGTTATCCTGCACAAAGTTATCAAACTCGTGGTTATGATAACTTTTTAATTCCTAGGGCTTGTACTAATGCGCTGTATTTCAATATTAATGTTCATTTTCCCTGGAATGGGTTGCTGATTTATAAAATCACTTGCCAGTTTTGTGTAGTTAACTATGTGTAACATGACAAATAATAAATAAAATAAAAATAAAACAAAAAAATAAAAGCAAACTTCCGACAGCCATTAGCCTTTTAAACATTTCTAACATAAACAGTAAATTCTAGTTAATTGGGCCATTGGTTAATCACGGCAGCCATTTACTTCAGACAATTATTGAAGAACATCCCAAATTAACTCTTTGGGATCAAGCTTCACATAATTGCAGCAGCTGCTTAATTGAAAGTAATTGTACTAGCCCCGATGTGTCTCAAGTAACCGGAATCTGCTGTATATGTTTTAAGCTTGAACAGCTATTCAGTTCAATTAAACTGACACTCAAGTGGTGCAGTGGTTTAAGCTCTGGCTTCTCACCATTCATCTGAGATGGATTCAACTACAAGATATTTTCACTGCCTGAATAGTGCTTTTCAGGAAGCATAAATTACACATTGATTCAATATGTTTTCAATGTAATCTTCACACACAGACAGAGATTCGTTATATGTAAAATTCTTTTGTTAATATAATAAAATTTCCTGAAAATGGTGGGCAGAGCCAATGCTCATGTGCTTCAATGGCAGAACCACCAACCACTACATCTACTTGCTCAGTTGTTTAGATCAACACTAACATCAACACCTGCATAATGTTATTTCATCTGAACAAGGCTGTGAATTTTAAAACAAGAAAAAGAAAAAAAACCCTACATTTAGCTGATTTCGCCCCTCGGGTAGGGCAATCCACCCCAGCAGTGAAATAATTCATTGAATTTGGCAGCAATTTTTGAATTTCTGAACAGTGCTACAAATACTGCAAAATGCATATACACTGCCGGAAAGTGAAAAAAGAACACCAAGAAGGAATTGGCGGACGATCATAAAAATTTACATATGTTAATGGGGTCGAGTTTACGTAGGTGTGATGTTAAATTCAGGACCAACCGGTGAGCGCTTACGCCACAGCACGGCATAATATGCAAATTATCGTCGGTGGTATTTAAGGAGTACGGCGAAGTGAATGTAATCAGTCGTCGCCGTACGGACACGTGCGAAGACCCCGAAAACGCTGCAATGCCTGGACATGGAAGACGTGTACGATTTCCGCAGTTATCGGACTTTGAGCGAGGTCGTCTAGTCGGACTCCGCAAGGCCGGGTGGCCGTATTGCGGAGAGAATTCGACGGTAAGTATAGGTGGTAGTACGATGGTGGCGTAGATGGTCCGAGGAACATTCCCACACGAGAAGACGTGGAACCGGGAGTCACAGGCGGACTGATGAGCGGACAGATCGACGCATAAGAAGAGCGGCGTTGTCAAGCAGAACATACACTGCGACGCAAGTCCGAGTTGCCGTTGCACCTGAGGTGACTATGCAAACAGTCCGCACCCGTCTACTGGATGCAGGACTACGTGAACGTGCGCCTCTGGCATGTGTACCTCTGACTCCAGCCCACCGTCAGGAACGGCTGCAGTGGTATCGCCAACGTCTACACTGGAGAACGCAATGGCGATCTGTCGTGTTCAGCGATGAAAGCAGTTTCTGCTTGGGAGCCTCCGATGGCCGTATGCGTGTTCACAGACGCACAGAGGAGCGTCTCCACTCTTCTTGCATCCGCCAGCGATGTGTGAAGAGAGGTCAGCTATCACTCCCGTGCACAACTAGTGTTTGTACCGGGTACGTTAAACAGCACCTCCTACATCAACAATATCATTCAGCCCGTTGTTGTGTCATTTGTAAGGTCGGTCATTCGTGGTGTTTCCAGCAAGATAACACACGCCCACACACGGCACATGAAACGCAACATGCACTTCAGGGTGTGAGACAACTGCCATGGCCTGCACGTTCACCGGATTTGTCTTCCATTGAGCACGTATGAGATTTTATGGGACAACGACTTATCCGGTCTCTACGACCATCCCCGATTTACGCGTACAGGTTGAGGATGCTTGGAACTCAATACCCCAAACTTACATCCAACATCTGTACGACAGACTATATGCTAGAATTGCACAGTGTGACGCAGTTCATGGCGGTTCAACCTCGTACTAACCATGTTACATGGAAATGTTATTTTTTAGTTTACCAGCAAATACAGCTGTATTTTGCCATAATGTTTTGATCACGTTATCTCCTGTATTCCGTTATTAAGCTGTATAAATTTCGTTGGTATCAGACGTCTCCTTCTTGGTGTTCTTTTTTTCAGTTTCCGCCAGTGTTTTTAAAACTGGATTAAAAAAATGAGAATTAGTGCTACTTGATCTTTTTAAAATATTACAGAAAATATTGCTTAAGCCAAATTATAAAAAAAGAATTTTCATTTCATTTAACGTTAGACAACTCCTTATTGTCTCTTAAATAAAATAAGTTTTGTATATAACTGACGCACTGAACTTGACTTATTCACCAAATGTTTCCCCCAATACATATATCTAATGAGCAGATAGTTTTTCACTACTGCTCTTGTTAGGTGTGCAATATGATTAATGAAGAGAGAGGCATAATGCATGTGTGCACTTATGTCAGCAAAAAGTGGCAGACGAGTTACTGAATGCAGGATTTCTGTTTCAGTTTGCAGTATTTCATGTTCCTTTTTTCAGATGTTTATTCCTTGAGAAAATTCTGCGTTGTAATACTGATTCACTTTTCTTGCATAAGATGAACGCATCTTTTGAAGGGTGAATCAATTTTCCCTGCTTTTGAATGAGGCCAAGGAATGTCGAAATAGTCGTTTAACAGAATGAAGTGCATTGATACACACTTCACACTTTAAATGATGTGGTACTTTTTTATACCACGTACCCTGCGATACAATATACCACATGCTTAGAGCAGACACTTAGTTGCCCGGCATCAAAATGATAATCATGTTCAGATTCTTCCACATTTTTCTGAAGTAGCCACATGATCATTCTCTATGCGGTAGCCGAGAAGTTAATCACATTTTCTGTAGAAAGCACACTAGACAAAGATAAAATACTCAGTTCATCCAAAGGCACACAATTGCCAGTGGGTGCATAACAGTTTTTTATCTCTGATCATGTGAGCACCTTTATATAAGCTGCTCTAAATTGCCTTGCAGTGGGATTGTTGTTAGCACCACAGTGAGACCTGATTGTTTGAAAAAGCAGTTCAGTATGGTCTTGGCTGAGCTTATATGTAGGCAAGTATTGTAAGCGCCCAATAACATTTTCTATAAAAGATTTGTACAAATTTTTGATGCTCTGTATGCATACAAGGAAGCCAATAAATCATGTTTTCCTTTTTGAAGCTGTGATTTTATTACCATTTTGGCTTACTTTCAATGAAGAAATGTATTCAAAAGTTTCAGTCAGAACTTGAAATACTTCTTGTGAATCATTTTTATTTAATGTTATTTTTTCATACTGTTTTAAACTTGTAGAGTTTAATATATCAAATAGATCATTAAATTTGTTGATGAAGGTAACTGTTGCTTTAGACCCTTCAAACTGTGAAAGATGAAATGTTTCTGCACAAAACTCTATGGCATCAGCTACAGACTTGCTGAGAAGCTGTGATGCTAGTCTAACCTTCATCTTTTGTTTACGGTATTTCACATCAGATTCTTCAAGTTTATTACTTAAATTCAGCCCTTCACGTTCTTGTAGCTCATGAAGTGATGAAATATACTTCCACTCAATGAAGTTATCTTCATTATCAACAACACTTTATCTGTCCCCCAAAGTATTTCGCACCAATTTTAGCATATGACATGGATCAAACATAATATAAATGTTTTCTCCTGTCTCTGGATGCTTGAAATCTGTTTCAAAGCTTTAGGATCTACTGAGCATTCTAAAATTTTTGCCATGGCCAAATTAGATGATAAACCATCAAATGTGAAGGAAACAACTTTTACTCTTTCAGCATGCAATAAAGTAAGGCACTGATATATAAGATTGGCCTTCTGTGCTGATGTTATGCCGTCAACAAGAAAATATCTTACTGGAGCTTTCCATTTGTCGTTTATGCATACTACCTTGAAAACAATTGCTTCTTTTGCCAAAGGAAGAGCATCATCATCAAACTCGGCATCCATATTGATATCACCATGAAATTGTTTGCCATCAAATTTAACATGCTGCCTCATTCACATTTCATCCATTGCTAAAGAAACAAGTTAGTAAAATCATGCAATGCATTGATTATAATACGCTTTCCAACATTACAGAAATCTTTACTCAAGTTATCACTCAAGTTATAAGAATAATGTCTGTGGAATAAATCTCGGTCCTGTGCCCTGAACTTTGTACCCAGAACCGACTTGGTATACCTCCGAAATAACATGATAAACTTTTGTCGCAATCGAAGCATTTTTACGTAAGTTATGATGCATAAGGGCTATGGAATAAATCCCGCTCCTGTGTCCTAACCTTTGACCCCATTTCGCCCATTTTCAATAAGGTTTGTCGCCAGGTGGTCCCCTTCCACATACTAAAATTTCATCGAAATCAAACCTTTTTTAAGTTAGTAATGGCGCATAAGAGCAGTGGAATGGATCCCGCTCCTATGAACTGACCTTTCATCCCATTTCGTTCACTTTAAATAGGCTTCCTTCCCAGGTGATCCCTTACCAGATACTAAAATTTCATCGAAATCCAACGGTTGTTACGCGAGTTATCGTGCTGACGGACATACGCACACAACGCGTGACGTAATGAGGCAGATGGAAATCGCGATCATCTGCTAGCAAGGTGTGACGTCATAAATCTTTAATAGGATCCACAAACAACGCGTGACGTAATGAGATAGATGGCATGACTGCGCGCCAACATTCTCAAACGCGAGTTGTGACGTCATAAGATTTCTAAGCATTGGTAACATTAATGGAACAACGCCATCACTAAAAACGTTATAATTCGGGGTGGTTATTTAACCCACTAAACGAATTCTTCTAAAGTCGAGATCAAGCTGAATCGATTTCTAGTACCAGAAAACGGTAGGTTAACAACTTTCATCAAAATTTTAAGAGCCGTTTTCAAAATAAAATGTGCATACATTCATACAAGAATTGCTACTTTAAGGTGAACGTCAAGTAACTTTGCTTCCTATACTTCCAATGGAAACACTTTTCTTCACATTTTCTTCACAATTAATGCGTTCCCAAGGATGAAAATTTGAACATCGATTAAAATATCATCACTTTATAACTTGCAGTACTTAATATTTTCTAAAACATAACCATAATTACGCAATTCAACATTTGTTTGTCTACGGACGTCATGAAAATACAGGTCGCGCCATCTTTTTCTGGACAATTAATGCGTTTACAAGGAGGAAAATTTGAATATCGAATAAAATAGCTTCATGTCATAACTTGGAATACTTAATATTTTCTAAACCATAACCGTAACTATGCAATCCAACAATTTTTTTGTCCACTGACGTCATCAAAATACAGGTCGCGCCATCTTTTCTCCGGTTTCAACACCACCAAAGGGAAAGTTATTGATTTTTAATATAATTTATGGTTATGGTTTAGAAAATATTAAGTTTTCCAAGTTATAATATGAAGTTATTTTAATCGATGTTCAAATTCTCATCCTTGGGAACACATTGATTGTGAAGGAAATGTGTACAAAAGTTTTTCAATTGGAAGTATAGGAAGCAAAATTACTTCACGTCCACCTTAATAATATGGGATAAGGACAATGAAATGGATCGCAATCCTCTGTCCTGACCTTTGAATACATTTCGTCCATTTTCAATAGCGTTCGTCCCCAGTTGTCCCGTACTACATACTGAAATGTCATCGAAATCGAACCATTTTTACGCACGTTATAACGCATAAGGGCAATGGAATGCATCCCGATTTTAAGTCCTGACCTTTGACCCCACTTCACCCATTTTGAATAGGGTTCGTCCCCAGGCGGTCTACTACCACATAGTAAATTTTCATTGAAATCGAACCATATTTACGCAAGTTATGACGCATAAGGGTAGTACAATGATCCCGCTATTACGTCGTAACCTTTGACCCCATTTGTCCCAGTTTCAATAGGGTTCGTCCCTAGGTGATCTCCTACCACATAGTAGACTTTCATTGAAATCGACCCATATTTACGCAAGTTATGACTCATAAGGTTTATGGAATGATCCCGCTCCTACGTCGTGACCTTTGACCCCATTTGTCCCATTTTCAATAGGGTTCGTCCCGGGGTGGACCCCTACCTCATACTAAAATTTCATCGAAATCGACACATTTTTACGCCAGTTATCGTGCAGACGGACGGACAATGGAGCATATACGCTTCTTCAACCTACGGTTGGAAAGCGTAAAAAAGGAAATAGGAGAGGATACTTACAGTAGGTCACTTTATCTGACAATGCTATTAATGCATCTGTAGTAAATCCTGGTGCAGCATCAACATGATGGTACCATTGACAAATAGCTTTGGAATGGGGTAAACAGGAACTAAATGTATTCCGTACATATTCATTTGCACTTGGAGGATAAAAGTATATTTTTACGTTCTTAACACACAAGACCAGCTTTCGTATCTTAGGCACTTATGCAGCAAGCATGATTATAATATTCCAGGAGGTAAAGCTTTTTTTTCTTGTTTTAACGACTTCGGAATATGTATGTGTGTGTGGAGGAATGATTATTTGTTGTTTGCTCAGGGCGCAGAAATGCCTAGTTATGACTTTGGATGTTTTACTTTTTCTACCCCAGTGGCATGATGTCAGAATCAAGTGTACCAACTCTTCCCAAAATTCCTTGGGCTATGGAGCAAAGAATAATAAACTAGACGTAAGTTCTTATAACTTTATGGTATGTAGTTCTGAGACAGACGGAAGAAAAGAACCTTTTGGCAGAAGTTTGTGTTCAACCAAAGCATCGGTTGCTTCGATGATTTAATTTAAATGCAAACAGAATCAGTAACTTTCAGCACTCTAGAAGCAAACTTCTGTAACTTATATTGCATTAGGAGCTGGCAAAATTTCTACCCGTTTTTAATGATGCAAATTCCAAGTAAATAATTGAATAACGCCTAAAATAACAGATGTCGCGTGTGATGGCCAAAACGCTTAGAGGAGATGTCTGTAAAATTGCACCAAGTATGCAGGTGCATCTAATTCTTAAGGTGGATCCACCCAAAATCTTTGCTATGTACACTGGCGTGCAAAAATTACGGACGAGACGGTTTTTCGAATGTAACGTCGTGCAGAAGTGCTCCACATCGACTCAAATCATACCATAAGTTCCCCAAGATGTAAAAATATAGGACAAGTGAGCAAAACCGTACAAACAAGGAATCGAAAGGATACAAAGGTTCTTTATTGAAAAGGTAGCTTCGAGCACAACTGGACAGAAGACAGAAACGTCCATGTGACATGCGACTGCCAAGAAAAATCGAGTCTTTATTATTGGATATGATTACCCCTGACTGCGTTGTAGAATTTACAACGTCTGTCCATGCTGAGGACGAGGTTGTCAAGGAGCTGTTGAGGCATCGCTGCCCATTCCTCTTGTAGCGCCAATCTCAGCTGCGGAATCGTTGTTGGCGGCTGGTGACGTGCTGCCAAGCGCCTCCCGAGAAGGTCCCACACGTGTTCGAATGTATTTTGGTCCGGGGACCTTGCGGGCCGACCCATGCGTTGAATATCTTCATTCTCGAACAGCTCTGCGACAGGCGCTGTACGATGAAGTGTAGCGTTGTCGTCCATGAAGAGGAACTCAGGACCCAAAGCACCTCTAGTCAGAGGCACGGGAGGCAGGTGAATCTCGGTACAATCGCGGATACCAGTGACTGAACCTCCTTGGAAGATAGCAAGCATGATACCACTCCAAACGAGAACTCCGTCACCTCCAAACCGGTCCCTTTCGAAGATGTTGGAGGTGTGGTTGCCTGTTCTCTGCTGTCTTCAGATGTGTATACGTCCAGAATCGCTTGTCAGACTAAATCGGTTCTCATCTGTAAAGAGAACTTTACCCCATTGCTGATGTGTCCAGTTCTTGTGTTCCTGGCTACACAGAAATCGCCGTCTCCGATGATCAGATGTTAGCGGCACAAACCGTACTGGTCGTCGTGCAAAGAGACCACCTTTCTGCAGCCTCCTGGCCTCGGTAAAACGCGATAACGGACGTCCAGTTGTCTGTTGCATGTGCGCTGCGATTTCTCCCGCTGTCTGCCGTCTGTTTCCTTTCGCCTGTAGGACAATATACCGGTCGTCCACCGCCGTGGTTGTTCGTGGATCACCACTGCTAAACTCTCAGACAGCTGTTCCTGTTGTTAGAAATGCTCTCCAAGCTCGTGAAACGATGCTGTGAGCGAATTTCTCTTCTTCGTCTTTAATTTTTGCACACCAACGTATTTACAATGGGCAAATTTCTGTAGCTATTTTCTTCACAATTAATACTTTTCCAAGGATGAAAAGTTGACCATCGATAAAAATAACTTCATATTACAGCCTCGTACACTTAATATTATCGAAAATTAAACGATAATTAAGAAATCCAACACTTGTTTTTCTACTGACGTCATCAATGTACAGGTCGCGCCATCTGTTTTCTGGTCTCAACACCACCAATAGAAGAGTTATTTATATTTAACACACTGGTGTACAAAAGTTAAGGACCAAGAGGAGAAATGAGGATAACAGCCGAACGAGGAGGCACAACGGACCGAAAGACAACTCAGGAGATTGACTAGGGTCCGGCACTGTATGGCATTCACATATATGCAGCATGACGTAGGGGCGGGAGTGCCGAAGGGGTATGAAGCACACGGGCGGTGTGCGGTCAGCAATTTGGTGAAAGCTATTGCACGGTGTACATCAGTTTGAAACACGTCGAGTTGCTGCCACCGTGTGATATGGCCAACAGGCAATCCAGTAGACGATATTTGGATGACTTTACCGAGGTCGCGTCATTGGGAAGTTGGAAGGAAGTCGAAGTGTGAGTAGTGTGGACGAAGAGTTCGGGATCTCTCACAACATCGCTTCACGAGCTTTGAGAGCATTTCAAACGACAGGAACAGCTGTCCGAGTGTTTAGCAGTGGTCATTCACAAGCAACCATGGCGGCTGACGACCGGTATATTGCCCTACAGGCGAGAAGACACAGACGACAGACAGCGGGAGAAGTCGCTAAGCACATGCAACAGAGAACTGAACGTCTGTTATCGCGGTTTACCGTGGCCAGGTGGCTGCACAAAGGTGGTCATTTTTGAATGACGGCCAGTATTGTGTGTGCCATTAACGCCTGCTCATCGGAGACAGCGGTTTCTGTGGTGCCAGGAACACACGAACTGTACACATCAGCAATGGGGTTCTTTTTTTTTTTTTTTTTTTTTTGATTGGAGGTTTAACGACCACCGTGAGCAACTCAATGGGCTATAAGCAGTCGCCCGTCCCTAATTTAGGGTCACTGGTTCCAGGGAAGGGAGAGAGCCAGTGCCGTAAGACAAACACAACATCCATGCCTCATTGGGATTCGAACCCGCACCCCTTACGGACGAATGATCAGAGGCCAGCGCCTTAGACCACTGCGCCACCGGGGCGGCACAATGGGGTTCAGTTCTCTTTAAGGATGAGAGTCGATTTCGTCTGACGAGCGATTCTGAACGTATACACATCTGGAGAGAGTAGGGAACACGCTATCACACCTCCATCATCTTCGAAAGGGACCGGTTTGGAGGTGGAGGAGTTCTCATTTGGGGGGTATCATTCTTGGTAGAAACACAAGAACTGAACACATTATATCTTTCAAGGAGGTTCAGTCGCTGGTGTCCACTCTTGTACTGAGGTTCTCCTGCCTCACGTGAGTCTGTTTAGAGGTGCTGTGGGTCCTGAGTTCCTCTTCATGGACGACAACGCTACACCTCATCGTACAGTTGCATTCGCAGAGCTGTTGGAGAGTGAAGACATTCAACGCATGGATTAGCCCGCAAGGTCCCCGGACCTAAAACCAATCGAACACGTGTGGGACCTTCTCGGAAGACGCTTGGCAGCACGTGACTAGTCGTCAGCAACGATTCCGCAGTTGCGATTGGAGCTACAAGATGAATGGGCCGCGATGCTCCTACACCTCCTTCACAACCTCGTCCTCAGCATGGACAGACGTTGTAAATCCTGCAACGCAGTCAGAGGTGATCATATCCCCTACTAAAGACCTGATTTTTCTTGGCATCCGCCTGTCACATGGACGTTTCTGTCTTCTATCCAGTTGTGCTTGAAGCTACCTTTTCAATAAAGTGCCTTTGTATCCTATGGATTTTTTGTTTGGACGGTTTTGCTCACTATCCCATATTCTTACATCTTGGGGATCTTATGGTATGATCTGAGTCGATGTGGAGCATTTCTGCACGACGTTACATTCGAAAAACCGTCTCGTCCTTAATTTTTGCATGCCCCTGTGCCATTATGGTTAAGTTTTAGAAATCATTTAATTGTACCAGGCCATCATATGAAATTACTTTTATCGATGTTCAAATTTCACATATGAGAACGAATTAATCGTGAAGAAAATTGCTACCGAAGTTTGTCCTTTGGAAAAACAAGGCAAAGATCTTATGTCGATACACCTTAAAAAAGTCACACAAGGATTAAGATAAAAAGTAATATGAACCATCACTTAAGTATTGTTTGCTTCATGAGATAGACAAAGGCCACAATGCAGTTGAAACCTACCGCAACATTTCTTAGGTGTATGGCAAGGATGCTCTAAAGGCAAAAGCACATGTCGCCGTTAGTCCGGAAATTTCGTGAAAGAGACAAAAGCTGGAGAGGTCAACCACGTTCTGGGCGTCTTCAGAGATTTCTGAAGACGTCCAGAAAATGGTTGATCTCAACCAAACCATATCAAATGATCAACATTTAACCGTTGAAGAATTATTAGAAATGTTTTTTTGTACGCAATACAACAGTAGAAGGAATGATGCATGCACTTGTGTTTACTACAATGTTCGACCAGTAGGTACCACATGACCTCTGCGCAAGAAATCGATCTGTCAAAATGACAACCTGTCTTTCTTTGCTTGTGCGTCAGAGAAATAACCCTTTCTTGGAACGATAATTTACGGGTGATGTAAAATGGGTTCTTTACAGAAATGTAAAGCGTCGAAGGACTGTATGCCGAGTTTGAGAGCCTGCTCCGTCGACTTCAAGAGGACGACAGTATCCAAGAAGAAAAGTCTTGTTAAGTGTGCAAGTTATTTCTCAAAACCCTTGTTTCGAAAATCAGGGAGCTGTCTGCGTAAGACATTACCATTTTTCCGATCCGGAATTTCTACTCTATTCTACATTCAAGTAGTGCACAATGCAGTTCACCTACGCTGCAGTACTTTTCGTATTTTTCTTTTGAAGAGGATAATTTTTTTAATGGAATTTTCATAGTCGGTACTTGAAGTACGGGACATGAGAGCGCTGAAACTCAATATTCTACGTACGTAGAGCGAGCTGAATGAGATTTTTCTATTGTATAATATAATATAATATAATATAATATAATATAATATAATATAATATAATATAATATAATATAATATAATATAATATAACACTAAATAAAAGCTAGTCAATAATGACGGAGAAAAATAAGGTATGTTGAGTAATTCTTAATACCGAGGTATTTTGTTTTTGTTTGTGAACTTAGAACTGCACACTTGCAAATATTAAAATGTTATGGTAGTTCAGCGCGGAAGCACAAATAGTGTTTTTTCTTTTCTTTCTTTTTCATTTACTCTACTGATATAAATAAAAGAATACCTGGTTAAATTCTGCGAAAACGGTTTAGATATATTCGGAAATTTTCGTGGTTTACGGAAAAAGAAAGTTCCCTAATCATATTTCTTCAGCATACGCATGAAATAATAATAGCACATTCTTATCTACTGTATTGGAACTCTCACTTTTTAGATTGAAATTAGAAAAGAAACTGGTTTGACCATCTAAGTTAATCATTTTAGTTTCGCAAGTGGAATCTGAAAACTAAATTTCATACGACATGATTCTAAATGAAGAATTCTGTATGTCGTTTATGAGCGACAAAGTAGAACTAAAATTCCCGACGTAACGTTTTCCTGTTTCTGAAGCGATTTTAATCGTATGACCCAACGCATATCTGACGTCATATCAGAATGACTTGGATGGGATGACGTCCCACCAGCAGCTATACTTTACTGTTGTAAGAATCTTGCCTTGATATGGAGTGTCACAGAAATACACGAAACAATGTTTCGCCAAAGTGAAACAGATGTGTTCCAAAAATGAAACAATAAACATTACAAAAATGAACATGAACATAACAACAATAAACATTGCAACAATAAAAGAAGTATATTGTTTGAGGCAGAGAACCGACAATTGAAACAGGTAAGCACCAGGCGGCGTCAATGAAATGGGGCAAACATTCAAACATACAGACAAAAGAAATTACACAAATGTTTAGGTTATTCTTTTGAATTGTTTTAGGATTGTCTGTGACCGTTCTGAGCTCTGAGAATTAAGCCAAGGCGAAGCCTCTCGGAGGAGTGCGCAAGCTCGGCATATATTCATACGAGTCGTATGTTATAATGATTCTCTTGGTGCACTCATCTGTAACAATGTTGTGAGTTCATAATTATAAATCAAAGAGTATCTGATTTATTTACCGATAATCATTCTCGAAATGGATCCAGTGCAACAATACACTTGAACAATAAATTTTCTTATTGACATTACAATATAACCGAACAACAATGAAATCGTGTACGTATAAAGGCTAATCAGACGGTTATCTACTTCATACCGATAGCTCCGTAAAATGATCTCATTTACAAAACGGAAGTCTGCTTTTGACGCGAAAGAAGGAGTTCGATAAAAATGAAACCACAAAAGCAAAGAACAAATAAATCAACTATAATGTTTGGAATGTGAAAAAAACAAACTCTAGCACTCATAACATATTCATACAAAAAGGAGGAGGCATTCGAAAGCTAAAAAATATTATAATATCAGATAACGCAACATTTTAAAAAATAAGGAATGAAGTAATTGGGGTTTCCTGTAAATTTAAATCAAACATTCAATAAAGTTCAAAAATTTAATACAAGAATGTATGAGAAGCATACAGAAATGGACGAAGAAGAAGAAGCAAAAATAAAACTAAAATTCCACATTTTTAACAGCCTAGGTAACAAAACATATTAAGAAGAGAAAGAAACAATATTCCATTGATGAACGTAGGCAGATGAGTTGAAGCGGTTTTGACCACTAGCTACTGTTCAAATATCGACTCTTCTCCTGAGAAGAATAAAAAGTTCTCCTTCTTTCCCTCCCAACTGAAGAGTGTTTCATTTATATACAAGAGCACATTATTAATTAGACCCTGTGGAAGTTATGATAACTAAAATGCGAGAAATACTTTCACACAGTGGCGTTGCCAGACATTTCTTGAAAGGCGCTATGTTGGGATTGACGTAAAATATGGTTCCATACATTCATTGATGAAGGATTTTCATCCGATGAGAGGATGCTGCATTTTTAACCACCACACGAAATTGAGTTACCATTTGTTCCAATTTCATTTCTGAAAAACAATTCAATCACAGGAACTATTATACTCCAGGAATTATTGTACTTCAAGACATTTTCTACAAAATGTTCGTCGGATGACTGGATATTTAATACAAAATGTTCGTTAGGAAGCTCAGTTTAAATTTTTTGCCTTTTGCTAAATTTTATTTTGCAATGCGTTCAAGTTGAATTGCAATTAAAATGTTTTTCCCTTTTAACGCTTTTACTTGTATTCATTATTTAACTGATGTATGAAATTCTTAAAGTGAAAATATCTGCTCCTACTGGTCGAGTTTAGAAAAGTTCAGAAACCATTCGTAATAAAATGTTTTAAAATAAAATATATTCGTCAGATGACAGGATATTTTATAAGAAATGTTCTTTAGGAAGTGGGCTTAAATGTTTGCATTTTGTTGAAATTTTCGTTTCTCTATGTTTCTATATGATAAATTAGGATACTACTGTTGTTATTATTGTTTCAGCTGTTTTCTGCAAAACTGACGACGGACAATAGTTAAAAAATTTCCGCCTCTTAGGCCTAGTTGAATCTTCGTGAGACTATGGTACAGAAAAAAATGCGACCTGTGGAGAGCGTTGTGAACTTTTCCAAAGTTGATCGGCTGTACGCAGAGCAGCTTTGGATGCCGTTCCCGGAAAACAAGCAGGGCGAATGAAGCTGACTGCGTCTTTAACTGTCCATGTAGTTGACCAATCAGCTACATAATGTCTGAAGATTATGCTGGAACATTGCATGTTTGCTTTCGTATGGCCAATGAAGGTATTCGGTGGATGTGCAATGGTACATAATAATAGCAATTGACAAGTGTTATTGAAATATCACGGCAAAAGTTTTACAGTGTTTAAATTGAATTGCAATTAAAAGGTTTTGAGTTTGTAACGCTTTTATTTATAATCATTATTTAACTGTTATATGAAATTCTTAATGTAAAAATATCTCCTCCTACTGGTCGAGTTTAGAATAAGTTCGGAAGCCATTCCTAATAAAATGTTTTCGAATAAAATGTGTTCGAATAAAATGTGTTCGTCAGATGACTGGATATTATAGTAAGAAATGTTCGTTAGGAAGTGGGCTTAAATGTTTGCATTTTGTTGAAATTTTCGTTTCTCTATGTTTCTATATGATAAATTAGGATACTACTGTTGTTATTATTGTTTCAGCTGTTTTCTGCAAAACTGACGACGGACAATAGTTAAAAAAATTTCCGCCTCTTAGGCCTAGTTGAATCTTCGTGAGACTATGGTACAGAAAAAAATGCGACCTGTGGAGAGCGTTTTGAACTTTTCCAAAGTTGATCGGCTGTACGCAGAGCAGCTTTGGATGCCGTTCCCGGAAAACAAGCAGGGCGAATGAAGCTGACTGCGTCTTTAACTGTCCATGTAGTTGACCAATCAGCTACATAATGTCTGAAGATTATGCTGGAACATTGCATGTTTGCTTTCGTATGGCCAATGAAGGTATTCGGTGGATGTGCAATGGTACATAATAATAGCAATTGACAAGTGTTATTGAAATATCACGGCAAAAGTTTTACAGTGTTTAAATTGAATTGCATTTAAAAGGTTTTGAGTTTGTAACGCTTTTATTTATAATCATTATTTAACTGTTATATGAAATTCTTAATGTAAAAATATCTCCTCCTACTGGTCGAGTTTAGAATAAGTTCGGAAGCCATTCCTAATAAAATGTTTTCAAATAAAATGTGTTCGAATAAAATGTGTTCGTCAGATGACTGGATATTTTATAAGAAATGTTCGTTAGGAAGTGCGGCTTAAATGTTTGCATTTTGTTGAAATTTTCGTTTCTGTATGTTTCTATATGATAAATTAGGATACTACTGTTGTTATTATTGTTTCAGCTGTTTTCTGCAAAACTGACGACGGACAATAGTTAAAAAAAATTTCCGCCTCTTAGGCCTAGTTGAATCTTCGTGAGACTATGGTACAGAAAAAAAATGCGACCTGTGGAGAGCGTTGTGAACTTTTCCAAAGTTGATCGGCTGTACGCAGAGCAGCTTTGGATGCCGTTCCCGGAAAACAAGCAGGGCGAATGAAGCTGACTGCGTCTTTAACTGTCCATGTAGTTGACCAATCAACTACATAATGTCTGAAGATTATGCTGGAACATTGCATGTTTGCTTTCGAATGGACAATGAAGGTATTCGGTGGATGTGCAATGGTACATAATAATAGCAATGGACAAGTGTAATTGAAATAACACGGCAAAAGCTTTACAGTGTTTAAATTGAATTGCAATTAAAACGTTTTAAGTTTGTAACGCTTTTATTTATAATCATTAATTAACTGTTATATGAAATTCTTAATGTAAAAATATCTCCTCCTACTGGTCGAGTTTAGAATAAGTTCGGAAGCCATTCCTAATAAAATGTTTTCGAATAATATGTGTTCGAATAAAATGTGTTCGTCAGATGACTGGATATTTTATAAGAAATGTTCGTTAGGAAGTGGACTTAAATGTTTGCATTTTTTTGAAATTTTCGTTTCTCTATGTTTCTATATGATAAATTAGGATACTACTGTTGTTATTATTGTTTCAGCTGTTTTCTGCAAAACTGACGACGGACAATAGTTAAAAAATTTCCGCCTCTTAGGCCTAGTTGAATCTTCGTGAGACTATGGTACAGAAAAAAATGCGACCTGTGGAGAGCGTTGTGAACTTTTCCAAAGTTGATCGGCTGTACGCAGAGCAGCTTTGGATGCCGTTCCCGGAAAACAAGCAGGGCGAATGAAGCTGACTGCGTCTTTAACTGTCCATGTAGTTGACCAATCAGCTACATAATGTCTGAAAGATTATGCTGGAACATTGCATGTTTGCTTTCGTATGGCCAATGAAGGTATTCGGTGGATGTGCAATGGTACATAATAATAGCAATTGACAAGTGTTATTGAAATATCACGGCAAAAGTTTTACAGTGTTTAAATTGAATTGCATTTAAAAGGTTTTGAGTTTGTAACGCTTTTATTTATAATCATTATTTAACTGTTATATGAAATTCTTAATGTAAAAATATCTCCTCCTACTGGTCGAGTTTAGAATAAGTTCGGAAGCCATTCCTAATAAAATGTTTTCGAATAAAATGTGTTCGAATAAAATGTGTTCGTCAGATGACTGGATATTTTATAAGAAATGTTCGTTAGGAAGTGGGCTTAAATGTTTGCATTTTGTTGAAATTTTCGTTTCTCTATGTTTCTATATGATAAATTAGGATACTACTGTTGTTATTATTGTTTCAGCTGTTTTCTGCAAAACTGACGACGGACAATAGTTAAAAAAAATTTCCGCCTCTTAGGCCTAGTTGAATCTTCGTGAGACTATGGTACAGAAAAAATGCGACCTGTGGAGAGCGTTGTGAACTTTTCCAAAGTTGATCGGCTGTACGCAGAGCAGCTTTGGATGCCGTTCCCGGAAAACAAGCAGGGCGAATGAAGCTGACTGCGTCTTTAACTGTCCATGTAGTTGACCAATCAGCTACATAATGTCTGAAGATTATGCTGGAACATTGCATGTTTGCTTTCGTATGGCCAATGAAGGTATTCGGTGGATGTGCAATGGTACATAATAATAGCAATTGACAAGTGTTATTGAAATATCACGGCAAAAGTTTTACAGTGTTTAAATTGAATTGCATTTAAAAGGTTTTGAGTTTGTAACGCTTTTATTTATAATCATTATTTAACTGTTATATGAAATTCTTAATGTAAAAATATCTCCTCCTACTGGTCGAGTTTAGAATAAGTTCGGAAGCCATTCCTAATAAAATGTTTTCAAATAAAATGTGTTCGAATAAAATGTGTTCGTCAGATGACTGGATATTTTATAAGAAATGTTCGTTAGGAAGTGCGGCTTAAATGTTTGCATTTTGTTGAAATTTTCGTTTCTGTATGTTTCTATATGATAAATTAGGATACTACTGTTGTTATTATTGTTTCAGCTGTTTTCTGCAAAACTGACGACGGACAATAGTTAAAAAAAATTTCCGCCTCTTAGGCCTAGTTGAATCTTCGTGAGACTATGGTACAGAAAAAATGCGACCTGTGGAGAGCGTTGTGAACTTTTCCAAAGTTGATCGGCTGTACGCAGAGCAGCTTTGGATGCCGTTCCCGGAAAACAAGCAGGGCGAATGAAGCTGACTGCGTCTTTAACTGTCCATGTAGTTGACCAATCAACTACATAATGTCTGAAGATTATGCTGGAACATTGCATGTTTGCTTTCGAATGTACAATGAAGGTATTCGGTGGATGTGCAATGGTACATAATAATAGCAATGGACAAGTGTAATTGAAATAACACGGCAAAATACAGTGTTTAAATTGAATTGCAATTAAAACGTTTTAAGTTTGTAACGCTTTTATTTATAATCATTAATTAACTGTTATATGAAATTCTTAATGTAAAAATATCTCCTCCTACTGGTCGAGTTTAGAATAAGTTCGGAAGCCATTCCTAATAAAATGTTTTCGAATAATATGTGTTCGAATAAAATGTGTTCGTCAGATGACTGGATATTTTATAAGAAATGTTCGTTAGGAAGCGTGGACTTAAATGTTTGCATTTTTTTGAAATTTTCGTTTCTCTATGTTTCTATATGATAAATTAGGATACTACTGTTGTTATTATTGTTTCAGCTGTTTTCTGCAAAACTGACGACGGACAATAGTTAAAAAAAATTTCCGCCTCTTAGGCCTAGTTGAATCTTCGTGAGACTATGGTACAGAAAAAATGCGACCTGTGGAGAGCGTTGTGAACTTTTCCAAAGTTGATCGGCTGTACGCAGAGCAGCTTTGGATGCCGTTCCCGGAAAACAAGCAGGGCGAATGAAGCTGACTGCGTCTTTAACTGTCCATGTAGTTGACCAATCAGCTACATAATGTCTGAAGATTATGCTGGAACATTGCATGTTTGCTTTCGTATGGCCAATGAAGGTATTCGGTGGATGTGCAATGGTACATAATAATAGCAATTGACAAGTGTTATTGAAATATCACGGCAAAAGTTTTACAGTGTTTAAATTGAATTGCATTTAAAAGGTTTTGAGTTTGTAACGCTTTTATTTATAATCATTATTTAACTGTTATATGAAATTCTTAATGTAAAAATATCTCCTCCTACTGGTCGAGTTTAGAATAAGTTCGGAAGCCATTCCTAATAAAATGTTTTCGAATAAAATGTGTTCGAATAAAATGTGTTCGTCAG
Organism: Macrothele yani; assembly: GCA_039090855.1. Lineage (NCBI taxonomy): Eukaryota > Metazoa > Arthropoda > Arachnida > Araneae > Macrothelidae > Macrothele > Macrothele yani. The sequence continues at coordinate 142,815,902 of CM077034.1, forward strand.
ATGACTGGATATTTTATAAGAAATGTTCGTTAGGAAGTGCGGCTTAAATGTTTGCATTTTGTTGAAATTTTCGTTTCTCTATGTTTCTATATGATAAATTAGGATACTACTGTTGTTATTATTGTTTCAGCTGTTTTCTGCAAAACTGACGACGGACAATAGTTAAAAAAAATTTCCGCCTCTTAGGCCTAGTTGAATCTTCGTGAGACTATGGTACAGAAAAAAAATGCGACCTGTGGAGAGCGTTGTGAACTTTTCCAAAGTTGATCGGCTGTACGCAGAGCAGCTTTGGATGCCGTTCCCGGAAAACAAGCAGGGCGAATGAAGCTGACTGCGTCTTTAACTGTCCATGTAGTTGACCAATCAGCTACATAATGTCTGAAGATTATGCTGGAACATTGCACGTTTGCTTTCGTATGGCCAATGAAGGTATTCGGTGGATGTGCAATGGTACATAATAATAGCAATTGACAAGTGTTATTGAAATATCACGGCAAAAGTTTTACAGTGTTTAAATTGAATTGCATTTAAAAGGTTTTGAGTTTGTAACGCTTTTATTTATAATCATTATTTAACTGTTATATGAAATTCTTAATGTAAAAATATCTCCTCCTACTGGTCGAGTTTAGAATAAGTTCGGAAGCCATTCCTAATAAAATGTTTTCAAATAAAATGTGTTCGAATAAAATGTGTTCGTCAGATGACTGGATATTTTATAAGAAATGTTCGTTAGGAAGCTCAGTTTAAATGTTTGCTTTTTGTTGAAATTTTCGTTTCTCTATGTTTCTATATGATAAATTAGGATACTACAGTTGTTATTATTGTTTCAGCTGTTTTCTGCAAAACTGACGACGGACAGTAGTTAAAAAAAATTTCCGCCTCTTAGGCCTAGTTGAATCTTCGTGAGACTATGGTACAGAAAAAAAATGCGACCTGTGGAGAGTGTTGTGAACTTTTCCAAAGTTCATCGGCTGTACGCAGAGCAGCTTTGGATGCCGTTCCCGGAAAACAAAGCAGGGCGAATGAAGCTGACTGCGTCTTTAACTGTCCATGTAGTTGACCAATCAACTACATAATGTCTGAAGATTATGCTGGAACATTGCATGTTTGCTTTCGAAATGTCAATGAAGGTATTCGGTGGATGTGCAATGGTACATAATAATAGCAATGGACAAGTGTAATTGAAATAACACGGCAAAAGTTTTACAATGCGTTCAAGTTGAATTGCAATTAAAATGTTTTTCCCTTTTAACGCTTTTACTTGTATTCATTATTTAACTGATATATGAAATTCCTAAAGTGAAAATATCTCCTCCTACTGGTCGAGTTTAGAAAAAGTTCAGAAACCATTCGTAGTATAATGAATGTTTTAAAATAAAATATATTCGTCAGATGACAGGATATTTTATAAGAAATGTTCTTTAGGAAGTGCGGCTTAAATGTTTGCATTTTGTTGAAATTTTCGTTTCTCTATGTTTCTATATGATAAATTAGGATACTCTTGTTGTTATTATTGTTTCAGCTGTTTTCTGCAAAACTGACGACGGACAATAGTTAAAAAAATTTCCGCCTCTTAGGCCTAGTTGAATCTTCGTGAGACTATGGTACAGAAAAAACAATGCGACCTATGGAGAGCGTTGTGAACTTTTCCAAAGTTGATCGGCTGTACGCAGAGCAGCTTTGGATGCCGTTCCCGGAAAACAAGCAGGGCGAATGAAGCTGACTGAGTCTTTAACTGTCCATGTAGTTGACCAATCAACTACATAATGTCTGAAGATTATGCTGGAACATTGCATGTTTGCTTTCGAATGGCCAATGAAGGTATACGGTGGATGTGCAATGGTACATAATAATAGCAATGGACAAGTGTAATTGAAATAACACGGCAAAAGTTTTACAGTGTTTAAATTGAATTGTAATTAAAACGTTTTAAGTTTGTAACGCTTTTATTTATAATCATTATTTAACTGTTATATGAAATTCTTAATGTAAAAATATCTTCTCCTACTGGTCGAGTTTAGAATAAGTTCGGAAGCCATTACTAGTAAAATGTTTTCGAATAAAATGTGTTCGTCAGATGACTGGGTATTTTATAAGAAATGTTCGTTAGGAAGTGGGCTTAAATGTTTGCATTTTGTTGAAATTTTCGTTTCTCTATGTTTCTATATGATAAATTAGGATACTACTGTTGTTATTATTGTTTCAGCTGTTTTCTGCAAAACTGACGACGGACAATAGTTAAAAAAATTTCCGCCTCTTAGGCCTAGTTGAATCTTCGTGAGACTATGGTACAGAAAAAAAATGCGACCTATGGAGAGCGTTGTGAACTTTTCCAAAGTTGATCGGCTGTACGCAGAGCAGCTTTGGATGCCGTTCCCGGAAAACAAGCAGGGCGAATGAAGCTGACTGCGTCTTTAACTGTCCATGTAGTTGACCAATCAACTACATAATGTCTGAAGATTATGCTGGAACATTGCATGTTTGCTTTCGAATGTACAATGAAGGTATTCGGTGGATGTTCAATGGTACATAATAATAGCAATGGACAAGTGTAATTGAAATAACACGGCAAAAGTTTTACAGTGTTTAAATTGAATTGCAATTAAAACGTTTTAAGTTTGTAACGCTTTTATTTATAATCATTATTTAACTGTTATATGAAATTCTTAATGTAAAAATACCTTCTCCTACTGGTCGAGTTTAGAATAAGTTCGGAAGCCATTACTAGTAAAATGTTTTCGAATAAAATGTGTTCGTCAGATGACTGGATATTTTATAAGAAATGTTCGTTAGGAAGTGGGCTTAAATGTTTGCATTTTGTTGAAATTTTCGTTTCTCTATGTTTCTATATGATAAATTAGGATACTACTGTTGTTATTATTGTTTCAGCTGTTTTCTGCAAAACTGACGACGGACAATAGTTAAAAAAAATTTCCGCCTCTTAGGCCTAGTTGAATCTTCGTGAGACTATGGTACAGAAAAAAATGCGACCTGTGGAGAGCGTTGTGAACTTTTCCAAAGTTGATCGGCTGTACGCAGAGCAGCTTTGGATGCCGTTCCCGGAAAACAAGCAGGGCGAATGAAGCTGACTGCGTCTTTAACTGTCCATGTAGTTGACCAATCAACTACATAATATCTGAAGATTATGCTAGAATATTGCATGTTTGCTTTCGAATGTACAATGAAGGTATTCGGTGGATGTGCAATGGTACATAATAATAGCAATGGACAAGTGTAATTGAAATAACACGGCAAAAGTTTTACAGTGTTTAAATTGAATTGCAATTAAAACGTTTTAAGTTTGGAACGCTTTTATTTATAATCATTATTTAACTGTTATATGGAATTCTTAATGTAAAAATATCTCCTCCTACTGGTCGAGTTTAGAATAAGTTCGGAAGCCATTCTTTAACTGCACTGAAGCAACGGACCGCTTCTTAAACAGAAACCATGAGACTAAAATTAGAGACATCCGACTGCCTAACGATTTATACGATGACGGTGCTCTTAAAAAATGTTTCGTATATTTTAGCGAAATTTAAAAAGTGATGACACACAGGACTATACTTTCAGAGTAACGTTTTTTTAATTTTACAAGTACAATAGTTACAGTATAAATACGTACACCGAAGTGTCAGAAAAACTGGTACACCAGACTAATACTTGGTAGGACACCCACGGGAGCGCAGGACTGCAGAAATACGACGGGGCATGGACTCCACTAGCTTCTGGATATATGCTGTAGGCAATGCTCACCGCACGTACTGCCGAGCGTTACGAAAATCAGGTGTATTCCGAGGTCTCTGATTCCTGCGTTCGACAGCGTGGTGCATGATATCCCAAATATTTTCTATCACGTTTAGATCTGGGGACTTTAGTAGGAATGGCAACACCCCAAACTCAGATGAATGCTCCTATAACCATAATGTGGTGTCCTGACCTTTGTGTGGAGGTTCATTGTCCTGTTTGAACATGCCCAACCCATCAGCAGGAATGCAGGACATGAACGGGTGTACCAGGTCAGAAAGGATGCGCATATAGCGTTGGCCGGACACAGACGTTTGTTGACGTTCCAGGAGTCCCAGTCAATTCCAGATAAACACAACCCATACCATTACGAACCCCCCACCAGCCGGTACCGTTATCTGTTGACAGGCGGATACACGGCTTCATAGGGTTTGTGCCACACACGAATACTTCTTCCATCTGCACGATACAGTTAGGAACGCGACTCGTCATACCAGGCTACTTGTTTCCAGTCATCAAGTGTCCAGTGGCGGTGTTGCTGTGCCCAAGCGAGGCGCATAGTTCTGTATCGTGCACCCAGTAAGGGGACTCGAGTTGGGCGTTGGCTCCCAAATCCCATATCGTGCAGGTTACGTTGCACAGTCCAGACGCTGATGCTTGTTGAGTCACCAGCATTGAATTCCGACGATACCGGCGAGAATGTTGCACGCCTATCGCGGGAAACGGTTCTTGACAGCCGACGATGGTCACTTTCACCCAATGTCTTTCTTTGGCCACACTGGTATCGCAGGTTGGAAGTTTTGCCGGAATTCTTGTAGTCACGGTACACCCTTCCAATGGTCGTCCATAAAAATGCGAACTTCGTTTCTACCTTCGAAATACTATGGCCCATCTCACGAGCGGTAACTATGATACCGCGATGAAAATCGCTTAAATCGTTATTACTTGTCATTCTCATGCCAAAAACAGTTCTGACAGCTGGCAAGGATGTGTATCGCTTTACATACGCACTAGAGGATGGAACCGAGTACGCGCACAGGTGACGTTGCTCTGTATTTTGCATAAGCTCGTCTGTGCAAGTTATTCCGGCACTTCAGTGTATATGTATATAAAGAATCAGCAATTATGCAATCTATGAGACTTTCCCCATAATAGACGCAAAACTGCGTTCGAAACTTATCGCACTATTTTGCTAATGCCGCAATAGAATGTGTATTAATCACCATCTCATGAAGACGAAACCCGTGTACGATTTCGAGTAATAATTTTCTAGACAAACTACACTTTATTTGTCTTTCAGAAAGTAGAGATATTTCCCAACAGTCTGTAACTTAAGACCACTGTTTAATTAGGCATCTAGGTTTAGAGCTAACGATCTTCACATCGCTATAAATATTTCACTTTGACTATTTCTCTTCGATTGTGATACTAGCTAAATGTAAATGTTATCCGTATTTCTGATAGGTTTCACATTTATGAGGGTGGGAAGCAACAGAAAATATTATTGCTATACGTGACGGATGTTTCATTGCAAGAAATACAGATAATTAATAATTTAAGTTTACCTCTGTGTTACTGGTTACAAATTTCATATACAACATGCTTTAGTAGCTTTCCAGAAGAAACATTATTTAGCAACATTCTGCATTTTTCGGAAGCACCTGGAAATGGGAATTATCTTCCCCAACATAAATGAAAGTATTTCTCAGAGTTTTCGGAGTGGGGTCTCATGTGGGCTCACATTGCTAATGATTTCAAAACAGTATTAACACAATCTTTCAGCTTTCATTTTATAATTCTGCAAAACAAACAGTGAGTACTTTTAAGTTAATGTAGGGTTCTGTTGTTCAAAACTCTTCAGATGAACTATCAATTAGATATATTGTTAGGGGGAATGCTAGAATTCAGGTATACCCTTGTATAAGAGAGTAAACTATACGATTTTAAATAACAGTCCAAAAGAAAATTTTTACATAGTCTTATTTTCATACCTTTATCGAGTACGTTTAGAAATTCTGGTACGTAATATTATGTATCGAACACAACCGATGGTAATAATCACTGCATATTTCTTAAATATTAGTTCTAAGGATTCTCAATTTTATTATTGTTCAACGGTTGGTTCGTAACACAGGTTATTTAAAGTGGGAATTCATTCCCTTTGGGATACTATCTGTGTGTCCAAATAACACTTTAAAGAATTTAAGATAACTCACATACATATGAATAATTTGTTTGGAAGATATTACTAGAAACTTTCATTGAAATATGAAGAAATAAAAATAACTTTTCATTCTATGGTTACATATATGACTACTTTACTTTGCTACTTTTCAATTCTTTTTACCGATCAAAGTTATATCAATAAAAAATCCTTTTCAATCAACTTTTTCTTTATCACCTTTAAATTTATACAACCATCGTTTGCTTTAATCCTCTAGGCGGCGAGGACGCATATATACGTTCACAAAAACTTGCTTAAAAGCGGCGAGCACGCAATATTACGTCCATCAAAAACCAGCTCAAAAGTGGCGAGAACGCATATATACGCATCTTCACCCTCCATTAGGAACTAAACCACGCCGGCCCGTTAGGATGAATTGGGGATAGATTAGCCGCTGGAAGGAAGGTCTTGCGGGAGATGAAAGGGAACGAAGTTTTACTATAAAGGCCCATTGTTAGAATGAGGAAGATGCCCACAGTCAAACAGTAGTGATTTGAAGATCTACGCAATTCATCCTTGTACGTTAGCTTTATTTATTCCGTGCATTTTCTTATTTCAGACATGAGCAAAAAATCTCTCAAAACTGAGTGTGTGGGTTTTTTTTTTTAATGTCTGAGTATGTAAGTTCTTTTAAATTAAGTGATTAGAGCAAAATGTTCTGAAATTTTGTGCTTTCAATACATTTCGGAAGTAGAACGAATAATATCAGGTGTTAAGATCGCAATTAGAAAAAGAAAATTAATATTTCTGATTTCCGAAAGCTATGGTTTTTGCTCACTCACCTGGATAACAAGCGCGAACGAAAAGTTTCAAAATTAACAAAAAAAGGAATAAAAAAAATTCAGTGAATCACCCATTAATTCTTTTTTTCGTTCGCAGTCCAAGGAAAAAAAAACTATTTTAGTAAATTAGTGAAAATACAGTTCTCTTGGTTGTCGCTCTTAAAATAACTCATAACGCAAAACAGAAAGAGATGCTTTACATTATTCATACACTTGACTGGGAAGAATATACACTGGCGGAAAGTAAAAAAAGAACACCAAGAAGAAGACGTCTGATACCAACGAAATTTATACAGCATAATAACGGAATATAGAGGATAACGTGATGAAAACATTATGGCAAAATACAGCTGTATTTGCTGGTAAACTGAAAAATAACATTTCCATGTAACATGGTTAATACGAAGCTGAACCGCCATGAACTGCATCACACTGTGCGATTCTTGCATGGAGTCTGTCGTACAGATGTTATTTGTCAGTTTGGGGTATTGAGTTCCAAGATTCCTCAACCTGGACGCGTAAATCGGGGATGGTCGTGGCTGGCCGTGGAGACCGGATAAGTCGTTGTTCCATAACATCCCACACGTGCTCAATGGGGGACAAATCCGGTGAACGTGCAGGCCACGGAATTTGTGTCGCACCCTGAAGAGCATGTTACGTTGCACGTGCCGTGTGTGGGCGTGCGTTATCTTGCTGGAAAACACCACGATGGACTGACCTTACAAATGACACAACAACGGGCTGAATGATGTTGTTGGTGTAAGAGGTGCTGTTTAACGTACCCGGTACAAACACGTGTTGTGTACGTGAGTGATAGCTGATCGCTCCCCACACCAGAAGACCAGGTGTAGGCCCTGTGTATCGCTGGCGGATGTAAGAAGGGTGGAGACGCTCCCCTGTGCGTCTGCGAACACGCACACGGCCATCGGAGGCTCCCAAGCAGAATCTGTTTTCATCGCTGAACACGACAGATCGTCATTGCGTTCTCCAGTGGAGACGTTGGTGACACCACTGCAGCCGTTCCTGACGGTGGGCTGGAGTCAGAGGCACACATGCCAGAGGCGCACGTTCACGTAGTCCTGCATCCAGTAGACGGTTGCCAATTGTTCGCACAGTCACCTCAGGTGCAACGGCAGCTCGGATTTGCGTCACAGTGGATGTTCTGCTTGACAACGCCGCTCTTCTTATGCGTCGATCGGTCCGCTCATCAGTCCGTCTGTGACTCCCGGTTCCACGTCTTCTCGTGTGGGAATGTTCCTCGGACAATCTACGCCACCATCGTACCACCACCAATACTTCCCATCCAATTCGCTCCGCAATACGACGATACGACCACCCGGCCTCGAGGAGTACGACTAGACAACCTCGCTGAAAGTCCGAAAACTGCTGAAATCGTACACATCTTCCATGTCCAGGCATTGCAGCTTCTTCAGGGTCTTCGCACGTGTCCGACCGCCGGCGACTGATTACATTCAATTCGCCGTACTCCTTAAATACCACCGACGATAATTTGCATATTATGCCGTGCTGTGGCGTAAGCGCTCACCGGTTGGTCCCGAAATTAACATCACACCTACGTAAACTTGACTCCATTAGCATATGTAAATTTCATGATCGTCCGCCAATTAATTCTTGGTGTTCTTTTTTCACTTTTCGCCAGCGTATATATATACTCCTATAAGTATATATCTCATCACTGTCAACCATTATCATTATCAATCTACTGCTAGATGAACTGACCCAGAAGAAGATCACATGGGAGATGGGTTGTTGAAATTCGAAAGCTTGCTCCCAAGTCGCAAGTTTCCAAGTCTCTTCCATAACTGTCTGTCTTCAGCACGTTTCCTCCATGCCACTCCGCCAAGCTTTCCGATTTCTTCCATCCATCTCCCATGTTATCTTATGACTCATTTTCTGTCTTCTGTCCCTTGGTATCCAGTCTAATATTTAAGTTGCCCATGTGTAGTCCATTCTTAGAGTAGTATGTCCAGCCCGTTGCCATTTCAGGAATTTTTGTTTTGATCATCATGTTTTTCACTCTCTCTATATATATACACTAAATGGACAAACATTAGATATACCCACCTAATAGCGTGTTGGCCCTCCTCTACTGCGAAGAACAGATTGTACACGTAGAGGCTTCGACTCCACCGGATGCCGGAGGGTTTTCCGAGGTAATGCCAGCCATGCCTGTTGCAGCGTTGTCTTCAACTCTGGCGAAGACGATTCAAGATCCATGCATCTGAAGTTACTCTTCATAGCATCCAGAAGACGCTTCGTCCTAGCACCTTGGGGCCGCTGGAGGGCTCCAAACCCAGATGAGTGTTCAAGGAGCATGACTGTGTGATTGTTGTCCAATGGGGCGGCTCATTGTTCTTCTGGAACAGACCATCGGCCGCAGGATGCGGGAAGGTCATGAAAGCGAGTAGGTTATCACCCAGCAAAGGTTGGCAGCGTGCAGAGGTTACAGACCTCTCCATACACACGAAGGGACCTGATGTGCCCCATAAGAATGCACCCAGAACAACGCAGGTCCACCACCTACTTGAACAGGGCCGACCTGTCACGGCGAGGCTATGACCTCATGCTTTCTATGCTACATCCGCAAACCACGTCAGCCTGGTACAGCTGAAAAAGGGATTCATCTGACAACACGACGTGGCGCCACTCTGAAAGGTTCCTGTTTTGAAGCTCTTGGAACTTGGCGAGGTTTAATTTCTGATGACGAGCAGTGAACAATGGCACTCGAATAGGGCGTCGGCTCACGTAGCCAAGAGTATGCGGCATACTATGTATCCTTCACTCACTGACACTGCTTGGGCCTCCGTCATTTAAGCAGCATGTGATTTTCACCGCCGTCGGCAAGCGTTTGGTCTGTACGAGCCTGGATAGTCTACGTCGTCCCAGGTCATCAATAGCGCGTGGTCGGGCATTGCTTGCTCTCCACGCGCTGGTACGTTCGTCGATCGTATACTTGCGTTACACTTTTGATACTGTTGGCCTCGGTAACTCCAGCGTTCCTACCACTTCGGCGATAGAATGACTCATCCATCTTTCGCCGACAATGCGTCAACGTTCAAAGTCGCTCAGGTCACCACGTTAACCCATGTGCTTCGATTGTGACGCACTACGGGAAGCCCTGATGCGTGCGTATTTAACAGATGCGTTTGGTTTTGGTCTGTTCCACTCTTGTTGGAGGATGCCCACGTGAACTGCCCATCACCCCTACCTCTATCCATTTCGTCTACTGTGTGTATATCACCCTTCTGACTTTTGGCATGATATCCCAGTAATTATTTTGAGAACTCTAAAAATCCTTTTATTTTTCTCTTGGTAGCATAAACCATGAAGGGAGAATTCATGTACTTCCGCATTTTGTGGGGCGCAGCTTTTCTGCTAGGTGGCGTAATATTTATTATACTATAGGTACATTTAAAATATCCAGAAAGAAGAAAATCCTTTCGCATTAGATAGCTGAAGCAGTGAGCAAAACGGTTGGAAGTAAAGTCCACTGATAAACCGCAACATTAACTTACCACTAGGAAAACAACTAAATATACAACAGGCAAATGTCTTAAAACTTTTCATGTAAAACAGTGTACACAGATTGCATTTAGTTGAGGGACTTTGTCAAAGCGTGCGAGTTTTCCTGATTACATAACGCATAATTACAAAAACTCGAACAAAAAGGGATAAAACTCCATGGGTACGAGTTTGCCGAGTACCAATGGATGCCATTCCTTTGTGCCGCCCCGTTGGCGCAGGCTTATAACCAATCGTACAAGTGGGTCCGGATTCGAATCCCAGTGAGTCATGGATATTGTTTTTGTCTTACGCATAAGCGCCGACCATGGAGGTGCAAAGCGAATCTTGCCCCCTGTATAATTTTACTGCAGGGGAAGTGCCCACCCAGTATTTTTTATTCTGTTCAACTAAATAATCCCTTGGGTATCATAAAGTACACCAAGCTCCACCTTATGAGGCCAAAGCTATTTATTTCCAAAAAAAAAAAATAATAATAAATAGCTAAATGAGTAAAAACGTTTTTTACATATTCAGTATTACTCATTTGATAGGAAACTTGATAGACATCCCCGTATTGTGTTTTACATGTTCTCATGATGTGTGGAAACGTTTAAAGCAATTATCATAAATAAAATATCTGACGCTTTTATTTATCTATTTATTATTTGTGCTTCTCGTTCTTTGTTCCAGTGACCTTGCTAATTTCTTGCATTTTTAATAAATGTTTGGAACTAAAGTATCTCTTTTTTTTTTTTTTTTTGATTGGAGGTTTAACGACCACCCTGAGCAATTCAATGGGCTATAAGCAGTCGCCCGTCCCTAATTTAGGGTCACTGGTTCCAGGGAAGGGAGAGATCCAGTGCCGTAAGACAAACACAACATCCATGCCTCACCGGGATTCGAACCCGGACCACTTACGGACGAATGATCAGAGGCCATCGCTTAAACAACTGCGCCACCGGGGTGGCTAAAGTATCTCTGGAAATATCAATAAAATCTAAGGCTGAATTTTATTTTTAAAGAAAATGTTTCTGTTTCCTTGTGCATTTGCTGATGGACAATTACAATTGCGTTTTGAAATAAACAACGTTGTCATAGTTTATCTTTTTGCCCTTTTTTTGTTCTCCTGAGAATAGAAGAAGAGTGTCCCTCCCGCATTTGGTCTCTTCATGTCTGCCCCTCTCCCTTCCCCAACAATTTGGTGAAGTCGACGCCCCTGGTTTTACCGAACTGGCTTTTCCCCCTTCCATGGAACCAGTGGCCTTAAATTAGGGACGGACGATTGCTTATAGTCCACTGAGTTTCTCACGGTGGTCGTTAAACTCTCAACAACAAAAAATAAATAAATGCCTCATATGAACAACTGCATGAGTTTACATGTATGGATTTTTTTCCGTATAAGAATTTTCCGCCAAACGTCCAAAACCACATTGTCAGAACTTACAGTACCAATGTGCCCCTCGCCCCCAATCACTTTAATACTGATATTTTTTATTTTTGCGCTGATAAGGTTTTAGTTTCATTTTTATTGTTTTTTTTAGCACAAGCAGTTAAATATTCTTTTCTACAGATTTAATTATTTAGACGTAAAGGAAAAAGGAAACAGACATGTGCAAGTTTTTTTTTTCAAAAGTAAAGAAAAGTGTTCAATTTACACGAAAGAATTCCAAGTAGTGAACTACTCGGCATTCTTCTCTTCGTAATAAGAAGAATACAAACTGTTAGCTCCCCATCCATTCACATGTCTTTGATTTAGTATCGCAGCAAAAATGTTTAAACAAATTCTTGTTATATTAGACATGTGCGATCTTTGTGAACAACAAGAATTATGCTTTGTATTTCTTAGTGCCTAAGAGACCGAGATTAGCGCTTAGAAGACGGAGTGATCGGAACCCTCAAATTGCTCAAAGGAAAAAAGCTACATCCTTTCCCAGTCTGTGAAAAGCCGGACCATAAATGCCGTAAGGCAATGAGTAAAACCTACGCACAAGGGATGGTTCCACACACTTCCCCGAGAGGAGAGACCTTTTTCCGCTGAAACGAAAACAGTGATCGAATGATAAGGAATCATAGAAGAAACTATTCCCACATCAGTTTATTTCAATTTGAATATCTTTTGGGGATATTCGTTCGAAAAATATAAGATATAATGATTTTTTACTGCAGTGAGGGCAGATTTTCAGGGTTTACGAAAGGCCGCTTAAAAAAGTTTTTGACCGCATCAAGAACCGTTGGAACCATGGGTATGTTAGGAACAGAACAATTGGTCACATAGGCATTAAGAACATGTGCATACACTGAAGAGCAATTGAATTAGAGATAACTGTCTGGTAACGTGTAGCACCAACGTTAGCCAAGATGACAGCGACGATTCGTCTCGGCATGGACTCGACAAGACAGCGGAAGCGTTGGGAAGCCATACGGATGCACGACCCCTGAATAAGCTCCCACAGTTCACGAATATTTGATAGAGGATGTCAGAGCCTCGAACATCTCTCTCGATGAAATCCCAGATGTGCTCGATGGGATTGAAGTCAGGTGACCTAGCTGGATAAGGAGCGAGGTCACGTCGGTGGAGTGTTCATCCAACCATTCGGATACAATTCGGGAGCGATGGCATGTTGCACTTTCTTGTTGCAGGATGAGGTCCCCAGTGTGGTGTTGAAACCGTAAAAACGGGAGCAAATTGTAGTCCAGGAAATCCCTGTAACGTTGACCTGTGAGGGACGATGTCACGCGCACCACGGGTCCCACTTCAGTCCACGTAAACAGTCCCCAGAGTACCCTGCTGGAAAGATGGATCCATCGCTTCATGTGGTTTGCGCCGTACTCGTATCCTTCCATCCGCATGTACCAACGTGAATCTCGACTCATCCGTCCAGGCAACATTTTTCAAAATGTCTAATGTCAAGTGGCGATGTTCCCGTGCCCATGCTAATCTTTGCACTATGTGATATGCGGTCAGCAGCGGTATCCTCGTGGGACGATGGCTTCTATAAACGGTAGGGAGGAGATGGTTCTGGATGGTGTGACTGCTTATGCGTTTTTGTGCACCAGCGTTAAATTGACGAGTGATTTCTTGCACTAAGGCCCGTCTATCCGCTGTTACAATGCTAGCTAGCCGACGATGACCCCGCTCACCCACACGTTGTTGTCCACGGCAGTTGGCCCTTGCAGGGTTGGTTTTATCGGATTCGATGCACTCACCGTGCACCCGTGGCACAGTGGCTCGAGAAAATGCACGACTTCCGAGATGTAGTGACCCATATGTCGGGCCCGACAATTTGACCATGATCAAATGCGCTTATATCATTCGTCTTACCCATACTGCGTCCGACTCTTACTGATTCCCGTCGCATCACTCCTTATATTGTCGGATCACTGCATACATCATATCGTTTCCGTTTACAGGGCCGCCCAAAGCGCCACGTTTGCATAACGGCAGCTGTCTCTAATTCAATTCCTCTTCAGTGTAAAATGCCTAATTTTCTTTAGAGACTGGCTTAATCGTTTTGCACTTCAAAGAGATGAGACGGTAACTAAATGTTTAGTGGTGACGAGTTCTTGTCACAGTGTTAACCTTGTCGGCATTGAAAAAGTGAATATGAGAGTCGTTATTCGCCCACACTAATTTTTATTCGGCGATTGGTTCTTACACCATCTGTCAGTCCATCGCTGTTTTGCCAACATTCGTACTACCATGCAGAGCTTCTGTACAAAATCTTTTGTGTTTTTACATTTCATTCTTTTTCTTCACTTCTAACGTTTTATTACTCCGTCTATCAGTCCTTTCTCCCAACCATTTAGCCACCACACAGAACATCCAATTTTAAAACCCACACACACACACACACAAATATATATATATACATGCAGTCGAGTCACATTATTGTGATCACCTCCTACTTTTGACATCAACAGCGCGTAGCCAATGAATGAACGCACATGTCGTGAGCTGGCTTGCAGTGTATATAAGATGCGCTGTTGGCATACTGAAAACATATCACTCGTTGCTGTCATGGATAAAAGGAGGGATTTATCAGTTTTTCAAAAAGGGATGATTATCGGGTTTCTGAACAAGGGTGGCAGCATTTGTGAAACAGCGCAGATGGTGAACTGTTAGCGCGCTGCTGTATTTAAGGCGTATCGTAGAAGTGTACAATTGCGAATAAGCGAAGTGAAAACTGCGGAGCGCCACATGCCATTGACGTGAGAGGTGAACGTCAGGTTCGAAGGTGCTTGAAGGCCGATCGACACGTTGTAGTGGAGCAACTCACTGGCCGAATGAAACAGGGGCACCAGCAAGTGTGTCTAAAATAGAGTTCAGCGAACCCTATTGCGTTTGGGGCTACCATTCAGAAGGATGGTCACTGCATCTATGTTAACAAAGGTGCTTGGGCAGAAAAGACTTCCCAGCAAAAACACAAAGATAGGGAAACCGCTAGACACCAGCTCGCA